>NC_051165.1:129067315-129457652 GCF_013339725.1 Rhipicephalus microplus
CTTCATGCAGAATTCTATACGTTCAGCTGGCCGAAATTTATATCTTGTGAGCAGCGGCCACTTTATTATCTCTCAGTGCCGTATTATAGAACGCAATTACAAATAAAATGCTTTGTGTGCATGTACTCTGTAGCAATAAACTTGTCCTCACATTCTAAAATATAATTTGGTGGTATTGTGAAAATGCACAGAAAAAACTGCCACTCAGGCACTATATCTAAAGATGTGGCTGACTGTACTTTGAAAGCTACAGAGCAATATATCTTGCATAGCATGGCATAGAAATATTATATTATGTTTTTATTACAATGGAACAAAGTATATCATGCTTACAATAACAGAAGTGAAATTCTGTAACAGGACAAAATGCGTCATCATAATTTCAATACTCAAATCAACCGGACTTCTGTGCAATGTACCACTCACCTAGAAGAAAATTTATACATTACACTAAAAACAATTGAAACATTCCGTCATACGATTAGTCATCGGCTTCATAAAATCTAGCCGCAACCATATGACAAACGTTTTAGTTTTTGAATGGTTGACTCCTAAAGCGCTGCAAAATTGAAATAGTTGAAGAACTATATCTGAGCACAAGGCAGTTCGCGACAGCATGAATTTATAAATAATTCCAGATCAAGTTGGCATGGTGAAATGCTCAAGAAGAATTGGCAGACAGGTCAAAATGGAGTGCAGAACAGCTTTATTCTTGCACTTACACTACGATTTAAAGCAGTGCGTGCTTGACGTTGATGTCTATCTCTCTTATTCTTGATGTTTCTGTCATGGTTCCTCGGACTATTTCTGTAACGAAACAACGTTGAAAAAATATAGTTAATAACAACAATGACAAGAACCCCAACATTGAATATTTGCGTTCACTGCAATATGATATCGTTTCTACCAGACTCGTCGTTAATCTAAATGAAGTATGCTAGCACCTCTAGTTAAAGGGAAAAAATAGAACCACGGAAAAAATAAGCATCTACTTGTGCCTGGAATCCGCCTTACTGGCTTATTCAGTCATGCTAAATAGGTGCCATTGACGTCAGTGAACGTAAATTTTGTTCTCAAGTGTTCAAAAGAAATACACTCACATTTCTTCTTGAATAGCAGGGCACCGTAGTAGAAGGGAGAGCCGAGACCATAGCTGTAATTCAGACCGTAGCCGAGGAGACCGTGGCCGTAACCATAGTGGCCAACGCCGTAGCCGAGGGTGCCAATACCGTAGTTGTAGACTGGGGTGGCGTGATAAGCAGCGTCAGCTGGGGCAGCGTGTGCGACGTTTGCAACAGCTGGGGCGTGGTGGACGGCGGAGGAGGAAACAGCAGGAGCCGTAGCATAGGTGGCGACAGGTGCCTGGTCACCGGTGGCAACAGTTGGGGCAGCAGCGTAGGCGGGAACCGGAGTGCGAGCCACAGTGGCAGCAGCTGGGGCGTGGTAGGTGGTAGCTGCTTTCGGAGCAGCTGGGGCAGCAGCGTAGGTGGCAACGGCTGGAGAAGTGGTGTAGGTGGTGACGGGGGCAGACGCGTAGGAGGAAACTGGAGCGTGAGGCGCGGTGGCGACAGCTGGGGCATGATAGGTGGTAGCATCCTTCGTCGCGGCTGGGGCAGCGGCGTAGGTGGCAATGCCTGGAGCAGCGGCGTAGGGGGCGACTGGGGCAGAAGCGTAGGTTGCAACTGGAACGTGACCCACGTTGCCGACACCTGGGGCATGATAGGTAGTAGCAAACTTTGTCACGGCTGGAGCAGCATAGGTGGCAACGGCTGGGTCGTGATAAGCGGTAGCAACCGTGTTGACGGCTGGAGCAGCATCAATAACTGGGGCGGCAGCGTAGGAGGCGGCATCTCTGGTCACAGATGGAGCAGCGGCCACAACTCTACCAGCAGAGTAAGAGGCGAATGGAGCGTCGGCAATGGTCGCAACAGCTGGAGCAGCGTGAGACTCGGTGGCGACAGTTGGGGCGTGCTGGACGGGAGTGGTGGAAACAGCAGGGGTCGCAGCATAGGTGGCGACAGGGGCGTGGGCCACGGTGGCAACAGCTGGAGCAGCAGCGTAGGATGGAACCGGAACGTGAGCTACAGTGGCGTCAGCTGGGGCGGGGTGGGTGGTAGCATCCTTCGTCACGACAGGGGCAGCAGCGTAAGGGGCAACGGCTGGAGCAGCGGCGTAGGTGGTGACTGGGACAGAAGCGTAGGTGGCCACTGGAGCGTGAGCCCCAGTGGCGACAGCTAGGCCATGGTAGGTGGAAGAAACCTTGGTCACGGCTGGGGCAGCGTCGGTGGCGACAGGTGGAGCAGCATAGGTGGCAACGCCTGGGGCGTGGTACTCGCTAGCAACCCTGCTAACGGCTGGAGCAGCATCAGCAACTGGGGCAGCAGTGTAAGTAGCGGCATCCCTGGTCACAGATGGAGCAGCGGCAACAACTCGACCAGCAGTGTAAGAGGCGACTGTAGCGTCGTCAACGGTTCCTACAGCTGGAGCAGCGTGAGTGAAAGTGTGCACAGCTGGAGCATATCCAACGTGGCCTAGACCATAACCGGGGCGATAGCCATGACCATAGCCCGTATAGCCAGGACCGTAGCCGTATCCGGGGCTGTAGCCGGCGTAGCCGGCGTAGTCAGCGAATGCGCTGGTTGCAAGAGCCAAGAGGATGCAGGCGCGGATCTGTAATGTAATGCGCATTCGTTAAATTAAGTTCTGTCACTACAGATAGTGTTTGCATACGTAGATTTTTTTTATTCGTTCATATTTTAATAAACTAACAGTTTCATTTGGCTGAGGGGTGTCGCATAGTGTGCGCTCACTCTATTAAAAATAATGTCAATTTTACATGGCATTCAGCACCTAAGTTTAATTGTAGCGCAGAGTTCAAATCAAATATTAGAAACAGTCAAGATACTCTATCCGCATGAAAGTACGTTCCACGCAATCATTATGCATTTACTTTTAGAATGAAGTAGATAATATTGTTCGCGTTGATCACTGAACCATTTAAACGGCGTAGAATTCTCCGAATTCATAATGATTTTCCAGTTACCCGAGCACTTAGACCTAAAGTGTATTTCGTAGGCCCGTGTGCTCACAGTTTGGGTGCACGTTAAAGAACCCCAGGTGGTCGCATTTTCCGGAGCCCTCCACTACGGCGTCTCTCATGATTATATGGTGGTTTTAGGACGTTAAACACCACGAATAAATCAATCACACCTAAAGTGTATAGTTTATTCTATTGTACTGATGTTTTAATTGTTTCTAAGTGGCAAAAAGACTACATCTGTGAAATGAACATATATTGGCTTCTATGCTAAGTCTTTGAAAGTTTTATGTTAGGTTGGCTTGAAAGAAATAACGTAATTTTTTTCTTTCTTTGTTGCTATTAGCCTACACTTTATAAAGGTACTAAATACCAGGGGACGTTTTCTTACCATGGTGACTTTAGAACTGCTGTTGAGCCAACTGCTGATCGAGCTCGGTTCGGCAGCCCTTTTATACAAATACTATTATCAGGGGTGCCCTCTCGCGAGTAGCTACATAGTCAAGCTCAGCAAGAGTTAAAAAGAAGAATTTGTTAATCCTGCATTCATTTGATTAATACACCCGTGTCGCTAAATAAAAAAAAATCTGAAGAATGTTTAATGGGCGCACTCTGGGCGGCTCATAGCCAAGCATCACGTCCTAATCTTGCAGGGAACACTTTTCAGTATTGTGAAGAAAAATAAGATAAAGAAAACATTTTTTAGGCTGTTTGGCCCTACTGATGGTGATGGTCAGGAAACATCCAAGCCAGGGTGAAACCGTGACAGAGCATCATCTCCCGCATCCCAAGACAGTCTAAATAAAATAAAGAGGCTAAATAGCTGCCCAGAGGTATTAGAGCGGGAGAGCGAAATTCGTGTGCGCAGAGATTGCTACGACTTCACCGCTTGAGGCAGAGACACGTGTCATAGATCTTGCAGCTCGAGAGCAAGACCTGCATGCGAAACATGTTTCAGTGAGAGCACGGAAAACACTCTCGCCCTACATTCATTTGTAGGCGAAAAACACATCGGACGGCTCTCATGCTTGCTTTCATGAGAAACCGAATGGTTCAATAACCCGCCACACGAAGATCGTTTATTGACTTCCATTGTGGCTGCGCGGATGGCACCTGCAATCACTGATAGCTAGTCTCTTAATTTGAGGGACAAACAAGGAGAACAAAGCAGGTGTTATGCACTGAATGTAGCGTTTGGTGGAGATTGAAACAAGTGTTCGTTTTGTCAAACTAAGCCATAAAGTGTGTGAATTTAAGCCGCTTTCCTGCTAGCTAGTCATATTTATTACTTAGGCTGCTAAGTAATGCCCCATAAATAAAAAAATATTCTTTGCGAATATATAATTGAAAACGATTAGGTCCTGCTTCAGAAGCACATATTTTATGATGCTGCCTCCACTGAGAGATGGCCGATATAGTTAAAATCGGCCGCTTGTAGTTAGCGCTGACGTAAATATTTAACATGTTTATTATAGAGATTACGTGGCTCCATATTAACGACGGCTGGCATGATACCGAAATGCATGAAATTATTACAAGTCCAGATTGCTGTTTTAAAGACAAACTGTAATTTGTGATTTTTTTTCATTAGTTACAATGCCATAGTACCATAATTTTGTAATTCGAATGTATCTGGTCATCCATAAACTTTTTCAGGCAGTCAAATCCCTTGTGAGTCTATAGCTGCACTAGCAATACAATACCAAGGGCCGCATATCCTAGAATTTAAGCCAATGAATTATGCATATAACACGAACAGAAAAAAAAGCATGAGATACGACATCTGTTGTGGATATAATACCTTATTTGTATAGACTTTTCGAGAATGTATGATAAGATTAGGCAGATAATAGAAGCACTTTCATTAGTATGACATTAAAAAACAATGAGGATCCTATTCAAAGCATTTCCTAATGCAGATATCTATTCGACAGCGACTAATAAGGGTGAGACAAACTTACACCTATTTCCCGCTAAAGGGACCCTATGTGTAAATGTGAATTGAGTGAGTGAGTGATTCTTGAGAAGATAAAAAAGGCGTCTAATTTCTGTTTGCCCCTTGAGCGACTCGGCGCAGTGCTTTGTAGGGGAGAGAGGGGCAGGAGGGACAAAAAGAATAGTGGAAAGATATTGATTAATAAATAGGACAGGCAAGCGACAAAAAAAAGGAGATAGGAAAGTTGGGAGCCAGTTGAAGAAATCGGAGGATGGGCATCACAAGGCTAGTGCTGATGTGAAGCAACGGACGCTAGCGCTTACACTGGCGGTGGCGTTCACACTCGCGCTCATCGCGGCGTTGCGCAGGTGAGAAACCTGGTCAGGCGCAAAGCACGCTGTCATGGACAGGTGTTTCCTTCTGGAACTTGCCAATCACTGCTAATGGTTAACAAGAAACAAATGACTCCGATTTGACGGATGGTACCACAGTTAACCCGCACGCTGCTAATTTTTATTGTTAAACAACGCACAGCAGAAATCTCTCATGGGCACTACCTTGGAGGTCAAGATACAGTGACTAAACATACGGGCCGACGAGTGAACGGTTCTGAAGTGCGAGCAGTCATTTTAGGGGCGAAGCTTGTTAGGCCGCGGTTCGTTCCTTCCTCCCTACGCAGTATGTAGCCGCCCCAAGTTTATGACTTACTCAATAAATAGCAGTGTGTGTATATATGTCCTTGGTAATAATATAACTAGATGTCGATAGTAATTTTAACTGTATATCCACGGAATAAATGATGATGCGTCAGGCGAAGCTTTCGGCCATCCGTTTGTTCATCCGACCATCCATCAGTGCTTCTATCTGTCCGTGGTTCTGTCCGCCCATCTGAGAGTCCGTCCTTGCATCCGTGCTTCTGTCTGTCTGTGTGTTACTCCGTTCATTCTGTCCGTTCATGCATGCTTCTGTCCATGCTTCCATCCATACAGCCGTCCATGAGTCCATTCGCACCTCTTTCCATCAGTTCTTCCATCCGCTGGTGCGTTCGCCCGTTCATCCGTCCATCCATGCGTCCCTCCATGCGTCCGGCAGTTCGTTTATGCGGCCGTTCGTGCGCAGAGAAGAACGGATAGACACATGGACGGATAAACAGATGCTTCGCTTCACTCATAATCAATCCCTTCGTCAATATGCTTAATTTTTTTTCAAGAAACGTGCTAGCAGACGCTGTCTGCGTCACCGTTGCGAGACGAGACGGGGGGGGGGGGTGTAAGAGAGGAGAGGGAGGGAAATGGGACAAGCACGTGCATCGAGGTGGGGTTGTAAACACCTTGGCGTGGAGAATGCCGCCTGAGCAGAGATTTTCCTATAAATACACTAGAGGGAACTCTGGCGTTAGTGTATATGGAAGCTGCACCGCCCGGCGTTTTCTGTGACCATAGAAACGAGGAGGCGTATACAAATTTGTCTAATATTCGTACTTTCTCATCTGGTTAGATTCGCGTGGCTTGAAGTTACTTTGTCACGAAAGGGCAATCAGCCAATGTTCAGCAATTGCACTTCGTTACTTTAACCTTTCATGCTCACCATTTCAAATCGGCTGACGAAGTTTATGACCATGCGTTCTTTCGTTCTAAACAAAACCAATACACAGAAATGAACGAAGCAGCAAGTGAGTTCGAGGCCCTAAAGCACGAACACTAAGGCATATCCGTGTCCTACCCAACCTTCTATGGTCACTGAACGATCCAAGCGGCAGAGTCTCGGTAGTTACTTTAGAAACTCTTTGACTTCGATGAGCAAAAGGGAGCAGTGAGCGTGGTCAGTGTTGCGAGGCGAGAAAGAGAGAAGTGTAGGAGACGAGAGATGGGGTGGGGATGCTGCCTGCGTTTGTGTTGCGGGGTGAGAACGAGAGGAGTGTAGGATACAAGAGATGGGGAGGGGACGCATGTGAGCACTAAAGGCGATTACGCGGCGCACCACCGGACTGAGCTAGATCATAAGAGGCTTCGCATCTGCGCGGCGTGCTTTGCTGCAAACGGCGTCGAAAGACTATGGTCTCCTGTTTGGACTCTGGAGGCGCTCCGTGATATATGGACGCCATCTCGCTGTAATGTAAAGAAACAAAAGCTTTTGTCGAACGTAAAGCCACTGGTAGATGGCAGCACCGTGTTGGTTTAGCGAAGCTAAAAGTTACACCGCTTTTTCATTCTTGGCGTGACATTGTCAGCGCAGCGTAATAAACACCGCGGCCTTTAGAATTAGGTATTTATGGATTTTATATAAACAAACACACAAGTACTTACGTAATGATGTCGCATCTCAATTATGCCTAATACTTGATTTGTTTATTGACGATGTCGGCAAATATGAACACAGCCAGGTGGCTTAACCGTTTGTGAGACATAGAAATCGACAAAAAGACAGACCTAAATTTCTACGTTGAAGTATTCCAAGAAGAACTGTCGTCTTTAAAACGTCATCGCCTATCACCCACGCAAGAGCGATATGCTGTGAGCTCTGAAGAACCTGAATAAACACCTTTTTGTTGAATTTGGTGACCAACCAACGAATAATCGCAATGCAGTTAGAAATATGCCTTTATTAGCTTATAAAACTGCGTACCGGCTTAGTTATTATATGATTTTATTAACGGCTATCGAGTAACCACCACCAAGTGTGTTTGCGGGGATGGAATCTTGGCTGTGGTGTCTGCAATTTCTGCGGAGGCGAAAGTGCCGTAGCCAGGGGGCTCAGATTTGCGTGCAAATTGAAGTACCCGAGGGGGTCGAAATCTCCGGAGCCCTCCACTACGGTGTCTCTTATAATCATATAGTGGTTTTGGCACGTTGAATCTCAGATATCAATCAAATCAACTGTATTAGAGGATGTAGACGTGTTCAACTGTTTTAAAGGTGCAGATGTTGCGTATACTCGCAAAGACTAGTTTTAGGCTTGCAACAGGGTAAAAAGGTCTAATATTTTTCTAGCATAACCCACTCACACGTTCGTGCACAAGTCCTGCAATATATTTTACGGTATATTGTACGGAGTAACTTGTTTATCACCCGCAACTGTTTAATGTTTGTTTCGTTCACTCGTGTACTTTCGAAGCGTTGTTACCTCTGTCATACAAAAATAGTTGATGTTTCACTTTTTGAGGCGCTGTTTACCTATATTGATTAGTTCCTGCTCAGAGACATTGCAGTCACTACCTATTTGTATAGGTTGAAGGTAGGTAATGCTCAAAAGGAATAATGCACAACGCGTGGCCATGCCACCTCCCCCCCCCCCCCAAGAAAAAAAATTGCTGAATACTTCGATGATGTTACCATAGAGGACACCACCATAAATATGAACCTTGTGTTGACACCTAATGTACTTCTTACAAACTATGGTAACAACATGTTCATATTGACTGCATATGCAATAACGCTTGTCAGTCGTCCTCGCTTCTACAACCTGAAATACAGTAAGCCGTTGTGATTTTTAACTATTTCACACCACAATGACCTCAGACTACAGCGTTGTCGTGATAAAATTGTTGAGAAACTGACGGATAGGTTTACACGAAAGTTATTTTTGATGTCGGAAGTGAGAGGAAAGGATGTACTCTACTGCGCCAAGGAGAAACATTAACAAAATAGAAAGATCAAACAACACTCTTTCATATAAAGAAGGCCTCGCAGCGAGAGTGTGATGGAGCTAATAAGTGAAGATGAAAAGAAAGTGTGAGTTCACGGAGTGCAGCGGTTAAGAGAGGGAAGTTTAATGCAAACTGGTAACAACCTTTCAGGTGAGTACAACTTTCTGGTGTAACAAAATCACTTCAGTGGCGTGTAGAAACCAGAGAGCATGCACAGGATGTAGCACACAGCACTTCAATATTTTCACAGATTACTAAGCACTCAAGAAAACAAAGAGAAAAAGAAACGCAAAAAGCACCAAGTTAGAATAGATTCGCATATTACGTGTGACGAGAAGCATTTTTTTCCCGAGTTCAAACGGCACTAAGTGAAATTCAATATTGCTATTCTGAACTCAAAAAAAAAAAAAACGAGTATGCCACCTTCCGATGAAGGCTTTTTCACGCTGCGTTTTAATCTGTCCCGTAGGGTACCGAACCATGAGAATTCTGATCTTCTATAACACTGGGTAGGCAGCTCGTTGGGGTAGTCGCCGTGCTTTGGCCATACAGTGGAGACGCTACGAGACGAACATTGTGACGTACAGTACGAGTTGGTCAAATAAGCCCCTTCTGCGCTGTTGGCTCGAAGGAATTGACACTCCGAATTGACGACGCACGACGTGCCACGTGCCTTTCACCGCTACACATTCAAACATCGTGTTTACGCGTTTTGCCAACAAGATTATCTCTGAAGCGACGGTATAGGTTCACGTGGTCAGAATACTAACGCTGGCGCCTTGCAATTGGCACAAGTACGGCTTGAGTTGCGCTTCTCCGCGTCGGCAGATGAAACACTCGTGAACACGGCATGCCGATGAAGTTCACCTTTTGACAAAACACCTTGTTTTTTTTTAGGCTGCAACTGCAGAAGAGAATAGCGTGTGGTAAAGCGTTGGTTCTACCAATACCCTTGCTCACGAATTTGAACACGAAAGTGTTTTATGCCAGGGTCCAGCACGGCTCCACTGATGTACTTAAGTTACGGATATGACGCAGTAAAATGTACACAAGGAGACTGCGAAGAAAAAAAAAGTTGAGAAGGGAAAGTTCCGTAGACGGTATACCATTCTTCGCATAAAATTGAAGTTTGTAGCTGCAACATTCACTCCTTCACCCCTGTGCCAAAACAATAAAATAAACGCTCAACTACATCGCCGAAGACAATTTCAACTTACGTGTTATACCGATCTCTGAAAATAAGAATCAGCCACGTGTTGTTGTTTTTTTTTCATATAAGTAAGCTTCCATATACCCCAAAAATTTGCCTTTTGCATTTTAACGCGATATGCATACAATAGAAGCAAGAGTGGCCGCTGGCGCACCTCGTAGATGAACTGCTTTTATACCTTGCGTGGTATAAGACTATCAATATCATAACGAAAACATTTAAAGAGATGAGGAGATGAATTGTGTTTGGAAAAAGCGCTTAACGACTTGGAGTACTCGGTACTTTAACAAAAAATTGACTTTGAGTTTCAATTGACAATGTACCGAGGCCTTTTTGACTTAATACATAGTCAATTAAACGGAATCTTCTGATGAGTGCACTCATTGAAAACTTAATTGACATTAGGTACGAAAAAGTCAATTCACTTTCACTCTCTACAACTTTAATTTACATGCGTTAAGAAATGTTCAACTGAACCACAGTCACTACTTATTTATTTGACATGCGTTAAGAGACGTTCTACTTAATCGCACTCACTACATGTTTAATTGACCTAGTATTTATCACTCTCAATGAGTGATAGCTGATGATGGATGTGGACACCTAGCTACATCAACATCATGGGCTCAACGCACAAAACGTGTGTGTATGTGTGCGTGTTGGTGAGCGTGTTCTGCAATTTCATTGCGGGTATATTTCTGCAAGATGCATTCGTCATTATGGACCCTGCATCATGCATACACTTGCAGCACTCCTGGGAGCAGCAATGTATTACATAAAACTATACGCAAGGAAATGTTTTCAGGTACTAGCTGTGCGGCACACGTGCTTCTGAATTGCGTACACAGATATTTATCTCATATACACTAGCCTGTAGCAGTCAAGTCTGGTACATGCATTTCTTCATTTACGCAAAAAAAATGCCTTCTGAGATTAGGAAAAAATATCGTTCATTTGTTGTTTATAGCAGTGCAGATTCTGTGCATTGAGAGACAGTGCCTTTACAACTATTGGAATTCGTAATATTTTATTATTATATTATCATTTGTTCAATAAAAGTATAGTAACCATGCGGATAGGACGTATCATGGTAGATGTTCTATGCGAAGAGATTGCAGATTCGCCGCGTCTTTCAAAGGTCAGGCCCTTTTTTTCCCTGCTGTCGACTCGTGTGGGGGAGAGGAGTGGAGTGTGTGGAATACGCACTTCATTGTTCAAAACCTTGCCGGCCTGACCAGTTTTCTTTCTTTATTAAGCAAGTCGAGAGCGGTGGTGGTTGCACGTGAAGTAACTAATGTGGAGGAGCCATGACAAGTTGGAGAACCCTGAAGGGGTGAACAGGCACCTGAGCCCTTTTGCTGTTGTGATCAAAAAAGTAGAACGAGAAAAGGATAATTTGTAGAGTGTTTAACTTTGCGTTATGAAAACTTGAAACTTAGTTTTCAAACAAGCTTTACAGCATTAGCTGCAAGTTAAGCCCGTGTGAAGTGTAAGTTTGAGATGGCTGCTTTGCGCTTGTTGTGCATCCCTTCATACCGCACTTCTTTCTTTACAATCGCTCACCGGAGCCACACGTGCAGGTCGTGCTTGTCACTAGATTTGTTTTTCTTGCCCTGATTTCGGGGAAAGTGAGTGCCGTGATTTACGCAGACTGTCTGCTCAAAATTGAAGAAGCTGCTCCACTGCACTTGATGTAATTGTTACGGTACATAGACATTTGTGCCGGTGGCACGGCTGTTCATTAGACCCAACATTGCAACCTTCCCAGCGGAAAAATGGACACCTCACTTACATGCAAGAGTCCAGCGCAGCTTCCTTTCTGCAAACTACAGAAATAGACGCCGTCACCATGATTTGTGATCAACATTCACTGTATTTGCTGGATCTGCACACCACGTGCCTTATACTTTTGAAGGTAAGTTTGTCATTTTTCATTGGCTTCATACGTTCTATTCGTAAGTTATGAAAGCCGAAAAAGTATTGTGTGTAGGATGTTCTTGGAATATTCAACTGCGTAATTATTTGGGTTTACGATATTGAGCCGTTCTCTCCCACATACTTTATTTTTGTAACAACACCTTCTCTCTTTTTTTTTTGCATTTCCTACAAGTAGGTCTCACCCTAGTTGTTTGGAAACATGTGCTCCACCAACTATATGATTCTAGTCGTCTCTCTTGTCGTTTTGGTAAAAATAAACATAGATGCTAACAAGTCTCGTGTTTTGCTTGTTTGAACAATTTATAGCACGTGCGTGTGTGGTATTATTCATGTGAATTGTGTACCTGTGTTCTAATTCATGATTATCACCCAGTTTATACCTTGTTTGAGGGACTGAACGTGTTTGCAATCTAATTAGCGCACGCGAGAAGAAATTGTCGCTCGGGCGAGTTTTCAATGATCACACTTATTTTATAACAAGAAAACGCTTAAAAAATGAACTGATAGCAGCTAATTCGGTACCGGTTCTGACACAAATTAATCAAGTGGCGAACTTCCAAGAAATGTTATCGTGAACATTTGACAATTAAATAACATGCTTGCATATCGATGATTTTGGCCGAACACAATTTGGGTTAAGTATACACTACCCTAAATTGTTTCAATTTACACAGGGTGCATAAAGTCACTAGTTGGTCAATAATTCCTTTTGACTCGTTCAAAAGACGCTCAATTCATCCGCAAAAATTGATATTTATTAGAAACACGGTGGCCAATATTCTTGTGAAACTCAATAGAAAAAGGCAATTGGTGTTTAATATAAACACAATACATGCTATGAAAAAAAGTCAATATACACTCGCCTAAATTTTTTCAATTGACACTCGGTCAATAGCTGGGAAATACTCCCTTTCGACTCGCTAAAAAGACGCTGAATTGATGTGCGAAAAATCATAATCAATATAAACACGGTGGCCAATATTCTCTTATAGCTCAATAGAAAAACTCAATAGATGGTTAACTTAAACAGAATACATCCTATGGAGAAAAGTCAATTTAGCCTCAAATAAATCACTATAACCAGTTTTGTAAGAGTATTCTACTATGAGAGAACTGAAAGCCGTCCCTGGGGAATTACGCATGCGAACCGATGCACATGGTATTTATACTCTATGTTCGTGCATGCATTTGTCTGTGTGCGCACGTTTATGCACATACAAACCTTTGTTTTCGGGTGGATAATTTCCCCCCCCTCTCCGGCCCCGGTTGCGCTAGTGAAGACTATATCCTCCGACATGCTTCTTTGGCTTCGTCGCGTCACATTTCACCACCAGTTGATAAACTTTCAGCCCCGCAATAGTGCGCACTATTTCAATTGTTGCATAAGACTGTTCACCACGTGATTGCACGTAATAATAATTGCCAAGAGGCGCATGCTCAAATTACCGTATGGTTATCAGACACATCGTAGGGAAATGATGCGTAAATACAAGGAGGTTTAAAAAGAATTAATCCTCCTTGCATAAATATCGACCACCTGTGGTTCCGTAACTTGCGTTGACATATATACTACATTTAATATATCAGGGGGACGACCACGAAGTGCTGGTGTGGCAGAAAGCCAAATGTTTGAGTTCCATGGTTTTTTTTTTGTGAGTAATTTTCATTTCGCCTGTCAAGTGCGGTCTCCTGCTGGTATGCGATGGAGGTAGAGCATTACGGGAGACTACCGGATACCGGAACGACCACGGGTGTTGCATCCAGGACGCGCTACAGCTCCGAGAGCGGCTCTGACAGTGATGGCACCGAACCCTACAACGCCAGCAGTGATGAATCAGGGGACGACAACTATGAACTTGTGAAAAACCACAAGAAAAAGCGACGATTTCTGAGCACGTCACCCAATTCGAGTGAGCCCATCAGGCGATATTCGCGGAATACCGAGGTATTACCCATCCTTTTTATGTCAGTTCTCGCTATAGTGACAACATAAGACGCCTTAACCGGCACGCCGTGTCTGTATAGCTAGAGGCCCTGGTGCCGAATGAAGTAAAGAAAGTAAGGGTGAATAGCCGCAAGAACATCCTAGCGATTTACGTCAATCATGTGACTGGACTTGAGAGATTGCGTGAAGTAACAGAACTTAACGGGATGAAAGTCTGCTCTCATATACCACTGGGTAAAGAAGTGAGCACTGGGGTGATATATAATGTTGCCGAGGCCATTGCCAACTCGGACGTACCAGTCTTGATTAGGCCGGCTTTGGAATATGCCATTATTACAAGCATATAGCGTATCGGGACATCACGATGCGTAAGAATTACATTTAGGGCGAATCACTTCCATCCCACGTAAAAGTGGGCCTCTTCTGACACGCAGTTCGCCCTTTTATACCGAATCTATTCAGTGCTGGAAGTGCATGAAGTCAAGTCACGTAAGTGGTGTGTGCCCAAACTCTACTGTCTGTTCCAGATGCACTGGGTACCTCAACAAAGACACGTGCCAGGCCACGACTCAGAAGTCCTCAAATCGCAATGGGCCACATGATGCCTGAACGAAGAGCTGTTCTTCTATTCGAAAGGAGCTAACAATACTGAAGAAAAGGGCTAAAAGATCTAGAGATAGTATCTCACACCGAGAAGCAGCTGCATTCATTACGCGACGACGGTCCCGTCGCTGGCGCCGCACCAAAGCCACCAAAACCTCGTCGAATCGTGAAGCACGTCCAAAACCACCCGAACCTCTCTCATTCTGGCCAAGTGCTGTTGGTTCTAAGAACAAAGGCGCTTCTCCTAGCAGTGCAGCTGACGCTTCATCCTTATCACCCAGTCAGAACGCAGCCGTTTTAAAGAAAAAATGATGCCTCTACCAGCAATGCAGGTAATGCTTCGCCTGAACTCCCAAAGATACATGCACCTGATAAGACGCATCAGACGTGACGGTGAATGACACTTCATCGATACCTCATAACTTGACGGACGAAAAACAACTTAACGGCATGGGCAGCACCCTGATCAGTGCTGTGCGCGTGCTGCTGAGCAAGATGCAGACACCGACAGCTCAAGGCGTGTTGCAACTGTTTGACACCATCACTCCAGTTCTCGCTAGCCTTCGGAAGTCCGCTGCTTGAGAACGCAAGCGGCACTATCATGGCTTCACCATCGGCAAAATTTTGGGTGCATGAATTGATTGATTGATTAATTGATTGATAAGTGGGGTGTAACGTCCCTAAACTACCATATTTTAATGAGAGACGCCATGGTGGAGGGCTCCAGAAATCTTTTTTGCGGTGCATGGAACTGCGCATACAAGTTAATACAACGAATGCGCTCAATTGATTAAGACACGGATGTGACTCACCGTCTGTGATGTTAAGCACATAACTGCCGTTTTGTCGACGGAATGAGTGATTTCTCTCCTTCTCTCTCTCTCTCTCTACCTTTTATTCTCTTTAACCCCTCTGCAGTGCAAGGTATCCTACCAGGCTCCGCCATTAACCTCCCTGCCTTTCTTTCATCACTATTTTCTTTCTTTCTCTCTCTCATATAAGGTGCAACGCTGTGGAGGCTAGCGAGACTTCTTGCAATGAATGATTTCGCACTAAGAAATGTAACGATTTTTTTCCACCTGATTCATGCTTTTATTTCATCTTTGATCCTAATCATAAATAAACATGCTTTGGTCGTCGGATGTAAAGACGTCACTTAGCGTCTCTTGGTTCTCACCTCTTGATGTTTTATTTGTCACCTTTCGCGATTTGTGCGAGCGCGTCCGTGCTTGTCGTGCACGAGCGTTTACAACGATGAAAGCCAAGCACGAGACGCGCGTAGTCACACACCTTGCGGACCGAACTTCTTGACATAGCCTCCACTGCGTGTCACCTCATATATGAAATGGAGTATAACTGGATGAACTTTGGGCGTTTATGGTCCCGTCGCAAATGCTACTGTCGCAACCTCAGTCAAACCCGTGAACATCTGTTGGAACATGACCATCGATTGTACCACCGCGGATACCTTATGCCAATGCGACCCATAGCATTCTGGTTGTCCTAGCCGCTATTCAATACGGTTCTTCCTCATTGCTGGCTCAACAGGGCTAAATACAGAAATATCACGCCACGGAATCTAAAAAGTAGCTATTCTATTACTTGAGACCTGGAGTTTCCTCGACTATGATCTTATCCTGTTGTATGCATTGAAGAAGTCGAATTGCGGACATGTTTTGAAATCACCGTAGTTTAAGTGTTAAGACTTAAGAATAATACTGTGGAGTGATACGCACCCTATTATTTACACTGCTGAAAAGCTCAAATGAAGTGGCGAACTCTCTACGTAAGTACAGACACTGCAACCTAAATCTTCTATTCGCATAAGATTTATACACGGAACCAAAAATGTTATCATCTTCCTGGTAACTCGCTGAGTGTTCCACAAATGAACACCATCGATCAAGGTTATAATATATATCGAAGCGGTGTGGGCCACGTTGGTGGCCTGTCGTGCATATCTTCTTGACACTGATTTTGTTGGGCAGGCACGTATGTATTTGCTATATGCTGTGGTAATGCGTTTTCAGACCCAAACGCACACACGTAATTGCCAGTGTAAGAAAATCATTTCTGCTGACTGATATACAACACCAACAGCTTGTAGCGCGTATATATGAAGAAGACGTAACGCTGCGCTAGGCACAATTACGACACATGACGTTGAACTGAATCACTGCAGTGATCTTGTAGATGGATTCAACTAAAGAAACCCAGAGAGTTGATGCTTCGTCGACCAAAGTGCGGCAGCCAATCGCCTGGACTACTAAAAATATAGTCCGACTCATTCACTAGACATGCCATTTTAATCACAAGCCAATTGGCTCATGAAGCCAGTCAGAAGTGCGTTCCCATTGGTGCGTGTTTGTGTGCCTTTGGTGGAGGAAATCTTGCGGACGTCTAAAGTTGTATCCGGCTTACAAGTCTTAACATGCGTACGCACATACGCACACACAATGAAGAGACACGTATGCAGGATGGCAGTTAACATTATCTAACCGTGTAGGGCATGGAATGAAGAGTGCCTGGGGCGACATTGTTGTTTTATATAATAACTTCATCAATGACCTTTTTTCGTACGTTTTTTATGCGCATGTATGCGAGTTAACATTGTTTTCCTCATTACTCGTCAAATTCGTATATAGCGGCCGTCTTTTTAACGTATTTCTTCCATTGTGGTGCCTGCTGCTTGGCGCCTAAGAGCAATGTGATGTGGTATTTTACAACGACAAACTGCGATATGAATAGGGAAGACGTCGAAGGCTTCGGTGATTTTGACTACGTGGTGTTCTTTACATGCACTGATATCGCACAGTAAGCGCATTTCTAGTATTACGCCTCTATTGATATGCCACTGCCGCAGCTGGGACCAAACCAATGACCACGTGACAGCACCCGATCACCCTGCCACTGTAGTCTACCGAAGCGCATTTGCTAGGTGCGTGATTGCATGTGCAATTAAAGTTACAAGGCGGGCTTGTCGAAACAGCATATTTGAATAACAGTAATAGCGCAAGATAACGGGACACAAAAATAGTGGGAGACACACACACAGCACTACACTTTAAAAAATTGTTTATTTTGGGGCCCCAAGTGGTATCTCTACACTTTATGGCTCACAGGTACAATTAACACGCGTGTAAGCACCAGCAATTCATCAGCATTTTTTTTCTTTCTTTTGAGCCGGTAGTTTGGCATGAGAATCACACCGCAAAGAAAAAAAAACAGAATTCATTTTCGCACCCTTCAACTCATGTGCAGGTATTGAAGCTTTCCTTAAGAGCGCAATCGGCTAATTTCAGAGTGCAGTCAACATTTCATCCAAAGACGCCAGAATAGTGTTGGCGAGTTGTGCTTCTTCAAGCGGAAATGAACGGAGGATTTTGAAGAGGGTGCGCACAGAATGACTGAGGCAGGCTAGTTTTCACAGAAAACACCTGGATGGTCTGTCGCATAGGAAATTCGAGCTACCCGTGGTCAGGGCTCAAGGCCGCAAGTTCTCGTGCCTTGTGAAGTAAACTACGGAACGCCTGTGGTAACTTCAGCTGGGTCAGTTACGAGCAAATGCATGTAAGCGTCCGTGAAGAGTGACTGTAGCTCTCCACGTTCCTTAAGACGGCGCTCTTCTAGACAGTTTGTGTCCAGTCCTGAAGCTGGGACAGAAATTCACTGCGAAAACCATGAATACCAAGCCAGAGCTTCTTTCTATAGTGCGCCAAGAAATTTGGACAGATACCGAAGACGAGACTACGCCGTTGAGCTTTGAAGGTGTTGGCACTTCATCACAATGTAAGCGCATGAGTCACATATTACCTTTGAGATATTAGGCTCCTAATTGAAGAAACAATCTGTGTGGCCCTTAATGTGGGTTTGCTGCACATATGTTGCCCTGTAAGTTTTTAGGGTACTAGTGATGTGAGATATAAGGTTTACCAAATTTCTGCAGCACATAATCGTTATTGAGGTTTTCCCTGTTATGATGTAGATTTGCAAGTGTCGTAGATAGGAGTAGAGAAACAGACAAATAAGTACAAAGAAAGTGAAGAAAGACTGCTAAGATAGAGCGTGAGGCAGCCTAAAGAGAAACGGAGAGAAAGACAGCACAATAAAGAAAAAGAAAAAAGAAGAAAGAAAGAAATGACATAAAGACAGAAAAAAAGGGATACCACCAGACGCACAGAAAAAGAGACAGAACAGCACGTACTGAAAAAAAATCCACGCATGTCCATGAAGTTGATGTTCATGATGAAACGAAGCTAGGTCCTAAAGACCATAAAAAGAGTGTTGAAATTGCTGACTAGTACAAAAGATGGACATACACATGGACAGATGGCCGAAGGGGTATATTTGAAGAAATGGTCTATTTTTCAACCATAGGTACACTCTGTGAAGCGCGTTGCACGCAGATGATTTGCATCTGCGCTTGGACTGAGCTCGGTGTCCAGGTGGATTGAAGCCGGATGGACATCGTGTGGTTTGGAGGAGCTTCGCTGCTAAAGAATTAAAGCCAGGACAGTCATGTTTACTATAGTATAGTATGCTACTGTTTACTATAGACTATAGTAGGGGTTATGTAAGTCCTATAGCCAATCGCGGGGGCGTTTTCAAGCCCGATCCTGCTCAGAGACCCCCGACTGCCTCGAAGACCTGCTCTAGCCGTACGCTCAAAGGCTGCGATCCTGGCCAGTCCGGCCCGACCCACGGAAGAAAAGCACGACGCTAGCGCGGTCCTGGCCCGACATTATCAAGGTTTTCTGCGGATACGAAGTATTGTTTTCTTATACTGTGGCATTGTATTAAACATATAAAGGTCGAACACAAGAAAACAGCACATGAGAGCCACTATGTACCCAGATTAGGAGCGGCCGACAAAAGTGAAGTGGCTGAAGACATATTTACATGCACGAAGACAACGCGTTAGACATATAGAACGATCATCACATGAAGGGCATACTTCTAACTACAGGTTTTCCCACTAACTTTAATCCAAGCGCCAGCCAAATTAATCTGGAGGCCAGTCAGTTTAATCCAGCCGCCACTCAAATTAATCCAGGTGCCATTTATTTTAATCCAAGTGCCACTGAATTAATCCAACTTCAAGCCGATTTAATCCAAACGTCAGCGAATTTAATCCTGATGACATTGTGACTTCAAAACGACCCAGAATTTTTGGAAATGCGTGGAGTGAATAGCTTTGGAGTGAATGTAAGAGGGAAAAACCATGAATGAGTCACTAGTGACACAATGTGACTCGCGCGACTTCATCACGCCTATCACCCGCGTAAGCACTATTGACACCTTCGACATGCATATCAAAGGAAATGCCGTCCACACATTAATAACTTGATACCTATTAACCAGGCCAACGATCTCATCACGAGTGACTCAGGTGACGTCTTCACGCACACCACCCACGCACGCACTGTGTTAAAATTCCGTCATGCATATCAAATGAAACGTCTTTGAAAGGGCAGGAGCTTGATACCTAAAGCTCGGCCAAGCCACCGGATCACCAGTGACTCAGGGGACGTCATCACCCATATCACCCGCGCACGTAATTTACTAGACTGCCGACATGCATACCAAACGAAACGTGTTTGAGAGAGCAATAAAGTGTTACCTATGACTCGGCCAACTGACATGATCACTAGTGACTAAGGTGCCGTCATCACGCCTATCACACACGCACGCGGTGTCCAAACCTGCCGTCATGCATATCAAACGAATCGTCTTTGAGAGAGTAATAACTTGAACGCTGTCACTACGCATAGTGACGTCACCACTAGTGACTCACGTGACGTCATCACGCCTATCACACACGCACGCGGTGTCCAAACCTGTCTTCATGCATATCAAACGAAACGTCTTTGATAGAGTAATAACTCGAATGCTGTCACTATGCCTAGTGACGTCATCACTAGTGACTAGTGTGATGTCATCTCGCCTAAGACTCACGCAAGCACTCTCTTTTGTGCCTTCATGCATATCAAACAAAACGTCTTTGAGAGGGCGTTAACTTGAACGCTCTCACTAAGCCTAGCGACGTGATTACTAGTGACTCATGTGACGTCATCACGCCTATCAGATACGCACGCGCTGTCCTAACCTGTCTTCATGCACATCAAACGAAACGTCTCTGAGAGAGTAATAACTCAAATGCTCTCACTAGGCCTAGCTACGTGAATACTAGTGACTTGTGTGACGTCATCATGCCTATCACACACGCACGCGCTGTCCTAACCTGTCTTCATGCATACGACACGAAATGTGAGAGAGCAATAACGTCATACTTATGACTCGGCCAACCGACTTGGTCACTAGTGACTTACGTGACGTCGTCACGACTAACACTCACGCAAGCACTCTCTGACGTGCCTTCATGAATATCAAACGAAACCTCATTGAGAGAACATTAACTTGAAGGCCATTGCAGGCAGCGTCTGCTAGTAAAAAACTGACTGCTCGCACTGCAGAGCCGTTCACCGGCTAACCGGTATATGTAGGCACCAGATCGCGCGTTTTAAATTCAGTCAAAGGCGTTTTTACATGGCTCTCGTTTAACTGGACGCTTTTCTTGACTCGAGTAGATGCGACGGAAGCAACAGCACCTTCAAGCAGCAATGGGGTCAGCACCTTCAAGCAGCAATGGGGTACAACGAAACATCAGCGTCCCACCACTCATTGAGGGCAGCACTTCTCCTTCATTCAATAAATTTGAATACTGAAGTCGGAATGGCAATTAAGCATTTTCTAAACCATACTCAATTACGCAACATTCAACCGATACCCTGAGCACTCTGCGACGCATTTACTCCACCTCGTCGTGTTGGAAGATGTAGGCAGCTTTTCTGTTGATTCTCGTGTTTCGAAGTGTGCCTTGAAAATTCGGGTAGCCAGGCCGCACTACTGTGAACGGACAGGCGTTCTACACCAAACAGGCACGCTTATTCCAAGCACACTAACCTGTAAAACGGCATGGCGTAGAATGTAGAAAGAAAAACACGAGTCAGGCGCAGCATTCACTACACACACACACACACACACACACACCACACACACACACACACACACACACACACACACACACACACACACACACATATATATATATATATATATATATATATATATATATATATATATATATATATATATATATATATATATATATATAATAAACATTTGCGTCGGTTTTCAGTGATTCACTCTAGACCAGACGATGGGCAGACGTTCCAAAATGCAGACGACAATGCCACAAAATAATGAATTGAAGAATTGAAGATACGTTTTAATTCGTGCTAGAATACCCTAATGCTGATTATTTATGATTCGAAGCAATTGCTTTAAGTAATACTGAAGCAGATGACAGTGTGTCGCAGCTGTTTTCGGCCAGTCTGTTTCACGCAGACGACGGGACGACGTGGTGCGACGCGAGTGACAAGCCGGCGTAGTTTCAAGTTTCTGCCCGTATTATCGTTAGGTGAGCGCTTTAGCAGGACCTGAGAATAAGTGAAAGTTTGTGCTTCGATACTGGTGCTATGGAAGACCAAGACTCTCAGCGCCCCGGAAGGCCACGGAAGGCACCTGATGAACCGAAGATAAAGTACGCTCGCGTTTCCCTGTAGATTGTTGCCGGATAATAGATGTTCACAGGCGCGGAGGTGATTTAAAAGTGCTCTCCGAAACACTAAATATCAATATAAAGACTGTGCGTTCTATTGCCGCTAGTGACCGTGACACAGCTAAAACACCTCGTGGTTCGTCGAGGAAATTTGGACCGGACGTGGTGGACGCCCTGCAACGAATCGTACAGGAAAATCCATCCTTCAAGCTGGAACAAATAAAGAGGGTCTCAAGGATGAGATGCCTAACATTGGAGTGTGCACGTCGACGATTGATTGGCTTGTTGATGGCCATGGTTATTCGGTGAAGCTGCTGACACCGAGCGCAGTAGACAGAAATCGCGCCGACGTGAAACAGCTGCGGTGCCGATATGCCCAGTGGCTTCAGAGCGAGGGAACTGCGCTAACACGATACTACATCGACGAGACCAACTTCAACGTATGGTGCTCGCGCAGTTTCGGAAGGGCGAAACGAGGTGCTCCAGCATGCCGTTTGTCAACTAGTGCGAAGGGGGCGAATGTAAATGTTATAGGCTGCATGTCAGCGAATGGCCTTCTCCATTGGACAATTGCGGACAAGGTCCACTGGGCTGTCTTCAACGACTTTCTCGCAGAAGTGTCGAGTAAAGTTTCACAGCAGGAACCAGGAATACAGGCAGTGTTCTTGTTTGGGAACGCACCAGCGCACCGCCGCGCCGAACAGGCTGTCCTCGCGGCAAGCGACCACACAGTCAACTGGCTACCGCCATACAGCCCATTCTTCAATTCGATTGAGGAGCTTTTCTCAAAGTTCAAGGCAGGTGTAAAGGGCTTCCTAAGCGAGCGGAGGGATGATCTCCTCACGACACCGTGACGGATCTCCAAGAAAGAACATCGCTGTGCTCTGCTGGTTGAGGCCGCGGGGCGCTCTATGCAGCACATCCAGCGTGTGGACTGTGCCACTTATGATAGGCACAATTACCCTTTTGTACAAGCTGCCCTCGACTGCCTCGATATGTAGAACACTGCTCAGCAGCACAACTATGGGTGCGTGTTCATGAAAACTGTTTTGCCTGTATAATAATAAATTTTGTTTTTCACGGACTTGCCCCGGTTCACTTTCATCACCCCTTTCATAACCGATTGAACAAGCTCGACGTTATTAGAACAAGAATTTTGTCTTGAGGTGTGGTGGATGTTTTAACCGGGCATCATCTTTGCTTCGGCAATGCGAAAACATATCAGGTATGTCGTAACTGTAGAGGCCGGCTCTATAGGCACTAAAGAACCGGGATTTAGTCACCAAAAATAGGCGGCCAAATCACTGTTTTAGGCTCCCAAAATTGTAAATATAGGCACAATAAACTTTGACAAAACTCAAATTTTCCAATAAACAGGTGGGGGATCTGTCTCTACGACATGAGAGCAAAAAAAATGCTTTAGTTTATAATGGTACAAACGCGTAATGGTTTAGCATAAACATGCGTTTTTCCGCGGGGTTCGCAGAATACGGTGTCTCAATTTCTAGTTTAGCATGGTCAGTTAAACGTGCACCGTCAAATAAACATGCTTTTGGGTCTCTTTCTGTGGGGCATAGCTGAGAAGGGCTACAGAGAGAGAGATAGAGAGAGAGAGAGAGAGAGAAAGAGAGATAGAATTAATGTAGGAAAGGTAGGGAGGTTAACTAGACTAAGCGTCCAGTTTGCTACCCTACACATGGGGAAGGGGAGTGGGGAGTAAAAAGAGAGAGAAGGATATACACATGTCACATCACACACACAATGCCCAGTTTCACAAGTGGTCCCTCAATGAAGTTGCTGTCAAGTATATCAGGAGGGCACGTGTGGCTTTCTGTGCTGATGTGCTGTGCGACCAGGCTCCTAAGATATTTGATTCATTAAACGGCCGGTCATCGAGTCTATTCAAGGCACACTGGAGAGTCCGGCGATCTTCATCAAATTTGGCACAGTGGCACAAGAGATTTTCAATATTCTCTATTAAACAGTTGCAGCTTTCACACATGAATGAATCTTCCATGCCAATGCGATGGCTGAATGACTTAGTAAACGCTACCCCAGTCCACAGCCGGCACAGCATTGTAGCGTCACGTCAAGAAATCATGGATAACAGTTGTTTCTGGAGTAGTGACTTAAGATTCTTCGGGCTATGATTGGAGTTAAGTGGAGAATTCCAGTGCGTAAGCGTGGCATTATGCGCGACGCGACGAAGTTCTCTAGCTGTGTCTACTCTTGACAAGGTTATTAACAGTGTGGTCGCTCCATCGTAGGCACATCGGGCAGCGTCGTCGGCGAGGTGGTTACCACTGATGCCTCAGTGGCCCAGCAACCATTGTAAAACAATATCGTGTCTTTGATCAGCCGCGCGACGACAAATTTCATTAATACGGTACACCATCTGGTGGTAGTTTCCACGTCGTAGACTTCACACGCATTGAAGGGCTGCCTTGGAGCCGCAGAAAATGGCTTATCTACTAGGGGATTCTTGCGTAACAAACTCCACAGCGGCTCGAAGAGCGGTGAGCTCAGATCCCGTAGATGTCGTGACGTGTGATGTCTTGAATTTGACGGTGATGGAGATGGTATGACAAAGGCACCTGTCAAACTTCCCGAGACCGAACCATCCGTGTAAACTTGAATTCGGTTAGCATACGACAAATGCAAAAGGTCCAGTGAGATCTGCTTAAGGGCTGCAGGTGACAGGCTTGCCTTTTTAAATATCCCCGGCACTTCAAGGTGCACAGTCGGTCTTTTTACGCACCACTCTGAAGATAGTGGTATGGCTGCGGTCGAGAATCTCCACGAGATGGAATTCTGGTTAGCCGCAACAACTTTGGAAAACGCTGCCTTTGGTCTTCCTAGTGGCAAGCTAGCAAGGCGGTGGTTAGGCACTCTGGATATGTGACGGATATGTGTACGGAGTGTGTCGACAGTTATATATGTCGTGATCGGAGGGTTTTAGCAATACCAATAGTTGCTAACGAATTAGCGCACCGAGGTAGCTCCAAGCATGTGCGGAGGACTTGGCCTTGAATGCTTTGCAGGACTCTGATGTTAGTTTTTCCGGCGTTGGAAATCACGGGCTTGCTATACCGCAATATCCCAAGAAGAGCGCTCTGTACGAGAAGGGCTACACATGCGCAAATAGCCAGAGCGCAAAGCGCCAGAAGGATTTTTTTTTTGCGGTGTATTAACTTGGTCTAACCACACAGGCTCAATTTTTCTTCTGTCTGTGAACACCTTAAAGGGTCGTTACACAAATTTGAGTTTTGAGAAGCCAAAAGGAATGCATGCACTGGACACTCAAGATCTCATTTACCAAGGTTTGCAGTACTACGTGCGTCATAAAGAGGTGTTACGCCGAACTGAACACGGCTTGACCTTCATCTCATGAGCGTGTGCCGCAACATGGTGAAGGCGATAGAATGGTCCTGCACATGTCAAAGTAGTACGTGACACAGCGAGAACTATTTGAGACAACGTGTGTAATTTATGTAAACGGTTGCCTAAATAGAAGCATGAAGGTTGACAAAAATGTTAGAATACACAAACGAAATCTATTCGCCTTATTTATTTAATTTCATAACGAGAGAGATGTGAGACTAAGGTGCCTCCATTTTGTTTGCGTTGGTGTTCTCGCAGTTCTCGCATCGTGTCGGTGCCAGCATTCACAACGCTAGGCGTGGTTTTGGTGCATCGTCCCTTACAAAAGTTGCAGCGGTGTGACGCTGTGTATCGTGGTAAGAATACGTTATCCTAGCCAGCCTCTCCAAACGTGCGCGCAGATAGTGATCCATCCCACGAAAACTCGCAATACAATACAAAAGAACATCGAGACGGCAGAACACCGCTTGCGCGAACGGGCTGACATGGACATCTCATGCGTGTGTAGTTTACGCGCGCATGACGTGCTCATGCACGTCGTGTGATGCTCCAGCACCGAGTGACTCTGATATCAATAGCGGGGAAGTAATTGGACTTGCGAAGTCTACATAGAGAGAGTGGCGAAGGTTTCAAGCTCGATCACCTCCTCAGATCACGCTTTCGCAGCTTCTAATGATCAAATTACAAAATTCTAGTGATACAAAGCTTTTCATGGGGCACGCAATGTTTTTCACTGTCTAAGTGAAAATTTTCAGGTGACCTAGTGAAGCACCCCATGTAAATGACAAATAAAACGAAAACTACATAGATATTGCTTTCTTTATCGGCACTTCACTTCCCCTGATGACTCTCCACAGTTTCGCATTCATTGTTCTTCTTCCTGCCGCTGCACAGAAGCACCTCCTGCTCCCTACGCATCCGAGCGGACGCTGGAGAGAGGCTGAGCAGACGACGCGACATGGATGGTATACATGTGTAAAGGCTAATCAACCTTCCTTTGGCTAAAATGCCTTCTAGGCTTGAAAGTTCTAAAAGTAACATGTGAAATAAAGTGTGGTTAGCACCCCACAGTGTCCCGAAATCTAAGTTTTGCCGGGTAACATGAATACCGGGCTCCAGCAGTACTTGAAAGCAAAATTAGAGGTTAAACAGCTTTTATATAGGCATCGTTTTTGGCAAACAGGCATTTACAGGCACTTATACGAATTAAGGCAGCAACGTCCAAAATAGGCCTATATAGGCACTATAAAAGCTCTCCTTGCCCTCTAATTTGTGCTCGTGTGTCAAAATGACACGATAGGAACGCAAGAAACGAAACAGGCATTTGCATATAATCCGGCCTCTAGTCATAACACTGTATATCCGTAATCAAGCATAAGACGCACGCGCGGTCTACGTTCTCCAAAACTTGCAACAAAAGGTTTGTCTACCACTCCTTCGGCTCAACTAATATTTTATCTGGTTATGCTGTGAAACGAATCCGTTGTTAACAGAGGGCAGTCCCCATACTTGAGATACATACTATTGCTATTTGCTAGTGACCATTTGCTGATGCGCCATTGAATGCGGGGCCTGACTCGTGCCTTTCTTTCTTACAGCCGTTTCTTACAGGTTAGTGTGCTTGAAATAAGCGTGGCTGTTTGGTGTAGAACGCCTGTCCCTTCACAGTAGTGCGGCCTGGCTACCCGCATTTTCAAGGCATACTTCGAAACACGAGAAGCAACAAAAAAGCTGCCTACATCTTCCCACACGACGAGCTGGTGTAAATGCGCAGAGCTGTCAGGGTATCAGTTGAATGTTGCGTAATTGAGTATGGTTTAGAAAATGCTTAATTGTCATTTCGACTTCATTATTCCTATTTATTGAATGAAGGAGAAGCGTTGCCCTCAACGAGTGGTGGGACGCTGATGTTTCGTTGTACCCAACTGCTGCTTGAAGGTACTCTTGCTTCCGTCGCATCTACTTGAGTCAAGAAAAGCGTCTAGTCAAACGAGAGCCATGTAAAGACGCCTTTGACTGAATTTGAAACGCGCGATCTGGTGCCTACATATACCGGTTAGCCGGTGAACGGCTGTGCAGTGCCAGCAGTCAGTTTTTAGCTTATGGCGTGGCTTGGGCGTCCCTCGTATGTAACCACCAGTGGCACATACCCGAAATAGGTATAACACTTGACCTCCAAGGTGGTGCCAGTGAGAGATTTCTTCTGTGCGTTGTTTAACAATAAAAAATAGTGCTCAATGTACATGCCAATGGCTGCTAATGGGGAATGAGAGACATGAGCATTCGGCTTTTAGTCAACGCGCACGCTGCGATCCCCATTAGCAGCCCTTGACATGTACATTGAGCACTATCGGACAAGAAAGGGATGCTACATTATACTCGCTGGGTGTAACCTCCTTAGCTTTAGAAAGGTTTAGCGAGCGTTGAGCCGCAGTGCCATGAATACAATGAACTTGTATATACCATGAATGAACTCATGGTGGTTAAAAATGAGAAGTAGATACGAAGCGCAAGCCGTAAGAAAGTAAAAGCCGAATTCTCCTGTCTCTCATTTCTCATTAGAAGCCATTGGCATGTAAATTGAGCCCTATCTGACAGGGAAAGGTTGCTATGTTATACTCGCTGGGCGTAACCTCCTTGGTTTTCGAAAGGTTTAGCGAGCGTTTGGTCGCAGTGCCATGAATACAGTGAACTAGAATATACCATGAACTCGAGGTGGTTAAAGGTGGGAAGTGGACCCAAAGCGCAGGCCGTAAGAAAGTGTGCGTGTGCCACCTCTCGTTTAGTCCTTGGAATGTCCGCTGGATGGCGGTGCTTCTATATGGGGAATATATGATAAAAAAGATGCGAGATGGTGGGACTTGGAGTGTTGATTAGATGAACGAACGGACACACAAACAGATGCATGGATGGACGCATGAACGGACGCAGGGGCGGATGCATGAAAGAACGCAGGGGCGGGCGCACAAACAGACGAATGGACGGTCACACAGACGGACGCATGGACGGACGAATGCTTCGCCCCACTCTCCATCATTCACTCCGTGGATATGCTGCCATTTTTTTTACTAGCAGACGCTGCCTGCAACGGCCTTCAAGTTAATGTTCTATGTTCTCTCAATGAGGTTTCGTTTGATATTCATGAAGGCACGTCAGAGAGTGCTTGCGTGAGTGTTAGTCGTGATGACGTCACGTAAGTCCCTAGTGACCAAGTCGGTTGGCCGAGTCATAAGTATGACGTTATTGCTCTCTCACAGACGTTTTGTTTGGCATGCATGAAAACAGGTTAGGACAGCGCGTGCGTGTGTGATAGGCGTGATGACGTCACACGAGTCACTAGTAACCACGTAGCTAGGCCTAGGGAGAGCATTTGAGTTATTACTCTCTCAAAGACGTTTCGTTTGATATGCATGAAGACAGGTTAGGACAGCACGTGCGTGTGTGATAGGCGTGATGACGTCACATGAGTCACTAGTATTCACGTCACTAGGCCTAGTGAGAGCGTTCAAGTTAATACCCTCTCAAAGACGTTTTGTTTGATATGCATGAAGGCACAATAGAGAGTGCTTGCGTGAGTCTTAGGCAAGATGACGTCACACTAGTCACTAGTGATGACGTCACTAGGCATAGTGACAGCATTCGAGTTATTACTCTCTCAAAGACGTTTCGTTTGATATGCATGAAAACAGGTATATATGGGGCCATTGTACCACTATATGCAGCAATTGTACCTCTACCATACTATCGAGGCCAGCAAGTACCCATTCTGATACAAGACCTTTATTTGCCACTACCGTCGTCTGTTGGTGTTATCGCACGCATGGAATCACTCGTACAGCCAAATCTGATTAAATTCTCGCATGCTAACAAAAGTTTGGTAATATGCAGCGTAAATGTTAGGCAAATGATTAGCGAACGCCGTACGCAAGTATACTCACTGTTCCGGAAATAGGCAATCGCATGCGAAATTCATTCGTGGAAGAGAATATTTTATTGACTTTTTGGGAACTCACTCAGAATTTGTGTGATTAAAGCAGCTGGTTAAGGTGATGGAATCCTTCGACGTGGGGTGGGTAATGCTGGAGGCCTATCACGCACATGTTCGCATCTTCATTATTCTCACAGAGGCACACAGTTTCTACGCTATGAAATTAGGCGCAGAACATGAACACACAAATGAACTCTCCAACGTATAAAGTAAGTAATTTGTTCTTATGAGATGCGCACGTGTGTCCATGGGACACACGTGCACATGTTTGTGGGTGCGCTTTTGCCCTCACCGCTGCAATCAGGAGACACGTGGACAGGACAGCAAGTACACCTTGTGCCTTCCCTGGCCTTGTACGCCGAGGAAGACTGCGTGTCTGAGGCAACATTTTCGTCACATCGTATGAGAGAACAGCACCGCTGGCTCATTCTTTTCGTATGCTCCTGCACGTGCATGTGTATTATCATTGTTCTCCCCAATAAACGTTTGGTTGGGTATAGCGCCCATTCTGTCGACATGCATCTTTTATTTGTGTTTCTCTTGTCTGGCGTGGGCTCAGTTGTGCAAGTCCTGTTCTTCATGACTAGCTAAGTTTCAGAGTGGGCATGGAACGTCAGCGAAGATGTACAGAGTGGGCATGGAACTTCAGCGAAGATGTACACGCATCTGACACCCTTCTGTTATATTGTGCAGATCTCGACCGTCATTGCCTCATGCACCAGTCCTTTGCCAGGAGCCGCGTCTGCGCACCCGGTAGCGTTCCTGGACACGCGCTTCAACCAAACCCTGCGATCACCTGACTTTCCCGCTTGCCAGCCTTCCGGATTGCGCGTTCGGGAATGCCTGCCGGTGCTCGACCCCCCCCCAGTTATCAGCATCGACGGATGCATCAACTAGCAGCCATATTAGGAGCTGGATCTTCGGCCGCCCCTTTAGTGGGCATGGAACTTCAGCGAAGATGTACACGCATCTGACACCCTTCTGTTATATTGTGCAGATCTCGACCGTCATTGCCTCATGCACCAGTCCTTTGCCCGGAGCCGCGTCTGCGTACCCGGTAGCGTTCCTGGACACGCGCTTCAACCAAACCCTGCGATCACCTGACTTTCCCGCTTGCCAGCCTTCCGGATTGCGCGTTCGGGAATGCCTGCCGGTGCTCGACCCCCCACAGTTATCAGCATCGACGGATGCATCAACTGGCAGCTATATAAGGAGCTGGATCTTCGGCCGCCCCTTTAGTGGGCATAGAACTTCAGCGAAGATGTACACGCATCTGACACCCTTCTGTTATATTGTGCAGGTTAGTTCACCGGCTTCCCTCTATGCTAAAAAAACAAACAACGTTTGTTTGCTGATGCTTCCATGCCCACAAGTTTTGCTTATGTCCATTTGCGAGTGCGTTCATGTCGTTAGGCTTCTGGCTATATCCGGTGATGTTGAGGAAAACCCGGGCCCGCCAAAAGAAGATACGGGGAAGCAATACAACGAGTTAATCTCGTTGATTAAGGGGCTGCACTCTAAGATAGACGCAAAACACGAAGAACTTATGGAATCCATTAACGAAGTTAGAGAGGCACAAGCGTCTCTTGAACAAAAAGTGGCAGAATTAGACAACCGATTATGCGCAGTTGAGGAATGTGTCCGGGTCTCAGACAGCGAGCCGAATCGTCAACGAGTACCAGAGGTACTTTCGGTTAACAAGCGCCTTGACGAATTTGAAGATCGCTCTCACCGAGAAAACTTGATTTTTTATGGAATAGTAGATTGCGATTCGGAAACGTGGGCGCAATCAGAAGAAACAGTTTGCCAAATCCTCAATGAAGCACTGAAGCTAAACTAGGGAAGTAGCGACGACCGCATATCTCGCGCGCACAGGCTAGGCAGATTCGTAGTTGGCAAATCTCGACCAGTGATCGTAAAATTTGCTTCTTCTAAGTTCCGAGAAAGCATACTGCAGTATAGAAGTAGTTTTCGCGAGTCTCATGTGTCAATAAGCGAGGATTTCTGCCGCGCAACAAGAAGCGTGCGCAAGAAGCTTTTTGAATTCGGCAAGGCGAGTGGCGAGAAGTATACCGTCAAGTACAATAAGCTTTACATCAACAAAAATGCTTTGTGTACTCTCCGATGACCGACAGCGTTTGTGAGCTGCATACACATGCGCAGAACTCATCAGAAGCTTCGTCCTCCGCTACGCATGCCGACGAAGATACGCTCTTATCCTAACAAAGTTCACCCCTCGGCCACTTATCGTAACTACTCAGTTTTATATTCTAACGTACGAAGTGTTCTTAACAAACGGGATGCATTATCTTCAATTTTCGATGACTGCGCCGCCGATGTAGTGTTAACGGAAACCTGGCTTACCCCTAACATTGCAAGTGTAGAGCTGTTCGATTGTGAAAATAATTATACCATTCACAGATGTGATAGAGAAGAATCGCCAGGAGGTGGTGTACTTATAGCCGTAGCTGATTATATAGTTTCTAGCCAAGTAGTAATAGCATCACCTTTAGAATTTGTCTGTGTTCCCCTCCATGTCAACTATCAAAATGTCATAATTTGTGGCTGTTACCACCCTCCGAGTGCGACGCCAGTGTTTTGCGAGCAACTGCATGATGCTTTCATTGATATTGTCAAAAGGCACCCGCATACACCTGTTTTTCTTCTAGGCGATTTTAACTACCCGAAAATAAACTGATCACTTCCTTCTTGTTCATTAAGCTCACTTTCAGCCGACAGTTTACATTTCGTGGAACTGTGCGAAGACTTTAACCTTACCCAACTCGTAACGCAGCCAACAAGAATGGGCCCCACTTCATCAAATGTTCTTGATCTGATTCTCACCACTGTACCAGACCTTGTCCATTCTATTTCATATATCCCAGGAATAAGTAACCATTGTTTCGTGCACTTCAATCTATCAGGTTCTTTAAGGCGTCGGTCAAACAATCGGAAAAGAATAAGAAACTACTCACGCGGCGATTATGACTCAATCAACAGTGAACTCGAATCGAATTTTGAGAGCTTTGCTAATGGCTTCTTTTATCGCAGTGTTCAACAAAACTGGAACTTGTTCAAAATGAAAGTTGAATCTTTAATCACGCGATACATTCCCACATACGTTATCAAGGGTCGCCAACGCCCCCCTTGGTTCTCAACTGACATAAAAAAATTGCGGAATAAAAAGAAACGATTGTTCCGTCAGGCAAAGCAGACTAATTCGTTCGCCCGTTGGCACGTGTACAAATCTGTCCTTTCCGAATACAGAGCAGCTATCAAGGAAGCCAAGCGCGTTTTTCTTAATAATACCCTTCCCTCAATTCTTGTAACCAACCCTTCTAAGTTTTGGAAAACTGTTAACCCTAGGGAAAAGAAAAACATTTCGCTTACGAACTCAGACGGGCAGCCAGTTCGCTGTGAAGAGTGTTGCATTGCATTAAATAATTTTTTTGTTACTTCTTTTTCAAGTTGTTCTGCTTCTGCGTTGCCACAAATGCCTAGTCGTGATTTTTTACCTATGTATCTTGTTACCGTTGATGCTGTTGGAGTGCAAAATTTAATTCACAAGCTTAAGTTATCCTCTTCTTGTGGCGTAGATGAAATCAACTCAAAGTTTCTAAAAAACACTGCATTGTATTCATCAATTTACTTGTCCCTAATCTTTCCGCAATAATTTACGGATTTTGAATACCTTCTACCGAAAACGAGAAAACCGCAAATGGACATGGAGGAGCCCTAATGGCGAAAATAAAAACGAAATAGACTTTATAATGAGTGCACACCCTGGAATCGTGCAGGATGTGGAAGTGATTGGCAAGGTACGATGCAGTGACCATAGAATGGTACGGTCTGGAATTCGCCTAGACTTGAAGAAGGAACGACAGAAACTGATATGCAAGAAGCCAATCAATCAGCTAGCACTGAGAGGGAAAGTACAGGAATTCAGAGTGTCGCTGCAGAACAGGTACTCGGCTCTTACTGAGGAAACCAACCTTAGCGTAGATACAATGAATGATAATCTGACGAGTATCATTACGGAGTGTGCAGTGGCAGTTGGAGGCAGGGTAGTTAGACAGGACACTGGCAAGCTTTCCCAAGAAACGAAGAACCTAATTAAGAATCGTCAAATCATGAAAGTGTCAAGTACAACAGACAAAATAGAACTGGCAGAGCTTTCGAAGTTGATTAATAGACGTAAGGTATGCGATGTAAGAAGGTATAACATGGAGAGAATTGAACACGCTCTGAAAAACGGAGGAAGTGTCAAAGCATTGAAGAGGAAACTCGGGATAGGCAAAAGTCGGATGTATGCACTAAGGGACAAAGAAGGCAAAATAACTGCCAATATGGATGGGATAGTTAAAATAGCAGAGGAGTTTTACAGAGATCTGTACAGTAGCCGAGACAACCACGACCTTAATACTATACGAACTAGCAGTAACCCAGATTACACCCCACCAGTAATGATAGAAGAAGTCAGAAAAGCTTTGGAGAGCATGCAAAGGGGCAAAGCTGCTGGTGAGGATCAGGTAACATCAGATCTGCTGAAAGATGGAGGACAGATTATGTTAGAAAAACTAGCCACCCTGTTTACGAGGTGTCTCCTGACGGGAAGAGTACCAGAGTCTTGGAAGAACGCTAACATCATCTTAATACGTAAGAAAGGAGATGACAAGGACTTGAAGAATTACAGGCCGATCAGCTTGCTCTCTGTAGTATACAAGCTATTTACAAAGGTAATTGCAAACAGAGTAAAGAAAACATTAGAATTCAATCAACCAAAGGAACAAGCAGGATTTCGAACAGGCTGCTCAACAATTGACCACATTCGTACTATCAATTAGGTAATAGAGAAATGCTAAGAATATAACCAACTACTATACATAGCCTTCATAAATTACGAGAAGGCGTTTGATTCAGTAGAAATATCAGCCGTCATGCAGACACTGCGGAATCAGGGCGTCGATGAAGTATATATAAACATCCTTCAAGAAATCTACAGGGGATGAACTGCTACCATGGTGCTTCATAAAGAAAGCAACAGAATACCAATCAAAAAGGGTGTAAGGCAGAGGGACACAATCTCCCCAATGCTGTTTACCGCGTGCTTACAGGAGGTTTTCAGAAGCCTAGAATGGGAACAGTTAGAGATTAGAGTCAATGGCGAATACCTTAGTAACCTGCGCTTCGCCGATGACATTGCATCGCTGAGTAACTCGGGGGACTAATCGCAACTCATGATTACGGAGTTAGACAAGGAGAGCAGAAAGGTGGGTCTTAAAATTAATCTGCAGAAAACGAAAGTAATGTACAACAACCTCGGCATGGAGCAGCGCTTCGAGATAGGTAATAGTGCACTTGAAGTTGTAAAAGGCTATGTCTACTTAGGGCAGGTAATAACCGCAGAGCCGAACCACGAGATTGAAGTAACTAGAAGAATAAGAATGGGGTGGAGCACATTCGGCAAGCACTCTCAAATTATGACAGGTAGATTGCCACTATCCCTCAAGAGGAAGGTATATAACAGCTGTATCTTGCCGGTACTTAGCTACGGAGCAGAAACCTGGAGACTTACAAAGAGGGTTCAGCTTAAATTGAGGACGACGCAGCGAGCAATGGAAAGAAAAATGGTAGGTGTAACCTTAAGAGACAAGAAGAGAGCAGAGTGGATTAGGGAACAAACGGGGGTTAAGGATATCATAGCTGAAATCAAGAACAAGAAATGGACATGGGCAGGGCATGTAGCGCGTAGACAGGATAACCGCTGGTCATTAAGGGTAACTGACTGGATTCCCAGAGAAGGGAAGCGGGTTAGGGGGAGACAGAAGGTTATGTGGGCAGATGAGATTAAGAAGTTTGTGGGTATAAATTGGCAGCAGCAAGCACAGGACCGGGTTAACTGGCGGAACATGGGAGAGGCCTTTGTCCTGCCGTGGACGTAGTCAGGCTGAGGATGATGGTGATGATGAATCTTTTCGCAATCTATTCAGACCTCCACTTTGCCGCTTGACTGGAAAGTGGGGAAGGTGGTCCCTCTGCACAAGTCTGGTAACACACAGCCTCCTCTCAATTACAGATCAATTTCCCTAACCCGTGTTCCTTGTAAAATGTTAGAACAGATAATTTACTCCAACCTTGTCTCATTCCTAGAATCAAACTCTTTTTTTTTCTCCCTACCAGCACGGATTCCGAAAAAGTTACTCATGTGAAACCCAACTTCTTTATTTTACTAATGACATAGCATCGGCTTTAGATCGCGGCTCACTTGTGCATTGCATTTTTCTTGACTTTCAAAAAGCTTTCGATAAAGTACCTCACCAATTACTCCTCCTGAAAATTAGTGCCTTAAACATTGACGCGAACATTCTTAAATAGATTGAATGCTTTTTGACTAATCGCACTCAGTTTGTAACAACTAATGACTATAACTCACCTCTTTCTAAAGTAACATCCGGTGTACCCAAAGGTTCCGTATTAGGCCCTTTACTTTTCCTTATATATAATAATGATCTCCCCGACAGCATTAACTCCACTATAGGGCTATTTGCAGACGATTGTGTAATTTACCGCGAAATAAACAATGAATCAGATAACCAATTTCTACAGTCAGACCCTGACACTGTCTCAACCTGGTGCAATAAATGGCTTATGGCTCTCAACTCTAACAAATCTAAATGCATGTCAATAACCCGGCGATCTATTTCTCCCCCCTGTACCTACAGAATTAACGCAGTTCCCCTCCAGCATGTCTCTTCATATAAGTACCTCGGCGTTTACATTACCAACAATCTATTTTGGCACACGCATGTTACCTACATCTGTAATAACGCTAACCGAACGCTAGGATTCTTACGCCGCAACTTTTCTCGCGCTTCACTGTCCATCAAAATTCTACTATACCGATCACTAATTCGCCCAAAGCTTGAGTACGCGTCCGCTATATGGGATCCCGTGCAGCAAAATTTAATCAACGCGTTAGAATCTGTTCAGAACCGCTCAGCTCGGTTCATTTGTTCTAATTATTCCCGTACTGCTAGCATATCAGAAATGAAATCTAACCTTGACCTGCCCAATTTAACTGTCCGGAGGAAACTGGTGCGACTGCATTTTTTTTCATAAGATATTTTTTCCCAATCCATCAATGAAGCGGGACCTCATTTCACAACCGTCATACCACTCATCGCGCATTGATCACCAGCATAAGGTTGCCATTCTGTTTTGCCGCACCAAATTCTTTTCAGCAGCCTTCTTACCGAAAACAGCTGCCGATTGGAACCACCTTCCCTCTTCCGTTGTAACAATAACAGACCCTTTGTTATTCAAGACTGCAATTTCTCAGCAATGTTTGTAACTATACGCAGTTTCCATTATCTATCTTTGTCTTGTATGTGCTCGAATTCTTACTTATACATATTTAGTTGATTTATGTTGCCTTCGTGATTTGCGCATCTGACACTTGTTTCTTTTCTTTGTCTTTTTTTCTTGTCTTTATTTCTTTGTGTGTTATAAAATGTTGTACCCACCCCCTCTGTAATGCCCTACGGGCCCTGAGGGTATTCTAATAAATAAATAATAAATAAATAAATAAATTCACTACTGTAGGTTGACCTAGTGTTTGCTGTCAATCAGTGTATTATAAATGTGACTATTTATACCCATTCAGATGAAACGCGTTCTGTCTGTTGCGCAGCGCTCAGTGGGTATATCATTCAACAGCAGCGTGCATAACTGATTGTTAGAAGTTAATACGTACACATCTGTTATCGACAAGGATATATGCGCACATGAATTTCCTGTGCACACATCTATGGCAAGGGAGATAAGAACAGTGTATTCAGAAAACTGTCTAGCCGTCGAGCACGCTTTTAAATCCTCTTTACCCTCAACGAATGCATGGGTCCAGCGTATGGTGCTGAAAATTACTTTACGATAAAAATGCCCTTCTGCAATACAAGTAAATGAATTTTTGTAAAAGGTTTTTAGAAAGATGTGTGGCGTTTAGCGGCCGAAAACCATGATATCATTATAAGAGACGCTGTAGCGGAGGGCTGCAGGAATGTCGAGCTATTGCGGTTCTTTAACGTGCACCCAAATCTGAGCACACACGACTACAGCATTTCCGCTACCACCAAAAATGTAGCCGCCGCAACCGGGATACGATTCCGTGACGTACGTGTCAACAGCCGAGTATCTTAGCCATTGGATCTCCGTATGACTGGACTAATAGCAATATGGAATTTCTGTCACCTTTATTATTCCAAGAAGAACCGCAAAGCACAGTTAGCGCCTTCTAATACGTATCTAACATACGCAAATGAAGATTTATCAAAAGTTAAAGAATAATCTACCTAAAAAGCGGAAATTATAGGTTGCTTTTTATAACACCTTGCGCAGTTTCTCAAGGTCCGAACCTGGTATGTGATGTCGCAATTTTTAGGTGCGAATCCAGCTCTTTAACCCGGGGGTCTGTACATGCATGTCTCTCTTAGATAGATAGATAGATAGATAGATAGATAGATAGATAGATAGATAGATAGATAGATAGATAGATAGATAGATAGATAGATAGATAGATAGATAGATAGATAGATAGATAGATATGTGGAGTTTAACGTCCCAAAACCACCATATGATTATGAGAGACACCGTAGTGGAGGGCTCCGGAAATTTCGACCACCTGGGGTTCTTTAACGTGCACCGAAATCTGAGCACACGGGCCTATGCATGTCTCTCTTGGTACGTGACCACCTAGTTGTATGAGTTACGCAGCAGGTGTGGATAGATGGTTTGACGGACGGATGGGCGGATGGACAAATGGACAGACAGACAGACATATGGACACACGGAGGATTCACGGTTTACCGATAGAACCCTTTGAAGCTTCGTCCCACTCATCATTCACTTCGTCGATATGCTGTTATTTTTGTTTAGAAAATCAGTTGCCAAACGAGAAGCCTCTTTTAAAAGCATAGCTTGGAAGATAATCCGTGCGATCATTTTACAAATACTACAGACTCGGACCTTGATACATCCTTGCGGCTTGTCTGAACCTGTGCGTATGCTGGTCAATGCTGTGAAAGAGGCTGCGAGCTGTACAGTGAGACGACCAAAGTGAGTCTGATAGCCGTATACTCTTAGCCCGTATAGCTGAACACGAAGTGAGTGATCGAGTCTTTAGTTGGGGAGTGGGAGACCCGAGCGATTCGTTGCATGTCAGGAATGCGAAAGGAACATTTATGTATTTGATTTGCATGCACGAATACGCAAGGGCACGGATGAAAGAAGGAGAGAGCAAGCTGTCAAGTGCCACCTGTAGGTGCGCAACGCCTGGCCACTCTTTAGTATCGCGTCTACAGTGAAACGACCAAAGTGCGTCTGATAGCCGTATTCTTAGCCAGTATAGCTGAACACGAAGTGAGTGATCGAGTCTTTAGGTGGGGAGTGGGAGACACATGCAATGCGTTGCATGTCAGGAATGCGAAATGAGTATTTAGGTATTTGATTTGCATGCACGAATACGCAAGGACACGGATGAAAGAAGGAGAGAGCAAGCTGGCAAGTGCCACCTGGAGGGGCGCAATGCCTGCCCACTCATTAGTATCGCGAACCTTAAGCAGGGTGAACAAATTAGAGGAGAAACATGGGCAACGAACGATTTTCCTCGTTCACGTTCGCTTCTCGAGGTCGCGCACGTTTTGTTCTGAACGATATCTAAAGGGCTGATTTGACCACGCACCTGATTGCTGCGTGACGGGGGTTTGTTAGCCACGTTCACTGCCCGTTAGATTAATAACATCCCCCGTCATGAGAAAACTCTCCGACAGTAGTCGTTCAATGCATCGATATGCGGCCAAGTGTTTTCAAAAACAACAATGAAACGAATGCTTTTTAATGTGTTTCCCGAGTTATTACCGAACACGCTGTCTTTCTTCAATTTGTGCAGTATGTTTGCATAATATTGACAGCTTTATCAATGTCGCTCATGAACTAAACCAAACTAGCCACCTTTTTTTAAAGTTTAGTGATTGGTTGCCCTATTGAAAAAACGACCATCATAGGAATGGTGGATTCCCCCATCTACCATTTTGGTGGATTATGGTGGTGGAAATGTTGGTGGAACATGGTGTATAGTGGCATATGGTGGAGCGGATGGTGGATGGCGCACTCCAGCTGGCAGTGCTGAAGCGTGAAGCAGCGTCAGAACCACCATGACGAGCTGCCACAAAAGAAATAATAAAAATAGTTGTATAAAAAACGATGTAGAAAGCACCCGTAGAAAAAAAGGTGGACAGCGCGGAATCAAACTTGCCACTTTCGCGTTCCCAACCCAGTACACTAACCACAGCGCCACGCCGATTTTTTTCTTTATTGAGCTTCGCCACGCCGACATATGGCAACTTTGGTGTTAAAGAAGTAGTGAACTCACAAACGTACTGTTTACCTTCAGTTTTGTTTCTCGCTTACTCGAGATGGACGGGATCTGCACCTGCACACTTGATAAACACGACCAACTGCTGCCTGTAACGATTGCCACTGTGATAACGGCTACAGCGCTATGGTTTTGTTACAATTGACACACGCAAGAAAAATAACAACTCAGTGGACAGAGCTGCAGGTCGAGTTTATTGGTGGTTACTGCCAAGTTTAATATCCGTTTCTCGCTCCTTCAAAAGGGCGTTATCTCTTCAGAATTTATGGCGCTTCTATGCTCATTCGATAGATACGCCCACACAATTGATTGTGATGTTTTTCTCACAACGCACAGCGTAGTCGTGCCTGCGCACCGCTGTTGCTCTGTCGTTAGGAACAAGGACATAACGGCTTGGCCAAAACGAATGGAGTGCGCCAGAAGCATTTTGTTATCATATTGGTTCAGTAAGCATACGAATTAACGAGTCTTTGTTCTCGCATAAGAGCCAGTGAAGTGTCGGCGAGTGCGACCGGCGGCTGTCGATGAGGATAAACGTACATTTGGTGGAAATGCTGCAAGAGCGTCGCATCGATGTTTGTCGCTTCTTGCGTGGACCCTGCACACAATAAAAAAGTCTTCATTTAAGTTAAATGATGCCTCAATTGTGCTGATTTGTCATTTTTACTCGTCAAAATTGTGCATTTTCAAACCCAGAAGCGCCAATAACACTTGTACGGGTTCGGTCGGTAGGATTAACCTTTGGTGGAAATCATGGTGGTAGAACAGAAGGGTAAAAGACAAGTTCACTGGGGCTCGTCTCGACGCATGTCGGGTGTGAACGTTTATGCCTATTCGCACGCACTTAGTTAACTTAAAACTACGGCTCAAGCAATAGAGTGTGCAAGAATTTCCAGAGTTGTGTTTCTAGCGTGGCGAAATCAAGAGACCACAGTGTTCTGCTCTAACATTAAAAGAGGTAATTGTGAACTAGACCTCATTTATTTCTCGAAAACTGTGCGCCGATGTAAAACATTTATTGTCACTGTTCACAAGTGACACCTCTAGTCTTCTAAACATCACAATGAAACACATCGCGGATATCGAACTGGTGTGAGTACGTGCGCGAAATGTAAACATATTTATAGCCGCATATTCTACGCTCCACAAAAATTGAAGCGTTGTTGACACCACAGGAGTAAAGAAATAAACAGGCTAGAAAGCGTAATGAGCAGCGTTGGTTTCTTTTGATTGTAAACATATATCTCTGGGCATACGAAAATAAAACACTACAAAAGAGGGATTTCACATACTGGCATGTGCTTTTTCATCATGCCACCATCATTCACCAAGCTTTCATCACGCCACCGTCATCCACCTTGCTCACCAAGCCTCCTAACAAACACGTTTCGCCTCGCCACCATTAGCCGACATTATCCGCCATCACTACCATTGCCTCGCCACCACCACCACCACCTGCCACCATTTTTTCTACTCTAGCCGTCATCAGCTGGCATTTTCCACCGTCACTACTATTGGCTCACCACCACCAGCACCATCTGCCATCATTTTTTCCACTTTTGACGTCATCAGCCATTATGCCCACTACAGTTCCCACCATTTACACTATTCTTTCCACCATATCCACCAACAATTTCAGTATCCACCAACCCAGGATTTTCAGGAAGAAGTGAATGGAAGAAGCCCGTAGCTTCATTTCGCTCTCTTAATTCAGTTATTATATTGAGTTCAGGATCTTTGTACAGTGTGTGCGGTGGGTGAACTGTCTCCAGAGTGGCAGCTAAACATCGGTGAGTCGGAGTTTCACTACGCATCGCGATCAGAGTTGCCCCTTAACGGGCCTGTGCCTCATACCTGACAAAGCCCGGGTATGGGGGACAGCGAGATGCCGCTAGCGCCAAGCGGAGCACCACTTATCCTCCCGCTCGACTTCAAGTTGCTGCAGGCTAAGCAACAATATCGACGTCTCATACAGAGAGCACCGAGGCCTCGCAGTGCAAGAAGAGGCGTACAGAGGTTGACAACGATGACGCTACATCGACGTATTCCCTTAATGACATGACACAGATGGATACAGAAGCACCCAAGGAAGACGAGGGAGCTAACACGGTGGTCACCCATCACAAGAACCGAGCTACGGGGATACCGGTAGTATTCAGACCAATCGCTGCAGAGGACTCCTTCTGGAAGGTGAATCGCAATCGCATAGCATCTGAGATAATCTCTGCTATCAATGAGAAAGTGACATCATCAAGAATCAACAGAGACGGAAGTTTTTGTGTTGGAGTACGGTCTTTGTACTCGGCAAACAAGTTGCTGCTGATCAAGAGTCTGGCTGGATTGCCTGTACATGTGATGATACCTCAGTCTTACATGAAGACCCTAGCAAAGATAAGAGATGTTCCACTCGAATACAATGATGATGACCTACTGGATTATCTTAAAGATGCTGGAGTAATCTCGGTCACACGACAAAAGAGATGGGTAAGAAATGAAGATGGAAGTGCCACAATGCAGCCCATACGTAATGTAATACTCCAGTTTAGACATGACATGCCATTGCCAAAAAGAGTTGCTCTCGGCTTTACGGTTCACACTGTCGAGGAATACATTGAGCCGGCGGTAAGGTGTTACAACTACCAGAGATATGGGCATAAGGCTAAGACTTGCAGGGGAACCAAGAGATGCAAGGTATGTGCGGGCGCACATGATTACAAAGAATGCACCTTGAAGCGTCAACCTAAGTGTGCCAACTGTGCTGGACCACATCCGGCGTCGTTCTCAGGCTGCTCTCGAAACCATTTGGCAGCAGCGGCACAAAGAGAGAAAATTGTAAAAGGGTACCATAAGATACAAAAAGGTCCAGCACCCAATGCGGATATAGTAGAAGATGTTCCTGCGGCACAAAGAAGTGCAAAACAGTGGCGCCACGACTCGGAAGTATTGAAGCGCTCAGCACCAAAACATCGCGTTGGCAAAGAAGTCCGGGCCCAGGAACATGTTGAAGTGGAATTTTCTACCGGGCCAGACACAGCCAAGGAGCCACTGACTACCAAAGGGAAGGGTCACAGCAGCTTGCTGAGGAAAACTTTTTCAAGAAATGCGATCTCGGCGGAGACAGCCGGAAACGAGCAAGTCATTTTGCCAATAATCTTTGCGGCTCTCAAAGCAATTCTACGATCTCTGCCACAAGCAGGTTCTTTACCAGAAGTGAAATTGCTGCTAGATGTTGAGCATCTTCTCTTGTCGTAATCATGGCTACCGGACTATTTAACTGGTACAAAAGAAGTGCAATATTCCAGTGGAACTGCAACGGTTGGCAGAATAAGAGTGGAGACTTTCGGAAATACGTCGCTCAGCATGGGTTTGTGATTTTGTGTATTTCCGAAACAAGAGTATCCACTAACGTTCGCTTGTCCAATTATGTGGTGTACCAAGCAGACCGTCCTGCTGCAAAAAGCAGAGTGATCTTGTGTGTGAAACGCGATATTCCGTCGACACTTGTGGCTACTTCAAAAACAGATGCGCCGGAATTTGTTAGATGCAAAGTGAAGTTTGGTAACGTTACTGTAACTGTAGTTAGTGTTTACGTGCACCCTCAAGCAAACGTTTCATACGCAGAGTTGGCTGCAGTGTGTAGATCTGACCATGATCCCATAATTATATGTGGTGATTTTAACGCGCACCATGAATTGTGGGGTAGTGAGCGTTGTAGTGTTAGGGGATCTGCAATAGTAAAAATATGTGAAGATTATGGTTGCACTATACTAAATGATGGTTCTCCAACGTTTCAACGGGGGCATAACTACTGCAGCGTACTAGACATTACTGTGTGCTCCTCTGAATTAGCGGCTGGAGCAGACTGGACTGCGGACGCTGACACAAGAGGAAATGACCACTTGCCAGTATTCATATATCACCCAAAGTTGAAGAAAACGAGAAATAACCGCAAAACAAGAATTACAAACTGGGCAATTTTTCGAGAACTACAGAGACAAAATCTTGAACCCTGTTCTGACGCAGAAACGTATGCATCGAAGATAAAAAAAATTTCTAACAAAAGCAACTCGTACAGTGCCCATTCTAGATGGGTATTCGGGTGTTGACGCTGAGTATGAGAGGCTTCGGGCAATACGACGCCGATCTGAAAGAAGATATCGCAGGTCGGGTAATTTAGAAGATTTCAAGGTTGCACAGAAAGTACAGACTGCAATGCGTAACCAACTGCAGAAGCTTTCAATTAAAAGGTGGCAAGATTTATGTGCCTCACTTTCTCCATTTACCTCGGTGCCTCAACTGTGGAACATGGTACGCGCCCTCCGACAGCCAGTAGTCCACTCGAGACCACTACAGGCTCTAGCGCTGTCTCGAGGAGTTAGCGAACGTGTGATGGCCGAAGAATTTTGCGATCTTATACTGAATAATGGAGAGACCGCCCAAACTAGCGAATATAAATCCTCAGCAGAATCAGCTTCGGCGGTTGTAACAAAGTCCTCTGCGATCAGTTCATCAGATCTGGATGACAGCTTCACACCAGAGGAGCTCCTATATGTGTTGTCTTCAGTAAAACGAACAAGTTCACCAGGAACAGATGGAGTTACATACGCTGCTCTTGCTAATTTGTGCAAAAAAGGAAAATTACACCTGTTGGACATCTATAATAAAAGTTGGCAAGAAGAAAAAGTTCCGGAAAGTTGGAAGATATCAAAAGTAGTACCGTTGCTAAAGCCAGGGAAGAGCCCTATGCAGTTGGACTCGTTTAGGCCGGTTAGTTTGACAAGTTGTTTTTCAAAAGTGATGGAAAAAATGATCAATGAACTAATTTTATGGTGGCAAGACATGAAAAAATTACTACCAGAAAGCATAGCCGGCTTCAGAAGAGGTAGATGCACAATGGACAGCATTCTGGATTTGGTCACAGATGTGGAAAACCAACGAACGCAAGGAAACATCACTGTCGCTGTATTCCTTGATGTTCACCGAGCATACGATACAGTGAGTCACGTTCACGTTCTGGAAGGCCTGGTGTTACAGGGATTCAAGGGCAAGATACTGCGTTGTATTGCTGACTTCCTGAAGCACCTGAAAGTTTTTGTAGTTACGCAGGAGGGCTCAACGTCAGAACATGTCGTCAACCAAGGAGTGCCACAGGGCAGCGTACTGAGCCCTACTCTCTTTAATGCAGTCATGGCGCAGCTCCCGTATAATCTTCCACCCAACATCAGATGTTCAGTATATGCTGATGATATAAGTATATGGACGTCTGGTCCATCGTTTTTGGATATACAACAAACTCTACAAGAAGGATTGGATTATGTAGACCATTTTCTAAAAAAAAGGAGGTATGGCACTGAGTCTGGCCAAAACAGCCATACTTCCGTTTACATTAAAAAGACCTGGAAATTTCCAGATTATTTTGCAAAATCAGCCTATTTAAATGGTTAAAACTCATAAATTCTTGGGAGTAATTTTGAACCGGAGACTAACATGGTCGCCTCATGTCCAGTCCCTGGAACAAAAAGTGAATCAGGCCATTCGAATCCTCCGGCATCTCTGCGGGGCCAAATGGGGTGGTACTACAGAGTCGTTATTAGCCCTACATGTTGCCTGGATACGCCCCATCGTAACGTACTCACTGCCCCTGCTGCACGGACTCCCAGCCTCCTTCGATAGGAGACTTCACTTGTTATTGGCAAGGAGCTTGAGGGTATGTCTGGGTTTACCACGGTCAACTTCCAGTGCTTTAGTGTATGCGGAGGCTCTATTTACCACGGTCAACTTCCAGTGCTTTAGTGCATGCGGAGGCTCTAGAGCCACCTTTGGCAGTACTCCGAACTAAAGAAACATCTCGAAATTTATTTAGAATTTTCACGCAACATGAAAGTCATTTTTTATCTGGTGCACTAACACAAATAACTGCAACTAGACTTAAGGACACTATATCATCATTTCAAGCAGTAGTACCAGAATTTAAACAATGGAAACTTTCAAAACCACCTTGGACGCTGCCACTTCTCAACGTTATCCGTGAAATAGACGGCATAGAGAAGAAAGGAGACATGGCACCTCTAGTACCGGCACAGTTGGTACTTCATCAGCTTCATGTAATGCATAATGAAAAAACGAAGATATATACAGATGGATCATGCACAGAAGAAGTGTCAGCCTGTGCGGTCTTTATACCTTAAATTAAGAAAAAGAGGATGTACAAATTATCGCACAAATCTTCATCGACGACAGCAGAATTTGTGGCTAACTTTGAAGCAGTTAAGCTTATCTGCGAGAATCCCGAGCCACGAAAATGGGTGATATGCACTGATAGCAAACCTGCTCTTCAGCTAATCAGAAATGTGAGATCACCTTACAGAAATGGTGAAATAGCACAATGTATCGCAGAAACTGTGGAATATGCCTCATCGCAGGGTCACAACATCGCATTCCAATGGATACCCAGCCACATTGGAATAAAGGGAAATGAAGATGCTGATAGTCTCGCGAAGAAAGCATTGAAGGAAGGACGGGATTGCACAATCCCTATATCTGGGACGGATATTCGAAATTTTATATCGCAAGGTGCTAACCATCGTTCGATGGAGAAGTGGTTTGAGAGCCCTAAATCAAACGAAACGGTACTTTATGAAGTTGATCCACACAGAAAATTTTCCATAGCGACAGACCTCCCACGACACCTAGAGACATTGATCCACCGACTTAGATTGGAAGTAGCATACACAAACAGCTTCCTGCACAAGATACATCGATCCAACTAACTGGAATGCCATTGTGGTCATGCAGAAGAAAATGTTTGCCATATTCTTTTGGAGTGCGTTAAATACGCGAAGGAAAGAGAAAAATTAAAGAACAAATTAGGAAGTTTGGACAGACGGCCCCTCACAATAAAGAAACTACTCGGACCATGGCCTGAGATGCATCTTCAGAAAAAGGCAATAATATTCCTGACAGACTTTTTAGCGGAGACCGGACTGGACAAGCGCCTATGACTGACAGCCAGAGATGGGTATTATGTAAACTGTGGTCATGTATATACTGGCATTAGAGTAGTAAGGTGTGCGTGTAAATAGTTTATGACTGTGTGAACTGCGTGAAGAAAACTGTGTATTGGCATGTTATTTGAACTAATTTCAGTGTGCTATTATGTGTTTTCTTTTTCCTTTTCCGTATTGTTAATTTTTAGGTACCGTTCTGTATTATTATTTTATTTTTCGCTGCAGAACTTTGTGATATGGAGTAGCCGAGGCATTAGGCTCCTCAACCTCTCCACAGCAAAACAGTTAAAACAGAACAGAACAGAACCAGGATTTTCAATAGGGTGGGCATCATCTGCAGATTACTTAAAGTAAGGGTAAGAATTCGGGTGAAAGACCACGTACCCACCTTGTTTTAATGCCAATCGATTTATTATTTATCATGAAATGTAAAGAGTGAAACTTTTCTTAGCTAATTAAAATCGCCATATTCCTATCTATCTATCTATCTATCTATCTATCTATCTATCTATCTATCTATCTATCTATCTATCTATCTATCTATCTATCTATGTATCTGTCTGTCTGTCTATCTATCTATCTATCTATCTATCTATCTATCTATCTATCTATCTATCTATCTATCTATCTATCTATTATCTCTTTATTCATCTATCCACCTACGTGTTGCGCTTTATTTGCCACCTCCTTAGCATGGTATTGAGCAAAATTAGCCTAGGATGGCAAGAAGCCACGACCAACATAACTGTCTGGTCATGACTTCAGTACCACGTATGAGTGGCGTGCACGTCATTAAACCCTTCCTCCGAGTCACGTGTGCCACATGCGTGTATACCGCCTGCGTTAACACGAGGGTATTTTATGATTCACATAGTATATCTACCCGGGAACAGTGAGAACAGACATCGATAATTCCAACGGAACGGTGTCAAGAGAATGAGGCGAAAATCACAATGACCAGACAAATTCAAAGAATTAAAGTTTGAACACTAGCAAGAATCGAACGTGTGCATTTTGCGAGGCCATCAAGAGCTCATTTATTTATGTGATTTGCATAAATGTATACACAAGGACACAGAGAAAAAAGGGAGAGACGAAGATGACAAGCATACCGCCGGAAAGGGCTCGAGGCCTGCTTATTACAGGGGCGAAACTTCTAATAGCGGCACCCGTTCGTCCCTCGTAGCCGTTGTAGTATTTAACAATTATAACATTTTGACCTCCAAGGTGTTGCCGGTGGGAGATTTCTTCTGTCCGTTGTTGGACAATAAAAATGGTGCTCAATGTACATGCAATGGCTGCTAATGGGGAAAAAGAGACAGAGGCATTCGGCTTTTAGTTAACGCGAACGCTGCGATCCCCATCAGCAGCCATTGGCATGTCCATTGAGCCTTATCTGACAAGAAAGGGTTGCTACATTATACTCGCTGGGTGTAACCTTCTTAGTTTTAGAAAGGTTTAACGAGCGTGGAGCCGCAGTGCAATGAATACAATGAACTAGTATATACCGTGAATGAACTCGAAGTGGTTAAAGGTAGGAAGTAGATACGAAGCGCAAGCCGTAAGAAAGCAAAAGCCGAATTCTCCTGTCTCTCATTTCCCATTAGCAGCCATTGACATGTACATTGAACACTATCTGACACGAAAAGGTTGCTACGTTATACTCACTGGGCGTAACCTCCTGGGTTTTAGAAAGGTTTAGTGAGTGTTGGGCCGCAGTGCCACGAATACAGTTAACTAGTATATACCATGACCTCGAGGCGGTTAAAGGTAGGAAGTAGACCCGAAGCGCAATTCGTAAGAAAGTGTGCGTGTTCTGCCTCTCGTTTAGTCCTTGGAATGTCCGCTGGATGGCGGTGCTTCTATATGGGGAATATATGATGAAAAGATGCGAGATGGTGGTACTTGGAGTGCTGAATAGATGGACGAACGGACACACAGAGAGATGCATGGATGGACACATGAACGGACGCAGGGGTGGATGCACGGGTGAACGCAGGGACGGATGCACAGATGAAAGTGTGGACGCACGAACAAACGCACGCGCGGACGGGCGGATGGACACATGGACGGTCACACAGACGGACGCATGGACGGACGGAAGCAAGATCAAATGGACGGACGAATGCTTCATTCACCCCACTCTCCATTATTCACTCCGTGGATATGCTGCCAATTTTTTTTTCGAAAGGAGGGAAAAGATAGAGGGAAAAAATTGGCAGATCACACGTACAGTGGGAATTAATGATATGCGAAGCACGAATGAGATAGTTGATATGTCACTTTAAAATTAGCACAACGTTGCGAGGTTGCAAACCACCGTTAAAAGAATGGCGAAAAAAAACAGCATGATTCGATGTGTGCTTGCCGCTCAGCATGTCGGGGAACTGATGTGGGTAGCAGGTAAGTTGCTGTCGTCTCTTTCGAAGTGCGGAAAAAGCGCAATGATGACGTCTTTTTATATCACGTATATGTTACACGCCAACACGACCACAAGCTATCAAAGTGTAACAGCGTATAGACAGATGTCAATACCCAGATATCGTTGAATTTAGTTCATCTGTAGACTTCATTGCGTCCGCGTAATACCGGGTTGCTGCCGCCACAATCGCAACAGGTTGGATAGGTGGGGCCATCTGGAGGCGCAAAGGAGAACCTGGCAAACAGGGAACGTATTTTTCCGCTGATGTTCATTCCCGATAGCGATATTCTATTAGCCCCCTTGGGTATACCTCAATGCTGTGCATGCCAAAACACACCAATATAGCTAACTGAGACACACGAGCGAACATGCCTGAAGCATGGATACTCGGCACTTCGTCAGTGCTTCTAAGAACGGCATCCACTTTGGAATAGCTGTTTTGCTAAGGGTCAACCGAAGCAAACATATTTCGCGACGTCGTCAATCGCGGGGATTCCAAGCGGCAGACTATTGTATTCAACCCGAGTCGACACCTTTTACGGTGACGACGGCAATGCGGGTTGGAAGGCATGACTGACTATGTCCACCTAGCAGACGAAATGCTTGCAGAGCAGCTGAGCCTGACGTCACCCTTTTCTGTGAAAAAGTGTGCAGCTGTGGCGCGATCTGGTGGTTACCGCGAGATAGCGCCACTGGTATTGCTCTCAGCGCTAAAATGGTGGTATAGCCGGCCGTTTTGCAACGTGCTAGATATCAGTGATATGAATCAGTAAAAGTGATAGATATTCATCTCCCTGTTGCGTTTTAGGTCATGAATCGCGGCTATGGGATTCATAACTACTTGTTCACGCATAAGTCTTGGAATGAATAAATTTGATTTCAGTGCTTTCTTAAGAAGCTTCGTTTGAAAAAAATTTAATTTATATACATGCTAGTGTCGTCTATTTCTTCCTCTTTCTATTATGTTTGTGTGTGCGCACTGATTTGCGACGAAGATCTACAAAATTTCCAAACTTGCCGCTTGGCACGTACGTGTTATTATTTAAACGATGGTACAGTTGGTGTATCTAATGGGGGCGTAATGTGCACACAAGTAGTGCATTTGCAAAAGCATATTGATCCCTTACACTGAAGGAAGTACGAAGCTGGAGAGCCTTCTTTGCTTCTATGCGGTTTTCTCTCTTTCTCCTCCTCTTGTTATTTCCTTGCATAATTTCCCAGTGATGTTCTTTCCCCTTCTTTTTTTTTGCTTTATCTTGATGTTGTCTATTTTTGTCCCTGTCTTTCTCGCTTCTGTGCATTTTTCACGCCTGCTCTCTCTCTCTCTCTCTCTCTCTCTCTCTCTCTCTCTCTCTCTCTCTCTCTCTCTCTCTCTCTCTCTTTTTTATGCTTACGTGATTTCGCTTGTGCTTTGCCGAACGCAATAATTGCTTTATGTTAGACGATGACAAAAACCATCTTCAGGGTACTCACCGAACAAAAAAAGGCTTTTCATTGGCCCCACGGCAGCCCGTGCTCAATACGGTACACATGGAGCATTACACCTCTAGCCGTGAGGACAGCATACTGCATAATAGGATACCCCAGCCCCCAATGGGCTCCGCACTTCAAAAAAAAAAAAAACATGATCTCTGGCTCACTTTTGGCATCGCATCAAACTGATTCCCTCAAGTGGGGGGGATCTGCAAATTTTTGCATCCTGTAGGCCCTCACTGCAGTTATTGTAGGGCGATAAGGCTGCCGCTTTCGCTGTGGCTAAGGCTCTGGTTGACGAAAAAATAAATCAATTATTCTAGAAGCAACATCAGAAGAAGCTACAATTAGAAGTTCGCCTAGTTCGTAATACAAAAATTTCGTGAGGTTTACAAAACAGAACCGGACGGGACAAAGTGCAAAAAGCACAATGCAGGAGCTGCATTGTCTTTTCCCTGTAAGTTCCATTCATTTGAATTCAGTGCGATTTACCGAAACCCATTTTCCGTGCAAAAGCAAGTACAGGCCACTTTTCGTGCCATGGCATTCAAAACACGCGTTCTAAGCACAATCATGTTTTGCGCAATTACCTCCATCGGTGTAAAGAGTGTGTTCGTTTCCATCTATAACTGCATCAGCGAGTTGCAGTAGTATAAAATATTAACAAGTGATGTAATTATTATGACACCTGTTCAGCGCTAGTCTGCTCTGCAGTGCTACTACACAGGGCGGAAAGCGTCGCAAGAAGCCTTCAAGAAAAATTGTCACTGCTGAGACGATGAAAAATTAACACTACAATGTACTTTTGCCTTGTATTACTTTCTTTTTTCTCCTAACAATATGATTGAGGGAATACTATAGGTGAAGGAAAAGTATTGCCTTGATTGTTGTTTTAAGCAGCGTGCAGCTGACTGTGACCACTAGCAGTCGAAAGGGGGGCAGCCCCCCAACTTTTCTGAAAGGGGGGCTTGAGCCCCTCCCCCCTTCTGGGCTGATACGCCTATGCTGGAGGGGCAACAGCGGTGGCAATGGGGGCTGGGCCACATTGGCGACAGCTGGGACAGCGGCATAGGTAGCGATGGCTGGGGCGTGGTAGGTGGATGCAACATTGGTGACGGCTGGAGCAACAGCAGCGTAGATGGCCGCAACCTTGTTGACAGCTGGAGCAACAGCAGCGCAGGTGGGGACAAGAGCATGGGCAACCATGACTACAGCTGGGGCAGCGTTGATAGCGGCAACACGGGTCACAGCTGGCGCGGCGGCATAAGTGGCGATGGCAGGAGCAGCATGGGGTAGCGTGGGCGACGATGTGCATAACTGGAGCGTAGCCGAGGCCATAACCATAGCCGATTCCACCCAGGCCGTAGTCCATTCTCCCGAAGCCGTAGCCAAGACCATAACCGATGCCTTAACTAAGACCATAGCTAGTGTTACCGGCGAAGGAGCTGGGGGAGAGAGCGTGGAAGATGCAAGCACGGATCTGAAATAAATGGGACCAGTCCAAGAATTTGACGCCGTTCTGTATATGCGATCATTTAATTTAAGCTGTATATAAAGCTCGTGTGCCGAACATGTAGCTCTAAGAACCCATGGCTTGTAAGAGGAGATGATAATTGGGCTCTTATATGGTAAGATACGGGAAGGCTCTTACAATATTGCCTGTCAAGCCATCTGCTGCCGAGGCAACTGCTGAAATTGGCCTTGCGCTTGAAGAATTTTATACGGCTACCCCTCGCACGCGTCGCAAGGGTCAATTTCTTCGTAAATGCAAACTCTGCGTAGGCTATCTGAGATACTGTGACCCCTACAAATTAATCATGTACAGCGTCAATTTTTGTGAAAGGGAACACGAGAACGCGTGGCCTGCGTGGTCCGGCGGCTGCTGGCAGCGCGTTCAAGGGAGAGTGAGAGGAACCACCGTCTCTTTTCGCGTCATCTCGCGGCGAGAAAAACAACCATTCGTAGGTGCTATGGAACCAGCGGTAAGACTGCGACCTTTTCTTCCTTGAACGCGATTACGTGAGAGCCAGGAATCGCCTTGAAAAGTGAGGGTTTGCAATATTGCCGTTCTATATCAGTAACAAATGGTTGCTTTGCCCGCCACGGTATGACGCGTAAAGACACCGTGGTTGCTCTCGCTTTCGCTAGAACGCGCTGTTAGGAGCCATTGGAGCACGCAGGCCACACTTCGCCATGTTACCTTTCATAAAAATTGACACTGTACGTTCTATGGTAAGCTTTTAACCCCCCTCCTGTCTAAGACGAATGATTCCCACTGAGAGAGATACGAAGAATCTTTCACATTTGCATATTGCATTCATTAACGGCACGCGGATGAGCCGCAACTTGGATGAATGATATAGTGTGTGCCTTAGTAGCACGATAATGTTGCTGTTGTGCATGTACATTTCTAGGTACATGGGATGGCTTCAGGTACATGGTGAACGCATGAGGAACTTGATAGATTCTCAGGGGCAAGTGTTAACAAATGTTCCAGTGGAAAAATCAAAAATATATCTGAAAACTGCATATATATAGTGGAAACACAAATGTAGCAAAAAAAGCGATGTTCCCTAATAACGTGACACACAAACAATACATAATATTATAAAACTAATATTTATGCACGTTAGGCACCTATATCTTGTCTACTAGTGCTATGTAAACACCTCGGTGAACTTGAGTCAAATGCGGTGTTGGTAGGCTTTCGTGATGTGATTTGTAATTACTGGAAGGCTAGTGTCAACAAAATGCGAAAAAGGAACGAACAATCCACGATGTTGTGATGATTAAAGCGGCTTACAGCAAAACATACTGCAGGAGCGTGACAAGCGGCGGCAAGCTTGTCTGGAGCTTCACATTCCTACAAAGAACGGGCGTTCGCAACACGCTTTCGACAATACGGTGCGAATTTAGATGATTTGTTCAAAACTCCTTTCGTCTGCGGCGCTGAAGGTCACCCAAATCCCTTTGACCGGTATCGCAGGCAACGAAATTTGAAGTTATTGTCGCTTATATAATTATCAGTCGCGTAGTGTCATCGATTATCATCTTACATTTCTGTCAAAGCTGCTTCAACACAAGCGAAGGTGTAGCATAATTGATGCTCACCTTCGCTAATATCCATGAACAGCATTCTTATCTGTCCATTCCTTACCGAATCGCGAGCGTACTTGCCGATGGGCGCGTACTATTGAACGAGCAACGAGTGAAACTTTTGCTTCTCTTAGAAGCTCTCTAGGTGTTCCGAGTAATTAAAGGACTTTCAAGAAAAACAACTGCCACGAAATTGACTGTTCTGGGTCACGTTCAGGGCAATGTTGGGTGTTGGAAAATAGCCAGCCACAAACTGACGTCAGACTCTGTGCCAGGTGATGATGATGGTGATGGCCTAAATTTATGGCTCAAACCCAACCGATTGGCCAAAAAACAAACAATTAGATAGGAAGCATTACGTAATAATTCGTAATCTAATGAAATACAAAATGGTTAGAAGAGATTAAATTTTACTACATTGGGGGCTTGCGAAAAAACTACCTTGATTCAATTAGGAACCTTTCTACAGCAAACCAGATATCCCAGCTGCAACAGTGTTCATTCTTCACTCTAAAACGTGTTTGTTTCATAGCAGAAGGTTCATAAATGATGTTGTTTGCCATTACTCACTTTGCCGGAAAGCATCGTCTTGGTGCTGTAAATTGGGGCAACAGAAAAATGAAGATAAACTACAAGTGAGATATATAACTCAAAATAACTTGTTCACGAAACAACTATGTAAAATGTGTAACGCGGAAAACCTACGTAACGCGAAATAACTTGTTCGGCTGCCATCGAACAAGGAATCTGTAAACACATTCGGAAGATCCCATGTACCTTGGTAATTAATGTTATGCATAGCAGGTGCATGAAAGTGTGCCTGTGTTGTAATTTTTTATTCGGGGAAACGTCCCGAAGTGGCGCTAAAATGTGTACAAGGGCGCATGTAGACATACGGTAAAGAGCTTTTTATGTTATATATCACCAGTTCTTTACAGTTGCATAACGATACCAACAGCAAGATGTACAGTGTCAGTTTTTATGAAAGGGAACACGGGAGCGCATGGCCTGCACGCTCCGGTGGCTGCTGGCAGCGTGTTCAAGTGGAGCGAGAGCATCCACAATCTTTTTACGCGTCAAGCTCGCGGCGAGCAAAACAACCACTTAGTTGCTGATATGGAACCAGTGGAAAGACCGCAATTCTCTTCCCTGTTCAAGGCGATAACGCAAGAAGCCGATAATCACCTTGCAGAGGAAGATGGTATCAATCTCGCTGCTGGCTTCGTATGCTTGTTTTCCTCAGCGAGAGAGGACGCTAAAAGAAAATGTGGTTGCTCTCGCTCCCGCTTGAACGCGCTGCCAGCCTCCGCTGGATAGGGAGCCTTCGTTTGCGTGCGTCTCCGTGTTTTAGGTGGTGACAACTCCGATCATGGTTGCTTACAACTGGCTAAAATGGCATCCATACTTTCCGGGCCACCATATTGGTTCTGAGTGGTTGCTCATTTACATTGACGGCAGCGTGGGTTTCAACGAAAACAGGTTTTTTTTTTGTATAGCAAGTGCTGAAGGCTGAAGGGTTGTTTTCTGAAGTTAACTGCGGTTTGGTAGAACAGGAAAGACATGTTCGTGACTCGAGTTTGTATAAAATACTGTTAAAACAGTTCTTTTCTCTTGCTTGGTAGACCCACCGCATTGGCGGAGTGAGGTTATTTAGAGAGCCTATATTTGCGAGGGGGAGAACCTCGATGTCACTACGAATGGACTTAATGTCTGCGCGCCATTCATGAAGCGTATTCACTTTAGCACTGCTAATACCTCAAAGGCCTCTTAGTACAAAGCTTGAAACCATGCTGTTTATATGATGCAACTCGCAACGAAAGGGAAGGCAGAACAAACAACCGGGTAGCTCGCGATGTTCTCTGTAAACAGAATAGCTCAGCTAGCCTGTTTCTCATACCCTAAACATTGTGTTTCTCCGTAATATAATTTCCTACAGCAAGTTTAGTTCCTGCGAACGAATCTGTACAATGACTGCTTAAAAACCTTACAAGCTGTAAGCATTGCCCGTAAAAGTAGGGCATTCGATCACATTACACCGCCCTCCCCCTATGCCCACAAGCCTGTATATTAGGCTAGAAGAAAAGCAAAGGGGAGCAACGAGGGACAAATCAAGTTTTTCCAGGTCATATTTTATTGCAAACAGCATCCAAACGGCACCTGGCCTTGTGCCTTCAAACCATCCTGCCTCCTATCCTGGAAGCTTGTGTCCTCGCAGTGGGCCTAGAGTAAAGCAATAGGACAAAAAGTTATACACGGCTCTGACCACAAATACGGAGTCCATACACATTTTTCCTACAAGCACTAAGTAAAAGCGGAGTTTACGATATCAAATCATCTGTGTGTCTGGTTATGAAACAAAAGGACGACGCAAATAACGATGCAGCACATGGGGCGTATTTGAGTTATGGGCTGACAACCGACTTGCTTAGTGCACATATACTGCTCCGTTCAGGACCGACAGATAGACAGAAAGATCAACGGACACGAACAGTAATCTGTCGCATTTTATGTCATTAAAGAGAAGTCCTGTTTGCAATTATTGAGCGAGTTTAGGTGTGGTTGCGCGTGTCATTGAAGCGAAGAACGAATACCCCATGGCAAGCCACACAAAAAGTTAGTTGCGTTGCAACTGTGCAAGACAAGCGCCTACAGGGAACGTGTTCATCGGCTCATCTGTCTACCTCTCTAAATGCCCTTCCTCAGCAACCGAGGAAAAATTGCAGGAATGCGAACATCTGCCAGAAAAGGAAGAAGCGAACGAGAGCGTCTGTAGGTGGTTTACGGGCCTGGCGTTTTCCGCGACGAATGCAGTGATGGCTTCGGAAACCGACTAAGTGCAGGTAGTGAATGCATGCAGGACCGCACATTCCACTAGTCATATCATTCGATTGAGGAACTGCGCTTCGACTACAAGGATAAACAAGCATACCCAACCATCTTCCGCTCGCACAGCGTAGCCGAACGAAGCCTAATTCATTATTATACTGTGCACGTTGTCGTGCTTTCTTTGTTCAAACTTCTTTTCGTTGCATGGCTAAGTCAGCCATTTCACGAAATGTGCGGTGATATACTCAACCCACTCGCAATACAACGGGTACTCACCTCACAAACATGGCGAGAAGTAGTCGCCTCCAAGCAGTCTCACTTCACTTGTGTAGCCCAGCGTTTCCGTTGGCTAGAGCAAGTCGGGAAGCGGGAAGGTCTCCAGATGGTTTTGCATTGTGGCACGCAGCACCGTGGTATATAGACTTCAAAGTTCTTTTATGTGTGGTTAGCACGAGGATGGCATCGTAGGGTAAGCTACGTCTATGGGGTAATCAAACGCAGCTCATACCACTGCTTGCACACCCGCGCCAACATGCAGCTGGTGCAGTGCGACGGAGCAGGAACGCCTGACCGCAAGAACCAACATGGCGCCTGTTGCCCCGGAAACCGGTACTAGCAACATAGTGTTTTAGCGGGTGGCGGCAAGTGGTAGGTCAAAGGCTGACACCACCCTAAAACACGGAGACGCACGCCCATGAAGGCACCCTACCGCTGGAGCGCACAGGCCACGCGCTCACGTGTTCCCTTTCATAAAAACTGACACTGTGCATTTTAGCAATATCAAAAGCTGTGAGTTGATGTGAAGTGCTTGTTCTCGCGAGAATGTTAGCCCTGGACACACCTGCATAAGTCAAGAAACATGAGTGTCTTAAACTTGAGACCTCCGACAGGAGCTCTTTTTGGTGTCTTAAAGGAGGACCTTTTAGGCTTCGCCTCTAAGACACCGCAGAAACTTGTAGGCGTCAGCATAGTGGGCCTCCAGTTTTGGTGACTTCATACGCTGTTGGTCGGGGTTCCGCACCCATACTTTATCGCCTGGGTCGATGGTTACTACTTGATGACGAAGATTGTAGCAGCGTGCCTTCGCAGTGCAGCAATAAAAATCGTGGTGTCGGGCGAGGTTGACAAACCACTTGCCGTCTTGAGCGAACATGGTAAAATCTGTGTTAAAGATTCCCGCGGACTATGCGAAAAGGCGTAAAACCTGTGTTTGTTGGAACTGCTAGTATTATAAGCCATATTGACGCAAGTGAACATATCGTCTCAGTTTTGGTGGTCCATGGCTAGTGAGCTATAAACATACACTGGGTAATCCTCCTATTGCACACATTCATTGCTACCCCGTATGTTTGGGAGAATATGCCGCCATTTTGGTGCGTTGCGTACTACTTACTCTTAGCACCTCCTGCTGTATCTCTGCGGTGAAAAGCTGTCACATGGTCATAATTGACGATAGCTAACGTTCCCTGAAGGATGATTTTTTGATGTAAAAGAAAAAAAACGCGCCACATCTGCTGTGATATAGCTTCTCACATTGCCTTTGTTTCACAGTATCATGTTAAGTAATCGGTAGCGACCGTATATTCTCAGATTTCTTGACGAAGATGTGGGGAATGGCTGCAGCAAGTCTAGGTAAACCAAATGAAATTGTTTATTTAGTGTGCCTGATAAACGACACTCACCTTAAGATCAAGGGAATTCAAGTCATAGAAAGCCACCTTACCAAGATAAGTTTTTCACTATAAATTCCTGTTTCGCCGTCTCTCAATTCTTTCGCTCTCTCAGTGCTCTTTCTATAAGACATTTAGGTTATTTCACATCGCGCCGGGCAAACTGGTGCGTGTGTGGTGGAAGAAAAGCAGAAAAAAGGGAAAAGGAGAAATAGAGTGTGCGCTGGTTTCTATTGATAATATCTCCTCACTCGTGATGGACCAATGGTCAGAATAAACAGCTCCGTGGTTAAATGACGGAAAGTTCTAAGTTTATAACAGACTCTGGATTGCCTTTTAACATAGAGAGAGAGAGAGAGAGAGAGAGATAAAGATGCAAGGAAAGGCAGGGAGGTTAACCAGACGCACATCCGGTTTGCTACCCTGAACTGGGGAAGGAATAAAGAAAGAAAAGAGGTTGTAAAGATATGAGAAGGTACACACAGTCACGAGCACACTCGGGGGGCACACACAGTCTACAGGCGGTCGCTCAGGTTTGTTGACTTTAGTGTAAATTAGCAGTGCTTTAGTTGCTTTCTGCGCAACTGAGGCAGATGCCCAAGGTCCTAGTATCTTCTGCACACAAAATGGTCCGGGGTCAAGTTGATTCAAAACCATCCGGAGCTGGCATCGCTGTGTGTCGTAGCAAGCGCAGCTGCACAGGACGTGTTCGATAGTCTCTTCAGCTCCGCAGTAGTCGCATGTAGGAGTGTCTGCCATACCAATGCGAAAGGAGTACACCTTTGTAAATGTCCGTCTCGTCCAGCAGCTCATCAGGTGCCGCTGTAATTCCGGCTGCAGCAATGACATTCAAGTTTAAGTTGTCGCATATGACTACATCTACGGCATCAGAGCTTGCTGCCATAAGGGCTGCTTTACAATACCTCGTTCAAGAACGTCCAGGAAAATGGGTCATATTCTGTGATTCGAAGGCAGCGCTTCAGAGTTTGCAGTCTGCCATGCGTAGGAGGAGTCATGACCAATTGGTACAAGAAATAAGACATTGCCATCATGAAGCTCTAGCACGAGGGCATAATATTATATATCAATGGCAGCCTGGACATATCGGTATTACCGGAAATCAATTAGCCGATGATGCAGCCCGCTGAGCCCATGAAGGAACCCGTGTAGTCCCGATTCCTCTATCAAGGAATGATGCAGCAAGGCAACTTTACCTGCTGGCTCGAGATCTCACACGCACGTTCTGGTCGTCTACCAGCTTCCAAAGGTGTCAATTTTATGAACATAAAAGCGTATTATTCCAGGGTCCACCAAGACCTCGGTGACGTATTGGCCACGGACATCAGATTTTTAAATTAATGCTTCCAAATGAGAATGGAAACGACACTAAAAAAGAGTTCCTCCGCCAGGTGACCAAACTCTCACTTCTTGGACACGACCAGATTCGCCCGGTGCTCAACTGACTTATGTAGTGAGGCTTGCTGGTCTTTGTAACACGCAATAAAATGCGTGTTAAAAAGAACACTATGACACATAAGTACAATCACAAAGCGACAATAAGCTTTGTAACAATCACAGATTAGTACAATCACGAAGTGACAATAAATACACGCTGTTGACACCCATTGGGTCAGCAGTGTGTGTTTAGAAAACGTTGTTAGCCATTTAGCGTACGATGTACTCGACTATGAGAGTGCACAAAACTTAACAATGCAGGAAAGAATTGATACTTTCCACCATTACAAGTGTTTAAAAAAGGGGGTAACAATTAAAAGTACTAGTTACTCTACTAAGGGAGAGCATAAAGCCGTCCCGTGGACGTCACACTTGATGAGGCCCTGTTGACAAAACTTCTGTGTTTAGTAAATAATATTGTCACAGACATCAATACCTTTTCAACACAACATTTTTTATTAGGCATTCATCTACGATGCCGACGAAACAGACTTCATTGACATAACCATGGATATAAGATGACGTGGAAGGAACTTGTACATACGATGTTTCACCCAAACTCAGCCACATAAAAATGTGTCCAAAAACACAGCTAAACATATGTATATTGCAAGGTGAACAAGAGGCACAAATAAAACATTATATACATTCCACGCATTCACATGTTGGCATGGCATATCTGCCAATGCAGCGATACATGATCCTACCAATACCAGGCCGGCCATCAGACAAGTTTCACTCGTTCTTCACAGACCAACAAAGAAAGGCAAGAGCTGTGCCGTAGAATTTTATCTTCACCGAAGGAGAGGAGCTCTTCTGAAAAAACAAATAGCAGCTATTCAATATATACAGGGTCTTTCAACTATCAAGCTAGATAATGGAAAAAAGCAGCGCATTTTTGCCTTTCTTGAAATCATCGTTTACTACGTACAACAATATTTAAGTGTGCTAGTGTTACGGTAGTAAAATCTGCAACATATCGACCTCACTACATTTAATTAGTAACAGTGCTTATTTCGTTAATAAGGTTGTCGCTGATGCTTGTAATAAATTTGGTAATTTCGAAAGTACCCACCTATGTACTATAATGTCCATCATGCAAGCTTAGCTGACATTTACCTGCCTGATTTCCAGCAACGCACTATCAGGGTGCTATTGTGTTATTTCTAAGTGAGATATAAATGCCGCGATTTGTGAGAAATACTGCACGACTCTGCCTACACCCGCCAAAGAAGCGCGTTAATAACCCTATAGTGCAAGGAATCATTTTGCCGGGTGCCCTATGCTGAATAAGGTGTTCCGTATCTTAAAATAGGGGAGGATTGAGTTGCATCATGTGTCCCATGCTTAAAGGCATAATGTTTCCTCAACTCTACACCGGTCCAGTCTCGTTATTCTTTTCTCACGACTCATTGATTACGGTTCATAACACAGCCGATTGGTTGCTGTTACCACGTCGTGGCATTGTACGGTAAAAGTGACAGCGCTTCGCCGTGACCATCACAACTAAAGCACAAACACAGTAAACCTCAATAGATCAAGCTCCTAGTGGCTTAGATCCATCACGCCGAGGTTGGCAACCCGTGGCACAAAGCGACATTTGGTGGGTATACTGTGCCAGGGGCACGGCCACACATTTGTGAGGTTGACGGGGGGAAGTTCAACCGTACGTATATTTGTCCTTGCGTTTGTATTTGTGCGTGTGAATATACACATATAACAATAAAAATTGCGGTTTTGTTTGAATACCCCCTTGCGTAAGCACCCAAGTATTGGGCTATAACATATATTTTTATCCATGACCGAACTTTAGTTGTGGCGCACGGGTTCCTGTTTACTGCTTCGGCGCTAGTACCCACCTTTCACCAACGCTTGATTGTGACACTGGTACCAAACCCTGGCTCAATAGCTCCGTGGCCAGTCCAGCTCATTGAAGCGGACGACCGCTCTATGTGGGTAGGCTCGGAAACACAACATGTGATGACTCAAAGCGTTCTTTTGATTCTGCTTGTCGTAGGCGTGCACAAAATGGGTCATTACTAACTCTTTTCTCCTGAAATTCTTGGCGTGTGAGGCCGAACAGCATTACAATATATTTGACTAGCTTCGGGTTTTTAAGTCTGAAGTTTCTATTATCCGCGCAAGATATATTTCAGTGCAAATGGTATCACGCTAATGATGCTACTTACCTTGAATAAGAGCTCCACAATTGATTAGGTACTTTGTTTGTGAGGTTTCTGCGCAGTAGAAAATGTAGCCATGAGGAGAATCGGGCATCGTACATTTACAGCACACTGCGACATTGCGAAATTCTGCGCATTGAAAAAACGTTCCACGCAAATCAAAAGAAATCCATAGAATTATAAAATATGTACGATAATTGTAATGTTGAAAGGAAACGTCGTTGGAAATAACTGAAGATGAATAAGATGAGCAAAAAATGTTCCTAAGTCTAATCACTCATAATCAGAACGAAACTTTTTTCAGGAGGCTAAGAATAATGGCTCGTGCTTACGTAATACCTTCCCGCAGTTAACTTAACTGGATTGCAGGAGTTCAAGAAGGAGTGAGCGTTGTACTTGCTAGATATGTTATTTGGGGCGAATGAGCCTGCATCCGCAGGCACGCAAACAGCGATGAGAGCGAAAATACGAGACAACACGGAGGAAAAAAAAATTGCGCCAGTAGTGCCACTCAGCGGCTTAAATGAACACTACAAGTTAGAGTTGCTGAGCTTTCTACGAGAGAGCGCAACATGTTAATTACAGGCTCCCGTAGGTCTCTGATTCATTGCATCGTTTTTCAGTCGCGCTTGCCACTTCAACAAATAAGTGTCCCATTGAAAAAATATTGAATGAACACCACTGTGAATAATCCCATGCCTACATAGAGACGTTATGAAGTTGTACCAAAATTCTGGCACAATTTAACGCTGAGTACTTTAAGGGTTGGAAAAAAAATTGAACGGTTATATAAAAAACCTACGCAAAAACTGACCACTGTCGTCCCCTCGGAGGACAGAGCTATCACGAGAATACAATAAGTTATGGCGTAGTGATCTAATTCCGTGAACACTAACAAAATACAGCACAGAAAACACCAAACACTAACAAAGTAAGCTTACAACAGTTTGTCTTGAATAGCGAACAAGCCCAACAGTGTGATGTTCTGAAGACGTAAATTCGAATATCGACAGAAAACGTAGTCTTACTTCTCGTCACAAATAGGTTGTGATTCTGTTCGAACTTAGTATTTTTTGTGTTTCCTTTTCTATTTGTTTCCTTCATTGATTTGTGATCGGGGAGACTATTGCAGTGCTGTTAGTTGCATCGTGTCTATGTTCTCTTGTTTGTACATGCAACTGAAGTGATCCTGTTACACCAGACAGTTGTACTCACCTGAAGTGCTGTTAGTGGTATGATAAACTTCCCTGTCTGAAAGGTTCCTCGTTGTTGATGCCGCGGCATCTTAAAGCTCTCCCATTGTGGAGTACACCATACTCTAAATCAATGAACAGTTGTGCTCAACAAATGGAGCCCTCAATATTCCTGTACTACACTGGAGGGTTCATTTCAATGCTTGGTCCTGTCTGTAAAATTGTTCATGGCATAATTTTTCTCGACACGGCCTCACGAAATGTGAGGTCACGGGATCGTTTATTCCTCTCCCTTAGTAGATCAACAAGTACTCTAAGTCGTTACCAACGTTTGTAAACACACAATTTTTTGTATTGAGGCCCGCGGGATGGCTTTATGCTCTCCCATAGTAAAGTACCAAGTACTCTATATTGTTAACATTTTCTTCTAACCACAGAGGCGTTATCATGACTCAGGTCATCTTGTTCAACGGCCTCAAAATCTACTGGTTAATCTTGTATGTGAACTCGTTCATGACGTACTTATTGTCCGCACGGCCTTATGAAATCTGAAGCCCCCGAGATCGCTTTATGCTCACCCATAGTAGAGTTCTAAATATTCTTATTCGTTAAAAAGTTTTTTCTAAACACACTGGAATTGTGTTTAATGTCAAGAGCACAGCATGCTTGATTAGTTTTGATTTTGTTTTGAAAAAAAAAACACAGAAGCTCACATTGGCTTCTCATTTCCATGTGATATGATATTTCTCGTATCACAGATGGCGCGAAAACTACGGACCACGCTGTTTTGCAAAGAAGACATTCTTCCTTAATATCGGGTGCTCTAACTTCGTGGTGTCGAAACAACACATCTGCTTCATCAAGCAGAGGCTGTAACTCACAGTGCCTACAGCGGCTCGCCAGTTGGAAAACAGACATTTTAATGAATAATTGTGTTCACACAGTTCAACTTGAGAAAAGTGTTCCTTCTGTCTTATGCAGTGCCGGAATTCTCAAAAACTTCGGGCATTCCTGGTTTCATGCCCGCCTTCACTGCAATAATTTACTCAGAGACGTATAAACAGACATGGAAAATGTACTCTATGAATTGTTATTTTTTTCCTAAACACAATTTCAACCCTTGCATAATGTAGCCGGTTCCTGCCCCCGTTAACAGAACAAGAAGGCACATTTTATCAGCGGGCGGATACCTCCTGAAATAGTGCGCTAGAAGTAATGGGGCTTTATACTGTAAGCAAAAGTTAGCCGAGATGGGAGTTTCTCCAGCACATGGGCCCACAAAACTCCCCTGCCCCAATTATTTACTCCCTGGTAGGGAGTGAACTTGGCACATGTCATCGTAAAACGCCCCCTGTTTAATCACAGAGTTTATGAACGACATGACCTTGTTAAACTCCCCAGGGAGTTTCAGGTCACGTGGTTGCAAACTTCCTATAGGAGCTTTAAAAACCCTCTTTGGGCGTGACGTGCGTGTGTGTGCGTGTGTGTGTGTGCGCGCGCGCGTCTGTGTGTGTATGTGTGTGTACGGCATATGTTTCACGTCGGTGTGAAACACATGTGCTTTGTGTGGCTAACCGTGTGAGCATCTGTCAACAGGCAACGAAATTAAAAGTGCAGCGAAGAATAGCAACGACCGGTTGGTATTTACTGAGAACATTTCAATATATTTCGCACCGTTAAACCACGCTGCACATCGGTCCGATTCCTCAACGAAACGTCGTGAATGCCGCGCTTCAAAGGGCCGAGTAACAAAAAACTTCGAAGAATAAATTAATGGTAGCAAAGGTAAGCTGTTACGATCGTCAGCGGCTGCTCCTGGAGTTTCACCGTCAGAAACTTCGAAGTGGTCTGAAGTAGGCTTCGCTCGACTACGGCAGGCTGGCCGGCAACCGGTCTGAGAGTTGCGCCGGCGACGCGCTCACCCCGTCTCCGCCGATAGTGGCTTCTCGGAGTGTCACCGGTATTTCACCGGCTGTAACATCTAAGTGGTAAGAAGGCCTCGCTATGCCGTCGGTATCAAGCCGGCATCGTATCAAACTTGCACTGCGCGCCGGCCACCGCGGCAGCGCTATGAGTTGAGAGCCTGTTGGAATTTAGTATTTTTTTGTTTCCTTTTCTCTTTGTTTCCTTCATTGATTTGTGATCTGTGAGACTATTGCAGTGTTGTTAGTTGCATCGTGCCTATGTTCTCTTGCTTGTACGTGCAACTGAAGTCATCTTGTTTCACCATACAGTTGTACTCACCTGAAGTGCTGTTAGCGGTATGATAAACTTCCCTGTCTGAAAGGTTCCTCGTTGTTGATGCCGCGGCATCTTAAAGCTCTCCCATTGTGGAGTACACCATACTCTAAATCAATGAACAGTTGTGCTCAACAAATGGAGCCCTCAATATTCCTGTACTACACTGGAGGGTTCATTTCAATGCTTGGTCCTGTCTGTAAAATTGTTCATGGCATAATTTTTCTCGACACGGCCTCACGAAATGTGAGGCCCACGGGATCGCTTTTTCGTCTACCTTAGTAGATCAACAAGTACTCTAAGTCGTTAACAACGTTTGTAAACACACAATTTTTTGTATTGAGGCCCGTGGGATGACTTTATGTTCTCCCATAGTATAGTACCAAGTACTTTATATTGTTAACATTTTCTTGTAAACACAGAGGCGTTATCATGACTCAGGTCATCTTGTCTCAAATCTACTGGTTAATCTTGTATGTGAACTCGTTCACGACGTACTTATTGTCCGCACGGCCTTATGAAATCTGAAGCCCACGAGACCGCTTTATGCTCACCGATAGCAGAGTTCTAAATATTCTTAATTGTTAAAAACTTTTTTTTTCTAAACACACTGGAATTGTGTTTAATGTCAAGACCACAGCATGCTTGATTAGTTTTGATTTTGTTTTGAAAAAAAAAACACAGACGCTCACATTGGCTTCTCATTCCCATGCGATATGATATTTCTTGTATCACAGACGGCAGTGCGTCCACGAAAACTACGGACCACGCTGTTTTGCAAAGAAGACATTCTTCCTTAATATCGGGTGTTCTAACTTCGTGGTGTCGAAACAACACATCTGCTTCATCAAGAGGAGGCTGTAACTCACAGTGCCTACAGCGGCTCGCTAGTTGGGAAACAGACATTTTAATGAATAATTGTGTTCACACAGTTCAACTTGAGGAAAGTGTTCCTTTTGTCTTATGCAGTGCCGGAATTCTCAAAAACTTCGGGCATTCCTGGTTTCATGCCCCGTATTCACTGCAATAATTTAGTCAGAGATGTATAAACAGACATAGAAAGTGTACTCTATGAATTGTTATTTTTTTTCCTAAACACAATTTGAACCCTTGCATAATGTAGCCGGTTCCTGCCCCCATTAACAGAACAGGAAGGCACATTTTATCAGCGGGCGGATACCTCCTGAAATAGTGCGCTAGAAGTAATGGGGCTTTTAGATTAATGAAGTGCTACGTGACATTCAAAACAGTGCAGACAAAGAAAGCTGGCTATTTGAGGCATCTCTAAATTATTCTGTGAATGATACCACAGACAGAGTAAAATTGAAATACATGGACACCAGTGATGCTGGCAACCCTCGCGAGGAACACTGGCGGAACATTCCTGAACCTTAGAAAGTCAGAAATATGTAAATCATAATGTTTGGTTGCATGATGTTGGCCGGCATATATCTTATGTCGGCGTGATATTCTGGCACTGCCAATTACCAGAACATGAGACACACAATAAGGATATATTGATCTCTCCTTCTGAACGTGACTGAGTTTCTGAATGCTGGGGAGTGTAGAGCGCTGCTTGCTATACGAACCGCAGTCGCGAATTAAACTTACATGAGCCTCCGTGGCAACAATATTTTGCCGCAGCAGTCATTCATTTATTTTTAATGATCTGCTTGCGTTTTCTTCTTTTGAGTTCCATTCTTTAGAGACAGCAGTTTACCTCAGAAAGCTATGTGCTTCAGCCGGAAGACACAGGATAGCAAATGTTCTTGGGGTAGTCTGATCAACTGCACTCGTAATGAGCACACATTCAGCTGTTGCCAGGCCTCAAATACTGCTGCAATGCGGATTAGACAACGCCAAATCTGCGTAACTGTGCTCTTAAAAATGCAGAGGAACACTCCTTTCTCAGGGACTGTCTTGATATTGAGAATCGCGATAGGCTTGTGTATGGGTATAAATTATTATTACATTATTGCGCCAACAAGAACTGCGGTCCCATGAAGCAATTTGACAATATGGTCCACTTTGTGGCGTTCACGGGTTGTCATGGTTTGAAGAGCTCGTTTTTAAATTCCACTGAAGAAAATGAATGACATAAGGGGAACTTATCGAAGGTAGGTTTCTTTGTTTGGCGCAAAGTAATAAAGTCCACACACATTGAAGCAAAAGAAGTTATACGGAACATTATTTGTATCTTTAACTGTGTTATAGTAGTGATGACATCATAAGGTTAAAGGAAATGAAGCGGCTGAAACAACAACTCGCCGCTTGCTGGCACCCAACTTACAACCATTGGATGATGCTTCCGACACTCTATCGATTCAGCAACAGTGGCGGTGTCTGTGTTACATACTTTACTAAGATTTGTGCTTTATGCGAACCTGCGACTGTTACATCCAGCCCTGCTTGCAGTCATGACAGGTGGGACAATCTTATTCGTAGACACATGCTTGTTTCATTAGCTTGGAGAGAAATATTGAACGTCGCATTATCATTGTCCCAAACTTTAACATTTTTTCTTAGCCAGCAATAGCCCATTTTCCCCAAAAATATGTTATGGTCTTGTGCGACTTGTATATACACCAGTTCAAATATTTCGGGCATCCTTAATCTTTGTCTTTAGGAGTTGAAGCGAGAGCAATATGCTGTCCCTAGTGCGTATACTTCAACTACTCAGTCATGATACTTTCTCGAGAAGTTTAAATTGTAGATTACTACAATGTAATTGATAAAGCTGGAAGTGGCCTGTGTCTTTTAAGCTTTCCCATAGGGATGAATTCTTTGTAATGGGATGCATGCTATAACCTTCGATTGATTATTAACAAAAAATCTTTTCGAACTTGCTATGCCCTCCTCCCCCATACGTGGTCCTGAAATTGGGCACAGTAAAGTGTGTGCCTTTTGTAAAGGATCACCGGCTTTCAACCATGGCGTAGCTACAATATTCACATGTGACGCTCGATGGCTATGTACGCTAGTACCAAGCAATACCACTGCGATGTTACGTGCTTTATTTTGAAGCCTATAATGAACACATGTGTATTTGTAAAGCACGAACGTTAGTTCCACTACATTTCTAAGCATATGTGCTTACATTTACTCTATACTTCCTCGCAGCCACGTGGCTGTGTACCACTGCACCTGCTCGCCACGCAAACGACCTGGGTGACTCTTACTGGGATCCGGAAATAATATTATTTGATAATAATATATTATTACTATTTATTTTATTTACATCCTTCTCGATAAAAAAAAAACGCCGAATGATTGACGACCTGACTGAAGCGCTGTGGTTACATCGGCTGCACAGTGTATGGATGTTTCTGACACGCAGTCGAACAAAACAGCAATGCCGTTTAACGTAGTGACTCTTGCAATAGGTGTAATTTTTATTAGAAGCATATTAAAGGAAATGTTGCTGGTAGCCTGACCTGGGAACGCACAGCTAAAATAATACAGTAGAATTTATATGCCAGATTTGTTTACTCTAATTTATTTTGTTGTTGTTTTCGTTCCTTTTCTTGTACTTCCTATTATTATTATTATTATTATATTGATATTATTATTATTATTATTATTATTAGTAGTAGTAGTAGTAGTAGTAGTAGTAGTAGTAGTAATAGTGCGATAATTTTATTTTTAATAATTCCAGTTTAGTGGTAGTTGATATAGAAGTTTTATGATGATGATGGTGGTGAGCCAACTCTTTTCATGAGAGCGCAATAGAGAAAAATAGAAAAGTGTTCGAAACAGAATTTACCGGATACTTGCCAACAGCACGTGATGCTTGCTTTTGTTTTTCTTCTGTGGCAGCATTGAATTGCACCAATACCAATTGTCTACAATAAATCTACATTTATCACACAAATTTACCGCTCGTGCTTTCTCAGAAGATCTTATACGACTCCCTCAGAAGCTCTCTTGCTAGAATTTCATAGAATACGTGCACAAGTGAGCCATTACAGCTTATTCGGGAAAACGTAAGTACTCTTGGGCACGCGTCTGTAGCAGCTGTGCAACATCATAGCAAGTCATAGAAATCAGCTTAGTAAATTCTGTGAAGAGTGTTTCGTTGGTATTACTACATTCCTACAGCAGCATGCATGCAGAGTTATAAATGTCTTCGGGTATGTTGTGGGTCGGTGTAGCATTTGTTAATGTACTAAACTATCGCTTTTGTATGGAAAACATATTCATGGGTGATGACTGCAACTGTGTACTATTCATCATCTCTTTTACCACTGTTCTCAGTTTGAAATAAATTGTCGAAATCTCGAGCACACCTTGAAGAGACAACATAATCGACCCATTACTGAAAGAAAAAACACGGGAGCTTGGTCTATGAGCACATCAGCCCAGAAGCCACACGAAGTCTCACGCAATAGCTGAAGGCAGGAGCATCTAATTACTACTGAAATTCTGGAACTGCTCATGGTGTATTTACAGTCCACTGTTGTTGGTGTTGGCAAGGACCTATATGTGCAGAAGGCTGGTGTATGTATCGGGTCGGCTGTAGCACCCATCCTAAGTGACATTTTTCTCAGTCGCGTTGATAGAAAAGTGTCAGATAGTCTAGCAGGGACTGCGGAACACATTTTCCGGTACGTGGACAACTATCTTGTACTCGTACCTAAAGATAACTATAACCAGAACGTCATCAATGTTCTCAAGGTGTTTAGAGAGAATTCCTGTGGGCTGAAGTTCACAATAGAGTTCGTACAAGACAATTCTCTACAGTTTCTGGACATCAAGTTGCTCTTCAAGGCAGATCACGTGTGTTGGCGGTATAGTCCACGAGCCCAAAAACCACTGCTAAATTTTGCATCTAGTCACTCAAAAGTAATAAAAAATACGATAGTATCCTGATGCTTTAGATCTTCGTTGCTTCGGTCATGTCTGCACGAGATTGCTTCCAGCTTTCAGGACCAGCTAAGTAGGCTCAGGGCAGCTGGGTATCCCAGTCATTTGCTGAACACTATTTGCAAAAAACTCATCCCAGTGATAAAAGGTACGGAAAGAAGTCTCAAAAGAATACAAAGTGAAAAAAGAAAGCTTGCAGTTCTCCCATATGTTCATAGGTTGTCCCATGGCTTAAAAAACGTAGCAGCGAGATACGGAGTAACCTCGGTTTTTACAGCACCCAACAAGCTGTCTAAGTTGTGCCCACGACTTCGGAAGATGGTGGAGTCCGGCACTACGCAGAGTAAGAACAGCTGCCAGATTAAACACAGCCAACAATACCGGTCTTGCAGAACAGCAGTGGTATACCAGGTTCCGTTCAGTTGTGGCAGATCTTATGTCGGGCAATCTGGAAGGTGTATAAACACACGGTTGAGGGAGCATGACTCGGCATTACGTAGTTCAGGACGAACACATCTGGTGGATCACTGCAAGTCTTGTGAGTGCGTACCAATTTTTACAGACACAAAGATTCTGTCAACTCACAAGAGAAAAATTAACAGGGAGTTGATTGAAGCATTCCATATTAGAAATATGGGAGAAAATTGTGTTAGCCAAGCTTCCGTCACCTTGTCCGATAAAGAATTTGATTTTTTGAAAGGCACGTGCAACAATCCGTCTGCAGATCCGTGAACTCTCCAAATTTTGTCGTTTTGTGGTTCTTATCATGACGTAACGCAGAATAAGCTTTCTTTAGGTTATCTCGTGTGTTCCTGGATCCACCGATGGGGGGGGGGGGCGTGTGGGCTACGTGAAGATATAAGTACAGTTCGTTGTTCAAAATAAACCGGTTGTGAGTTTGCGCCCGTGTTGTTTGCCTCTTTTCCTTGTGTCCGTGTACGTGTTTGCCCAAAGAAGTCATGAACGAGTACCAACTCGCCCAGCTTTTAGTACTGTTATTTAATTACTACTTCTGCAACGCAGAAATGTGTGTGTGTGTGTTTGTGTGTTTGTGTATGTATGTATGTATGTATGTATGTATGTATGTATGTATGTATGTATGTATGTATGTATGTATGTATGTATGTATGTATGTATGTATGTATGTATGTATGTATGTATGTATGTATGTATGTATGTATGTATGTATGTAGTAGTAATAGACTTTTATTCAGCCAAATTTACAGGCCGAGCATTTCGACCGCCTGTGCGATCAGTCGACGCTGTTCTTCTTCCCCTTCAGCGCCGATCCAGTCGAGCCAGGAGGTGATGGAAAGAGATGGGGTAGGGTAATAGCTGGATTGCTGAGCAGTTGGGCTGTAAAACAGGCAGTGTGACAGGTCAGCGCATGGGGAGGGACAATTTGGACAGCAGGGGTTAGACATATATTTATAAAGAAGAAGGTGAGAGGGGCTTATCAGACAGTTCATTGGGATGTGCCGTAAAGTTCGAGCCTCGAGCGCAGTGAGTGATGGATGAGGGGGAGGGTAAAGACGCTTGTCGAGCCGGAGCTGGAGATATACCTCCTTGATAGTGTGACGCAAGGAGATCTGCCCATCGTTATTCGCGGAGCTCTCACTGTCTTCCGAAGGTGTGGGCCAGGGAATGAACGATGCCCGGTGCAATATATCGCGGGCAAGCTGATGAGCTAGCTCATTGCCGTTAATACCCGAATGCCCAGGAACCCAGCGGAAGAAGACAGTGGAGGGTTGAAGAGCCGAGGCCGCTCGCTCGACCTCCTGTTGAAGAGCAGGGGGCAACGTGTTGTTCTGTATGTGACGGATGGCGGAGTGAGAGTCGGAGTAAATCGTGTACTCGGGGAGAGAAGGGAGGGAGGAAAATGACTGCATGGCGTTGACCATGGAAAGGACCACGAGCGAAAGTACATTTGGCGGGTGTAAGTATGGCCCGCTGGTGTGCGGGTCAGGTGCCGAAATGTGTGGATGGTAGATAACGTAGCCACACGAGCCCCGAGGAGCCATGTATGAGGCATCCGTGTAGGCAACTCCCTGTGTAGAAAGAGGAGGCGAATGATGCTGTGCGGCCGCATGACGCCGGCCGGCGTGAAGAACGGGAGACATGTTGGATGGGAGGGGAAGGATGCGAAGGTTAGAAGCAGCGGTGCTAGCGGCAGAAGGCAAGGTGGGAACGGAAACGGGAATGTGAGGGATACCGGCTTGGGCTAATAGCCATTGGCCTTGACGAGTGAGAGAAAGAGGGGCAGTCTGAGAGTCGTGGTGCAGAGAAATAAGAGAACGTAATGGATGGAAGAGGCCTGTGGCAAAGAGCTTAGTGGTAGAGGTAGTGAGAGGGAGGTTTAGAGCTGCCTTGTAGAGGCCTAATAGAACTCTTTCGAGTGTGTTAAGTTGCGTTTAGATGAAATAAACGTATGACACAAAGTACAAGAACTTGTTAAGGGCAAGCGCATGTGCAACCCGGCACGCATGAGCCTCGTGGAGCCCCGACTGCCGAGTTACAACGCGTCGCAGGAGGTGGGTCACCGAGGGGCAACTCCTCACGGCGTGATGTAGGGCCTGTGCGTTCTTTGTTGCGTGCAAAGGGAAGCCAAGAACTTTGCATTGCTGAACAGTGGGGATGACAGAGCTAGAAAGATGTAGGGAGATGAGGGTATTGTGTGAGCGCTGGTACGCAGAGCGGTTTAGCAAAAGTCATTCACATTTCTCCGGTGCATGGGACAGGCCAGCAGTAGCGAGAAAAGAAGCGATAAGGTCCAGACTACGTTGCAAAGTATCCTGCACGTGACCGGGACATCCAGACGTACACCAGAGAGTGATGTCGTCTGCATGAAAAATATGGTGGAGGTCAGGTATTCGGGACAGTTGGGAGGCAAGGGGGGCCATAGCCATAATAAATAGAGTAGGAGATAGTACGGCCCTTGAGGAGTGCCGCGGGTGAGAGAGTGTGGGTTAGACAAATGAGTATCGACTCTAAAGCGAGTAACTCGATTGGAAAGAAATGATCGGATGTAAGAATACATGCGGGAGCCACATGACAGGGAGGAGAGCTTAGTGAGTATGTGGTCATGACTCACGCCATCGAATGCCTTCCGTACATCGACGGTTACAAGCGCATGAATCTCACTACGAGATGGTGAAAGAAAAGTATGCTGAAGAACAAGGAACATGTCCTGCGCACAAACGTGGCGTCGGTAGCCAATAAAGAAGGAAGGGAATACTCTTTCGCCTCAATAAAATCAGAGAGTCGAGTCAAGGCCATTCGCTCAAGAGTCTTGCCAACGCATGACGTCAAAGAGATAGGGCGAAGCTTAGAGAGAGATGGAGGTTTGCCCGGCTTCGGAATCATGCAAATTAGAGATGATGTCCAAGAGCTTGGAAGACAGCCGCTGTTTCATGCTTCGTTGAATGTGTTTAATAAAAATTCCTTCGCGTTGTCGGGGAGTATACGTAATGTAGTATATGTTATCTCATCCTCACCGGGTGCCGAGCGGTTAGATAGAGTGGCTAAAGCAGCTTCCAGCTCCCTGAGCGTGAATGGGTGGTCCAGGTCTGGGTTAGCTTTGCCACAGTAATCTGGGTAGGAAGGTGTGAGGGGGGTGGAAGATACAGAGATTTTAAATTTTCAAACACATCTATGGGGTCCCTTGAGTGAGAGCTTTAGCTAGGGTGGGAGCAACGGCAGGCTTGGTACCTAAGAGAATGTATGTATGTATGTATGTATGTATGTATGTATGTATGTATGTATGTATGTATGTATGTATGTGTATGTATGTATGTATGTATGTATGTATGTATGTATGTATGTATGTATGTATGTATGTATGTATGTATGTATGTATGTATGTATGTATGTATGTTTTGAAATGCGTCTCACCTTCTCTCTCTCTCTCTCTCTTTCACTTTATTCTTCTCCCCACTAGCTCATGCTGCAGGGTGGCAGACTGGATGCATCCTAGTCAGCCTTCATACGTCTCGTATATTTGTTCCTGTGTCGGTGCCGTTGTCAGTCGCAATGGGTGGCACATAGTAAAACTCCTCCCGGAACTGGCCGTAGAAACGAGGTGTGGACTGAAGAGAGCGTGAGTAACTGAAAAATATAAAACGAAAAATTCAGCGACACTCGCGATACTGCCCTAATGGGATGTGTGAGCGCAGCTGTTAGGGTATTTTCATATTAGAATGAGTTGAGCAAATGCGCATGCATCAGTGCGACGTCGCGTGGGATGAGCGAGAAAAAGGAATGCTCGGTTTTCGTGTCAACGTAACGTGGTGAACCGGAGGAGACTCAGAGTGTGCGTGCCTCCGTCTTTCGAGCTTATGAAGGTCACCTACGTCAACCTGGTGTCGCGAACTTCAGGCACTGTTGGCTGACGTGATGATCTGTCCCATTATGAAAGTCTTTTAGGATTCTGGTAGAGATTTACACCACACACACAGTATCCCTTCGACCAATGGACGTCTTGTTCTTGCAAGCCTCACAGGTCAACCCACTTTTTCTCTTGCCTCTGCACGAGAAACACGCGTTGCACTGTCATGAAAGGCTCGGGCAGCCACAAGCCATTGTAGAAGCAAATATAGCTGCTCGCTGGCTCTCACAGAAGAAGACTCCTTGGCGCAGTTTCTCGCTTTCTTTTGTCGTGGTTCACTCTCTCAGTTACATCGACAACGGGAACGTCGCCAAACGCCTGATGGCTGCCAAACAGATGCGCAATAAAAGTTGCCTCGGTGAGGCACGCTTGCAACCCAAGCCCTCACTAACCGAAGTCAGGTGTGTCCTGAGACAAGGTGAGATTATTGGAAGCATAAAGGTATAAATGTTATAGCACCTAGCGATGCTAGGTTTGCTGACGGTCCCGTTAGCGAGAGAAAAGAAAGGAGGTCACGTGATCGACCACCGAGAGAATGTGGGGCTGCAAGAGTAACGGAATAACCATAAAAAAGACGCTTCCGGAAAGAAGAGATCGATCCAGGATTCAGCTAGACCACGCGTCTGCGTTGTACACTCCGTACCAAGGAATTTCTTGCGAAGTGGCTGCCTAGGCACTCGTTTTGTATAATTCTCTGTGGGTGTGACCTACGCCGTGCTGCAGTTGTCTACTTCTCGCCACAGCATTACGCAGGTTGTGGCTGCACTGGAACGCTACTCAGCGTGGCAATGGATTTCACTGCAGAGAAGAAGCTTTCGCAAGCCTTATTGTTCTCCAACTGAGACAAGGTGTAGAGTCCGTACTGGACGAGTGGGTGGGATGGAATCGGCCATGGCCACATTGGAAATCCAAGATAGTGTTGCAACGTGTCTGCACTTGAGCATATCATCGCGCTGTGCCTCCATGACATAACCATAAGAATAAAAAAATGGCAAATCAATCCTTAATAAAAGCTTCAAAGGGCCTCAGTAGGGATATGTAATGTTTGACGAAAGTAGATAGAGCTTCATGGTCCTGACTGGTTTTCATGGCACGAAATAAAATGCCGTTTCTAATCGTCACCGTGGAGTTGTGTTGTGATCCTCACTGTGACTGCGACCAGCGTAAGTACGTATCGATAGAAAAACCATCATTCAAATAATCCGTACCGAGTAATTTTATTGCAGTCAATGTGGCAGTCATTTGTTTCCCCAGAAGCAAACGAGGACAATCGTATTCCTTACGTGTGGCATGCTTGAGGGAAACCTCTTGTACCCGATGAAGAGTTTCTGTAAAACGATAAACGGAAAGTATATCTGTGAGCTATGAACAGCTTTAATCACTGTCGTCTGAAAGAAATGCTTCCGTAAAACAAAGTGTGAGCAAACGCCAAAGAAAGCTTTCCCTTACACTTCTTGTGAAGAAGAGCACCATACGTGAACGGAGTGCCAAGGCCATAGCCATAGTTTAGGCCATAGCCGAGAAGACCATGACCGAAGCCGTAGTGGCCAACCCCGTAGCCTAACGTGCCGACACCGTATCCGTATACTGGGGCAGCGTGGTATGCGGCGTGGGCAACCGTGGCAACTGGAGCGTGATGGACGGTGGTGGTGGCCACAGCTGGTGCGGCGTGGACGGCAGCTACAGCAGGGGCAGCTGCGTAGGTGGTGACTGGGACATGAGCAACGGCAGAAATAGCTGGGGCGTGGTAGGTTGTCGCAACCTTCGACACAGCGGGAGCAGTGGCAACCACTGGAGCAGCTGCGTAGCTCGCGATGGCAGGACTGGCAAGCGCGGTGGCAACTGGAGCACGAGCAACGGTTGTGACAGCTGGAGCGGCGTGGTAAGTAGTTATAGCTGGGGCAGCAGCTACGCCAAGGCCGTACGTGTAGCCAGCAGTGCCGACAAAGCCAGCAAAAACGCTAGTGGCCAGAGCCAGCATGATTAAAACACGGATCTGAAATTAAAGTGGATGACGGAAAATCAGGCACTGGAAGGTTCAGTGAAAAATCACTAAGGTTTTCCCTTTAACGGTGGGTAGCTTTACAACAAACACAATTCTGGCATACTGATATGTATAGCTTTTAGCGGTGGCTTAGTTCTTGTTGCTACAAAACAAGGCTGCAGAACGCTATGCTACTCTAATTGTTTCTTGGCCTGATTGGTCTCCTTTTTTCCTAGTTCTATATGAACAAACAAAGCTTTGTAAATTACCCTTTTGGCTGAAAGAAGTGCCTAATTATAGTCAGAAAATGAATTGCTGACCTTGCGTAGGTACAGAGATGCATACAGAGTAGCATATTTAGTGATGACACAATATTATTTTTATTTCGGCGAGTTCGTATAGTTTAATAGCGTGAGGTAGAAAGACCTCTTGTCCTGATTTGAGCATCCGGCACATGTTTTAAATATTGGCTCCTAAAAATATGGTGCTTCTAGGCAGGCTGTAATATACAGTACCAATACTACGTTTGTGTGCGAACGGCATGGTTTCGAATTGCGGGGTCATTTCGGCCCTCAGTAGCAGTGGGCTTTGTCTATATGGCACAGAGAGTAACGAATTGTAAGGCAGAAAGACTAAGCATTTTGACAAAGTCACTCGTAGTGAGGTTCTTGATAAAGGACTAAAAATGCATCCTGTTGGTTAAATGAGCTGCACTTACTCACCATTGTGATTTTGAGGCTGCTTCTGCACGAACTGCTGGCCTACTTGAGGCTTTTGGCTCCTTATATATGGACTTACACGCTCATAAATTGTTGTACAGCCATGTGCTGTAGAGGCGAGGGAGAGGCTTTCCAACAACTGACGTCGTAACGAGCATTATTCGTTATTTCGAGCGTAGCCATCCACCACAAGGTTTGTACGATTAAAGAATAGTAATGAGTGGTAACAGAAGGGTGCCCGGTAGTGCTGATGTTTTGCCCCACGTCGTACAGCCCACGAGTGACGATATAATGCGATGAGAAGGTTATAGCGTTGTACTGAACGCATTTGCATTCAATGGTTATCAGTATTAAAGAGCAGATTTGATTTATATGAGGTTCAAGTGCTGAAGTCCACTAAACCAAATGACCATACTTCACACAGAAACGATACGAGCTTAAGGACACCGGTTATCATTAGAATCAGTAAATATTTGACGTAAATGAGCAGGAGATCTCTATAACTTTTCTCCGCTTACTGAACAAAATTGTTACAAAATAAGTGCCTAGTTAAACGTTCGTTACCGTTTAATTAGAACTTACGGCCACCAAATTATTTAAACCATTACCTCTTTGTAGGAACCGAGTGTCTTACGTGTATTCCAAGTACTGGAAGTAAGCCTTGTTAACCAATATAACCTAAAGATTATAAGTCAGAGGAAAAATTTTCAGGCTTACCAGCACCAGAAATGTTGATATCGCGCCCCCACACGAGCGATTCCTCTCGTGTCAAAAAATCTCGAATAGTCGCTTTTCATTGAAAATCATGTGTACTTAATCTTTCTCTTTGTACTGGATTTTGCAGTTGCTTTGCTACTTTGGGGAGGTATAATTCATGCCATTAAATTGGTGACGCAGCGCACTGAATAAATTATCCCTATAAAATTGTCAACGGCTATTTCACGGCCAATTGAAGATAGCCTGTGCCACACATACCATGTGATGTGCAAACCAGCGTGTGAAGTCAAAATATATTCTAGGCATTGCTGTCATAGAGCCTCGGTGTATAGCGACTAGAATATTCTACGCATTGTACTAGGTGTAAACGGAAAGACATGAACGGGCACTGCTGAAGAACGCTCCGCTATTGTATTAAATGTCACCCAGCCATTCTCTAGAGACGCTTTTTAAGTATTGCAGCTTAATATTTGTCATTTGTCGGGTGGAGAACCGCTTTAGAATTTGTTTTCCTGACGAAAAAGAGAAAGATGTCGAGCGAGTAAAATATACTTTAAAAAATGCCACCCGCATCTTTGCAAGAGTAAATACGTCGCGAGTAGGTGGGTATCGCGTGATAGTTGTGCAATTGGTCATAGTTTGAAAATGCTTAATTGTTCTCTTGTCTTTACTATTTTTATTCACTTAACAAATCAGAAGCATTGCTTCAACGAGTGGTGTGACGCTGATGTGCGATCCAATGCCTACATATATGGGGTGGCCTGTGAATGGTTGTGGAGCTCGAGCCGTTGGTTTTTACTAGAAGACGCTGCCTGCGTCGGCCTTGTGAGACGAGACGGGGGGAGCAAACAGTTGGCACGAGGTGCATGCAGCACGATGCGTGAGGCGCGAGCATGCGCAGTGGGATGTGGACTACGCCGACGCACGATGCGTGGCATCGTGCGACCAAGAATTGCATCCCATATAAAATATCCTTCAAATATTGAGTTCCGTGCTATACGGCAATTGTCAAGCACTACGTTGTGATTTTGTGAGTCTTGTTCATTACGAATGATTTTTTACGATTCCGACCGTTTTCGTGCATTCGCAAGAAACGGTTCAGTCCGTTTCACAAAATGAACAAGTTCTCGTATGATTTGTGAGCAGTGTCGCTAGGAGAATGTCTACCATTGAAGCAATTAAAAGATACATTGAATTTACCACATTTTGTGGTACACTTCTTTACACTAGCACTGTTTTCATCGTTCTTGTTAGAGATATTGTGTGAAACAATGAACTTTAGGACGTTTATATCAATACGCGCTTGCAGCTAAAGTAAGTAGTTCATAAGGCCATGGTAGTATATGGGGTATAATTCTTCTTGTTTACTCTTTAAATATTGTTTATCTTTTCCGACGATCAGCTCACTCAGTACATGCTTGCTATATGCTACAGAAGATGTTAAAAATAAATGTGTTGAATATGAAACGATACGGCTCAGAACTCTGATTCACTAGGATAGAAAAAAAAAAGACGACCTACAACCAACGTTGCCTCTGTAAACTGGTCACTTCATGCGACAAACTCTAATTTAGTATCGCATCAACACGGTCGAAACGCTACGTCACTTTGAAGCCGAAAAAGCGAGCGACCAAGAATAATAGGCTAGGTTTTTCATATGAAAACCGCTATGCGATTATCAAAGACGCCATAGTGGAAAACTTCAGAGGTTCGACAACCAGGGCTACTAAGATGCGTCTATATCTAAGGACATTATACTCCAGCATCCTACCTTTTTCAAAACATGATTGGCTGTATTTGTTTTATTAAACTCAATAGCTCTCAAATTGCACCCGTCAATCATTCGTTTTGTCGTGGGTGATTGTAGGAAGAAAATCTATAAGAAATTGCGGAATTCTGGCACATAGCGTTGAAACAAACAGGTGCCATATTTGCCAATTTTTTAAAACTAAAGAACTCTATTTCCTGAAAAGCAAGCTGTCTTTTCGATCAAGAAGGCCCTTGTATAAAATATATGTCTAGCATTAAAGCTTAACGTTTTGTTCTATTTGCTTTCGATGGTTCAAATGCAGCTTAGGCTCTCATTAACCGACTGCATGGCGTCTTGTAGTAATGGAACGCTTGAACGAGTTTTTGTCTGAGGAAGGCCCTCGTGGAAGCCAACAGGCTAAAAATATGCCAATTTTCTCCTCAACAATGACAACCTCAAGAAGGTGTCCCAGTTTATTCAGAGCCACACAGAGAATAAACAGCACTTCGAAATCTGAAGTATCTGCTTTCGTTCGCAAGGTAGAAACGTATGAATTATCGACCAGTGCCTGTTCGCTTTTGAGTAGTGCAGGATGAAAAGGTTGGCGTTAAACAAATAAATGCTTTTCTTTTTCAGTTCTTAACTGTAGTACACCAGAGATTAAGATGAATCAGTGATAGCTCATCTCTCATCATTACCAGATAGCTCATCTCTCATCAGCTCATCATGATGAAGATGAAGTAATCCTTTATTGTCCCGAAACATAGTTCCCGAACTCGTGAGATTGGGGCCACTCTAGATGGGAGGGTCTCTCATTCCAGGAATTCTCAGGTTGCAATCACCTCCTGGGCCCTTTTAATCGTCTAGGTCCTCCTGCGACGATCTTGGCCTCCCACGTCTTGGCTAGGTGATATAAACGTGTGGCCTTTGCAACCGTAGTGTTGTCATCTTTGTGGTGCCCCGGGCACTCGAGTATTCAGTGCACCAGTGTAGTACCTTAGTAACCAGTGCTTCGCCGATGACATTGAATTGCAGATTAACTCAGGGGACGAATTGCAGCTCATGATTACGGAGTTAGACAAGGAGGGCAGAAAGTTGGGTCTTAAAATTATACTGCAGAAAATGAAAGTAATGTACAACAACCTCGGAAAAGAGCAGCGCTTCGAGATAGGTAATAGTGCACTTCAAATTGTAAAAGACTATGTCTACTTAGGGCAGGTAATAGCCGCGGAGCCGAACCACGAGATGGAAGTAACTAGAAGAATAAGAATGGGGTGGAGCACATTTGGCAAGCACTCTTAAATTATGACAGGTAGATTGCCACTATCCCTCAAGAGGAAAGTATATAACAGCTGCATCTTGCCGGTACTTAGCTACAGAGCAGAAACATGGAGTCTTACAAAGAGGGTTCAGCTTAAATTGAGGACGACGCAGCGAGAAACTGGAAAGAAAAGTGGTAGGTGTAACCTTAAGAGACAAGGAGAGAGCAGAGTGGATTCGGGAACAAACGGATGCTAAGGATATCATAGTTGAAACCAAGAAGAGGAAATGGACATGAGCCGGACATTGTAGCGCGTAGACAGAATAAGCGCTGGTCATTAAGGGTAACTAACTGGATTCCCAGAGAAGACAAGTGGGTTAGGGGGAGACAGGAGGTTAGGTGGGCAAATGAGATTAACAAGTTTACGGGTATAAATTGGCAGCAGCAAGCGCAGGACCGGGTTAACTGGCGGAACATGGGAGAGGCCTTTGTCCTGCAGTGGACGTTGTCAGGCTGATGATTATGATGATGATACCGGGCAGTTGTAGGCATATAGCGTCGGGTAGATTCTGTGCAGTAGGACGCCGTGCGTATACGTGTTAGTTTGCAGTCTTTTAAATGATGTGCCCTATTCTTTAGTCAGCTTCAGGTTAGGTGGCGGGTACCCTTGGCGATCTAAGTGATAGCGTTGTTGTATGGCATTGTAAGTTGTAGGTCGGCGGTACTGTTTCCACTTCCTGCTGCAGCACTGGCTAACCGCAGGTCGAGCGAGGCGCCAAAGGAGGCCTGGTTGGTGTGATCGCAGGGTACGGTGCGAGGCGCTTCATTTCCCTGGGGCCCCTTGCGGCCCGAAACACATCCCACGCAGATTTAGGGAAGCGGATTTTTGGTATTTCTCAGAATTTTGAGGGCTTCGGCGGAGATTCGGCCTCACGTGTGTTTGCGGATCGGGGACTGTGAATATGTGAAGATACGACCACGTCCTCACCACTCGTAGTGACAAGGGTGACTCGTAGTCACTGCTTCCTCCGCATCCTCGGAGCTTCGAATCCTCGGATTTAGCCGCGAGCATGTAGCCCCGTCGAAGTAGCGAGTATCCAGATATGCTGGTGTCTGCGAATGATGTCGACTAGAATTATTCATCTTTGTCGATGTTACTAGGGATGCATAATATGTGGCACTGGGCGGTGCTGAATTATTCTCGGTGGTATGCAGGTATCTCTTTCACTCCTTATCTTGTATACCCCCCCCCCCCCATAGCTGTACGACCGAGTGAAAAAGTTTCGAACAAAGCCATAAATCTTGGAACCACAATAGGTGCTTTAGACATTTTGTAGTAAGGCTTTATCGGCTAACATTACCGAAGGCGCTCTTTACATCGATGGCAAGAATGGGCGACTTTCTGCTCTTGCTCAAGCGATCAGCTAGATATACCTCGACGAGTAAGAAGACGTCTAGCGTAGAAAGCAGTTGGCGGAATCCGAACATGCTGTCTGGGAAGTACCCGTTGTCCTCAAGGTGTGACATGGGCAGGTCATGGCTCATATGCAGAGATAGCTTGACAACGCACGAAGTGAGAGAAATTGGTCTTAGGTTGTTAACAGCTATAGCTTGTTGGGCTTAGGTATGATAACTTATGAATGCTTTTACGTGGGTGGAAGTTCTTTTTGTCACAGAAATCATTGTATATATAGTATCATCGGAGAACAGTTTTAGCCTGAATAGATAACTGTCGGAGGCATTCACAATCTCCAAAACGTTTTTTTCAGCTCAGATACTCTCACACAAAGAGCTTCTGAAGATTTTAGTCCTCTTCGTGCATCCATCAGCGCCAATTTCAACTCCAGAAGAAGCGGCTTGCTCTTCGATGTACATGCATACCACCATGCCAAACGTTTAGTGTCTATATATTTGAAATGAAAGGATATATTCATAACTAAACATGCCCATTGAATTTTGAAAAAGAACATTTCCTATACCTTATAATATATAAGTAATATTTCTGTTTCTTTACAGTGATCGCTAATAAGCCATTGCATTGTGATAGAAAGACAGTCCACATTATGAGTATTTATTTATTGCAATGGCTGAAATTTCTCATGATTATGGACGGTTTCGCTTGCAAAAGTAGAAAATGCTCGCGAAAGCGAAGTTTTAAACTAGGTTCTACTGTATCCTGACAGTTCCTATGAGATATATTTGTACGAGGGCTTATGCCACTCTCTTTTTTTTTTCTTTGGTCGTTTTGAGCAGTAAGCTATCTTGTCCAACTTGACCAACTTTTTTATTTTTATTTGAGATATAAGCACTCTCAAGCCTTAGCCATGTTGAAATCATCTCGCTCGTAAAGAGACCTATCTACCTACTTTATTAGCTTGAATAAAACTTGCTCCTGCAAGTTTGGACGAATACGGAAAGCCTTCAAGCTTACTTACTTCCTGATTTTCAAAATATTCTGAAAAACACGCAAACGAATGAATAACGAGAATCGTTCTCAATGCTCCATGGTAGAGTTTTATTAATTTTCCCCGCTCGTAAAGCGTTAGCGGTCACAGAACACAAGAAAGCCGGATACCTGTTACGATCTCAGCTGTGCGAGAGGGCTGTCCTTCATTCGTTACTACTTACGATTGCTCAATACGTTGTGAATTTCAGAGCTCCTATATAAGGGCCTGGTAACTACAGGGGAGCCAGTAGTTGGCTAAGAAGCTCGCTCTAAAGTCGCCACGGTGAGTAGAAAAGCGTACTGCATGTCGATATGTGACTTTCCGCTGCCTCGTTTTAAGGAGCGAAGTGACTACTCTTGTGTTCCATAATTGAGGTGAATTGAAAGTTCCGACAAAAGCAACTTCATTTCAGTAAGATTAGTTTAGAATTAACTTCGCTGTAGGAAGCTGCAGATGTAACTTTATCTCAAACTAACTAGCATACAAAAAATAGTAACAACCGTTCTTTGAACGGGGCACTCTTTTATATTATCAGCAACTCGTTTTCACGTAATGATCAAAGTGACTCTCTCTAATAGACCGAAACAGACTGTAAGGGGCACTTATATCTAATATTTTTCAAAATCGATGAACATATTAGACAAGGGACTTTGCAATTTAAAATTACTTCATGGCGGAACATTTTATAATAGAATGTGGTGCCTTTTAAATCTGTAAAAAAATAACCCTACTGTGTAGGCTTGCTTCAACTAGTACTTTGCTGCCACATAGTCCCGAAAATTTTCATACATAGAAAAAATACGTAAAACATTCAAATTTGTATATTTAAGTGACTGAGGGGCCACAGAACTATACGAAAGACGTCCGCGTTACCTATTACAGCTTACATCTTCGATCAAAGGCAGCGATATTTAGAAAAATATAAATCTTGTAACGCATCTTTACGGAAACACGTTTTTCTCCTCCAAATATTCAAAGTTTTAATTTCGCCCTGATAACTGATTCATTAGGAGCATCATGGAGTAATTAACAGTTTTACCGCAAGGGCGAACCGATGAAATAACTAGGAACATATTGCAATGTTATGAAATGGGAGTCTTGCAGCTAACTTTTAGCATCTAAACTTAGGTAGGTCTACGAAACACTGGTGTAAAGGAACATGGCTGCTAGACAGCCGTTTTCGTGTGGTCTGTCATTCGAACGGGACAAAAATTTTTAAAGCATATACTACGTACAAAAATATCGTCATCATCATCATCATCATCAGCCTGACTACGTCCTACTGCAGAACAAATGCCTCTCCCATGTCCCGCCAATTAACCCGGTCCTGTGCTTGCTGCTGCCGATTTATACCCGCAAACTTCTTAATCTCATCTGCCCACCTAACCTTCTGTCCCCCCCTACCTCGCTTCCCTTCACTGGGAATCCAGTTAGTTACCCTTAATGACCAGAGGTTATCCTGTCTACGCGCTACATGCCCGGCCCATGTCCATTTCCTCGTCTTTATTTAACTATGATATCCTTAACCCCCGTTTGTCCTCTAATCCACTCTGCTCTCTTCTTGTCTCTTAAGGTTACACCTACCATTTTTCTTTCCATTTCTCGCTACGTCGTCCTCAATTTAAGCTGAACCCTCTTTGTAAGTCTCCAGGTTTCTGCTCCGTAGCTAAATACCGGCAAGATACAGCTGTTATATACCTTCCTCTTGAGAAATAGTAGCAATCTATCTGTCATAATTTGCGAGTGCTTGCCGAATGTGCTCCACCCCATTCTTATTCTTCTAGTTACTTCAATCTCGTGGTTCGGCTCAGCGGTTATTACCTGACCTAAGTAGACATAGTCTTTTACAACTTCAAGTGTACTATTACCTATCTTGAAGCGCTGCTTCCTTTCCGAGGTTGTTGTACATTACTTTTGTTTTCTGCAGAATAATTTTAAGACCCACCTTTCTGCCCTCCTTGTCTTACTCCGTAATCATGAATTACTCAGCAATGCAATGTCTTCGGCGAAGCGCAGGTTTCTAAGGTATTCTTCATTAACTCTTATCCCTAACTGTTCCCATTCTAGGCTTCTGAAAAGCCTCCTGTAAGCATGCGGTAAATAGCATTGGGGAGATTGTGTTCCCCTGCCTTACACCCTTCTTGATTGGTATTCTGTTGCTTTCTTTATGAAGCACTATGGTAGCAGTTGATCCCCTGTAGATTTCTTCCAGAATGTTTATATATACTTCATCTACGCCCTGATTCCGCAGTGTCTGCATGACGGCTGATATTTCGTCATGTCTTCATGACGGCTGATACAAAAATATACGAGCCACCTAATCAAGTCTGGCGTGATAGCACGTGTTCCTAAGGCTCGCGACAGTGACTTTTCAGCCAAAGTTCGTAGTTGCTGCTCGAGTGCGCCCGAAGAAAGGAAAAGAAGCATATCCTTTCTGGCTGAGAGCCATGGACGGCAGGCCTCGCACGCAGCGAGATGGGAAAGCATGCGTAATTTTTGATACGATGATGGCGGGTTTGTTTCAAAACCCTTTAGCGGTGTTTGTCGGCAGCGCTTAGGCGCTATACCTTCATGCGCGTAGAACGTACAATATGTAGGGTGTTGTTATTGATTTGGGCTTGATGCGCAAGACGACCGTGATAAACAACGGGGCGAAAGTCCCTGTCGAGCTGCATGCGCAGTAACATAAAGTCGGTGTTCGCAGAAATCTGAAAGTATTGACAACTCGTTATACAGCCTAAGCAATGTCTCCTGGTGGCACAAAAGTATTTTCACCAAGTAGCTGTGCTTATAAATATTCATTCTATCAACGTGCTTGCAGATCCGTACCTGCATTGTTCTGGCTCTTGCCACCAGCGCTTTTGCTGGCTTCGTCGGCACCGCCGGCTACACCTACGGCCTTGGCGTGGCTGCCCCAGCTGTGGCTGCCTATCACGCTGCTCCCGCTATCGCCACCGTTGCCCACGCTCCAGTTGCCACGGCTGTCGCTGCTCCAGCAATTGCAAGTTACGTGGCTGCTCCAGTTGTGACCACTGCTCCAGCTGTGAGAAAGGTTGCCACGACCTACCACACTCCCGCTGTCGCCACTGTCGCCCATGCTCCAGTTATCGCCGCTGCTCCAGCTGTCACTTACGCTGCAGCCCCTGCTGTCGCTGCTGTTCACGCCGCTCCAGCTGTAGCCACTACCACAGTCCACCACGCTCCAGCGGCCACAGTTGCGCACACAGCGTACCACGCTGCCCCAGTTTATGGCTACGGTATTGGCACCCTCGGCTATGGCGTTGGTCACTATGGTTTCGGCCATGGTCTTCTCGGCTACGGTCTGAACTATGGTTATGGTCTTGGCACTCCGATCCAATATGGTGCTCTCCTCCACAAGAAATGTAAGTAGATATGAAATAATGGCTCTAAACATGCAACATTATCCCAATATTTCTTTGCTATTCATGTAACATATCAGAAAAATTGCTCATGGTATTTTCTTCATTCTTCTCTTTTGCAGAATTGTTTCACTCAACAATATAACGACCCTTCACAGATGTGAATATCAATATCACCATGGTTACCTTGTTTACTGGCAAAGAATTATATGCTCCAGGTTTACGTAAATAAAGTGTTCCGATTTTGTGAAGAGCCATCCGGAGATTCTGTTTTTTGTAATAATAGGATGATTTGTAATCTGAGACCAAACAATCCGAGCCCGAGGGCGCTTTCGGTATTTATTAGAAGGATGATGAATGGGCTGATGTGAGATCCACTATGCCTTTGTGTAATCCCTTGCACAACGTTTTTCTTGTTTAGGGCAGCCAAGAGAGGGGTAGCGGAGCTTAAAATGGGGTGGTTGATTCGACAGCGAGAGTGCTGAGTCGAGCTCTCGGGGTACTGAAGTTAAAAAACCCAAAAGTGTTAGAGGTACAGCGTCTCGCGTCAACATAAATGCATCATCAACAGCTGGCTCAAGTTTTGCGCTGGTGCTCGTGTGACCAAGCTCCTTGATCAATTCCCAAGTTTGAGGTTTCTGTAGTACTTGTAAAAAGCCCCGCCATGGTGGTTTAGTGGCTAAGGTACTCGGCTGCTGACCAGCAGGTCGCGGGTTCAAATGCCGCCTCCGGCAGCTGCATTTTCGAAGGAGGCGGAAATCTTTTAGGCCCGTGTGGTCAGATTTGGGTGCACGTTAAAGAACCCCAGAAGGTCGAAATTTCCGGAGTCCTCCACTACTGTGTCTCTCATAATCATATGGTTGTGTTGGGACGTTAAACCCCCCATATCAATCAATAGTACTTGTAAAAAGGGAAGCCTCATAGATCGGCAATCGCAAACAAGTGGCCCGCGGATTTGTCACCAGTGACCTGGCCCACCAAAGATTGCATTCATTACATTACTCTTTTGTTTTATTTTCTTCGTATGCGCATTGCCTACACAGGCATGAATGACCTCAAGCATTTTTTTTCTCTAAGGCATAACATGCAGCTGCATGAAGTTCAAACATACTTTTATAGAACAAGAACTTTATACTTCCTAATCGGTGAGCAGGTTTCAGGTGTTCATGACATTGATATCGATTTGTTTCAGAACACCTCACGTAAAACCTGCTTCATGAATAACCCCTGTATGAGATACGGGAAAACCCTTTTAAGCATTGAATGGTGACGCGAAGGTGCAGAGTCGAACGCTGACCACGGAAGCCGCTCTTAAATAAAGGTGAAACGCTGGCATTCATTTAATTAATTTCTGAACCGCTGCCTCTATTTCTGGCTGGTGGATTGTCAGCTGGCGGTGCCCTCCGACGAGCATGAGCCGTAACATCACATCTTACGATGTACATGCAGGGTGCACATGTTCGTACTCGCCTCTCTTCTTTTTCTTCCAAATCCCCTCCCATGACGTCGTTGGTGCTTTACTTAAGCAGCGAGCATTTTTTTGCGGCCGGTGCTGTTCGTAGTACGTAGTGGATTCAGAACACGCAGTGGTACAGTGGTGGCGCGTGTCGACGGCGGGCCACTAAACGTGGCTGCTAGTGAAAACGCAGTAAATCCGTTATTTTTGTCTAGTTTGGGCCTTATGTGAGAGTTGTATTTTGATTTTAGCTTCTAATCTTTCAAACGGGCTAAAAGTCCTGGCGTAAATCATTTCCTCACTATCCCTTAATGTCGGAAAAAGGCAACACCAAGTTTATGCGACGAAATAAAGAGAAGATTTCTTGATGTAACCGATTCTACATTTGTCCAAGTTAATTTAAACTGATAATGGAAATAGGTCAGCACTGAATCGAAGTGTGGAAATCAATTAGAGCAGCCTAATTAATGGGTGGCATTGGTGAAATTTTAGTGGTGAACACAATGCTGTTCACTTTCAGCGTCACTTTAAACTTACCGCACGATGCAATGCAAAAACACAATAAACGAAACGCATGACGATGACCACGAGCGGTGGAAGTTTATTAACCCTCATTGAAAAATTGCAACTATGGTTATACTTGCAATACATAGGTACCCGGAATTCCAACCTGGGTGCTCACGTTCCAAAGGTCAGAGTTTAGCTACTCGACGGTAGTGGCGCACCAGTAGAACAAGCATTTTTGGGAACCACGTGATTTTGTCGCTACAGGGCACAGAACGAGAAAGAGTTAGATCGAGCCATATGATTGCACAACTATTGGGGAGAGAAGGCGAAAATTGTAGAGAGAAAGAGAAAATATAGAAAGAAATGAGAAGACAAGAAACATAATAAGTGTGACAAAGGTTATAAGAAGCTGATTGTACTGCAAAAAAAGAGTCCTACGAGCACTTTAGGATTATCGTGGATCTTTACAGAATTTTACAACGCAGCCTGTTAATGCAACGTATTAAACAAAGCAGGACACATTATATCACGGATGCACCCAGCAACCCACGTTACAGCTTTCGGTAACGCCATTTAAAAACACCAAAAACTAAGAACGAATTCTGGGAAACAGTCACAAAGTTACCAAGCACCTTCACTACTCTATAGAATACACAATTTTCACGATGAGCTTATGAAACCGTCGAATGAATCATTCAAAAAATTACTCATTTCACATAATATTAAGTTTGTCTGACAAAGCTGCTGTGTGTATTTTGAATTTCCGTGTCCTAATTGCAATTTTTAGTTGTTGGCTGGGGCAAAATGACCTATCAGCGTAATATGTAACATTTGTTTTTGTTTTTTTTGCAGACATGACGTGTTTATGCTCGCTTTTCTACTTCATTGTACACATGTCTCTTATTTTCGTGACTATTCAGTTGGATATGTCCGTACAGTGCATTTTGTATTGACTTGTGCTACGTATGGCCTGCGTGCCGAACTGTCGTAGGAGCAGAAGCCTTTGTCAAGCCCCATGGCCTTTAGCCTCTACTTCCTTTCTGTTATGAACAGAAGAAATAAAGTCAATTCAATTCAATTCAACCAGGCAAAATTATGAAGGTTGGCAAAAAAGGAAGCCGAGAGACAGAGAAGGAAAACATGGTCTAGCTGTGTATGTATAGTGTAGTGTATGTATAGCTGTGTATGTATAGCGCAAGCGGCTATGACTGAGAATTGAGCGTGAAGAGGAAGAAGAGGGCTAAGCTTACGGTAGCGATGTGTAGTATTGTACAGCAAGGAACACTAAAAGATGTGAATGTAAGGGGACAAGAAAGAGGAAAAAACGCCACCAGCTTCTCTTTTTAAAATATAGATGGCGCGAACCCACGGCAAATTCACACACACAGGCACCAAACACGAAAGCACAAGAAAGGCAGCACGCGAAGTGTTAAAGGCGTTCTTCATAGCAAAGAATAAGCACCGATATGTAAGCGCACTTTCTTTATCTTTGTTTCCTGGTGAAATTAATTTTATTGACTCTAGGCTGTAAGTTAGAAATAAAAAGGCGAAACGAAAATGTACGTCTTGACAACATGTTCTGCTCACTTCTATGATATTTCTGCAAAGCATTCCTAGCATTCCTGCGATGAATAAACAGCTGAAAGTGAGCGCTGTTTATTTTTGGCGCCTGGATGTGTGCGTGTGTGAACGTGCCTGTGCTTGGGCTCTAAATACGTTTTTAAAAATGAGCGGCCAACTAGCCCAACAAGTCTATTGACGAGTTCCTTTATTTGTTTATTGTTCCCAGCCCTACTGTCCCATTTATTTTTTACTTTTCACTAGCCACGAAATAGTGATTAGAGCTCATGTTCAGCGTCCAATCAGCGCCGATTTTTTTGCTGCAACACTGTTTTATCTTATGATCCTGTCCCTATGCCAATGGAATGACCTGAGCAACGTCCTATTCTTGTATATAATCTTGTATGCCACGTTCAGACAAACACAGGTCACTGGTCAACAAAGAGTGGCAAATACTCACCTATGCTCGCTAGTGAGTAATGCTTTCTGAGGCTAAAGCTTTAGACGTTTCGTTAAATGCATACATATATAGCTGGCGTTCCACGAAGTCAGAGGCTGTCGTAGACAAAAATCACCGCGCGATGAAGTCGTACATTGACAATATTTTTCACATCCTCATGACGTAACTTGAATGCCATGCAATACACTGTAACATGATGACGTCATGTGATGTATTTGAAGCTTGGTCAAAGCAAGGTGTACTCAAGGTGGCCCGACCATGGAGGTATAGTGGAAAAACATGTAAGGGGCAAAAAGCTTTCGGGGGGCACCGGGCAGGATCAGCATTATGCACTACGAAGAATGAAAAGGTAAAACGTTTTTCGCGTTCCAGTCGTCTTAGTTGAATGCGTAGGGTAACCTAGGAGCTTTTATGGTAATGCTTATCGCTATTTTTTACATAGGCTACTTTTGGTTCCCTGGTGAATTTTTCGAACCCCACTGGTTTCAACAGCTCATGGGTGTCTCAAGCTATTTGCACAAAAATCTCTGTTTTGAGTTTTAGCACATGATTAGAAGTCCATTGCCTGCGTAGTTTTTGTTGTTGTTGTTTTCTTCGTGCATTTGTGTTTAAGCTTCTTCAATTCGATAGACGCTTTGTGATGTAACTGTAAAGATATGGCCTCCACATGTAACTGAAAAGATTATGTGTCTTTGAACAAGAGATGTCTTTAGATCAGCATTTGTACAGGAGCCTCAGCTGTTTTAGGCAATGACCACAATATATAGAGTATCGGCTACTATGAGTCCTACTATTATACTAATGAACCCAAGCAAGAACAGAATTATTGACACAAAGACAGTAACCTTGAAAATGAAAAAAAAAAAACTTCCAGAATAAAATGTAAGTGGTCCTGCGTCATTCTTGCTTTTTTGTTTTCAATTGGAAAATCGGAGAAGGGGATTAACGACATATATTTGAAAAGAGGGTAACTTGTATCAGTTCTATACCGCCCTCTTCGTTGACACCACTCATAATCAAATTTTGCTCTAAAAAGTTTTTGGGAGGTATTGAAGTGCATTTATTTCATCAGAGGTAGACCTACGTCGTCGAACCAGTGGCGTTGTCAGCAGTGAGAAATAAATAAGGGCTTGATGATTTGAATGGTTCTTCGTTGTCAGGTGAATGATCGAGATTTCTGAAAAGAAAACGTCAAAATAAATAAATATTATGTCGAAATTTTATTACAATGAAGACCTGATTTCAAAATCGCCAACATTCACTAAATGTGCGAAAAAAAACGTGAAAATAAATTATTACCAGGTAACGATTTCCTTCCAATGACTACAGTGGTTCTAAATACCACACAACACTCACCTGATATGTATAAATCTCTTAATCTTTTAACCAAACCCATAGCGGTCAGAGAAATAGAATGATTTGCCATCATGTGACCACTAAGCCCCACAAATATCTTGTTCATGGTAAACGACGATAAAAACTAAACTCGAAAAACTCTAATATCTTGCCTTCAGCGTAGTGTAAGTATGCTCCACAATTCAGCACGCGTTGACTATGTTTACTAGTGATTCCTCAACATCAGTTTTAAATAGGTTGATTGTTTTGTTGTGATAAAAAATTGTACGTACACTTCTTCTTGCGCACCAGAGCGTTGTATTCGAGTGGAGTGCCCAGACCGTAGCCGTAGTTGAGTCCGTAGCCGATTAGACCACGGCCATACTCGTAGCTACCAACACCATAACCAAGATCGGGAATGCCGTAGCCGTAGTAGGCGGGGGCAAAGACTGGAGGGCCTTGAGACAAGCCAGGATAAATTAAAACTGGGACAGGTTGCCCATTGGAGACACCTGGAGCAGCAAAGGGGGAAGCATAGACTGGCTCAACCAAAGGTTTCCCATGTGGGCCAGTACCGGCAAGCCGAGCGCCGATAACGTTGCTAGGAGCTTCAGTAGAGGTGGGTGGAGTATGCGAAGCACTTGCAAGTCCAAGAGCAGTGGTGGGGCTTGGAGTAAACTTGCTCACTGGTGAGGATCCCGTGAGACCAGAAGTATGGGTGCGGGCTGCCGCCGCAGCAGCCGCAGCCGCCGCAGCCGCTGGAGAAGTGGCGTAGCTGGTACGCGTGTCAAATTGCGCTACAGCTGGGGAATGGGCGTAGCTGGTATCAAAGTTCACCCCAGCTGGTGTGTTGGCATGGCTGGTGTCATACCTTGGTACAGACGCACCGTTGTCGTAGCTCGCTACGGCTGGGGCACCGGCGTAGCCACCATCAAACCTCGTCCCAGCCGGGGTAGCGGCATAGCCTGGAAAAGGCGCTGGAGGGACTACACCATAAGGTGAGGCAGGGTAGCCCCCAAAGAAGTCTGGCAAGCCTTGATCAGGGGCGTAGCCATTAACTGGCGTAGCGAATGTGCCGATAATTGGATGCCCGCCGTGGGCGCTTGCAGCCCTGGGGCCAGCTGAAGCACTGTTGTATGTTGAGGTGCCATTTTCGGCAGCTTGGGATGAACCATAGAGAGCTGTGACTTTTGCGGCAGCTGAAGAAGCAGGCCCACTAGGTGCAGTGGCGTAATTGGCTGAATACTTGCCGGTTCCAAGACGACCGGAGCTGTATGCGGGAGCTGAAGAAGCACGCGAAACACCAGAACTTGATTCGTAGTCTACACTGCCGATTGGGCCAGCGAGAGCTGACTTCACAAGGAGCAAAACAGTGAAAAGGCGGATCTGTAAAAGACAAGAAATTGATATGTTTATGTGCATTCAAACTCAGTGATTTTACAACTCTGTGGTTGTATATTAAAATCGAGAACTGGTGAGTTTCCCTCGTGATTAGACAAGCTGCAGCTATATCCCCACGTAACACTTGGGAAAAGGTAAAGAACAATCACAGTAGCCAAAAAGATAGCGAGTTTTCAGCCTGCTTCTGTGGCGGCATTGTATACGCAACAATGCCATGTTCTAAGTCATTAGCTTACGCAAGATTTCTGCGCATGGGCATTATGAGAAACTTAGTGCCATTGCGCGTGCAACGCAATTACAAACTAAATTCATGCAGTCGTAAAGCCGGCTGTTTGTGTGACCAACAGCTCCTCTAATGGTGAGAAAAATCGCGTTCGTTTTCGGTTCACGTTTTTCAGCAAGCCCAATAAAGAGAAACACAGGGATGCAAATGAAGATTAGTTTTACTTGTTAAACGCTACGTAATGGCGTAGAGAGAAATACAGAGAAAATATTTGTAGTATTTAGCGCAGGAAACTATACATAAGCAGAGAGAAATTAAAAAGGTTCAAAAACAGTTTGAGTATTGGTGAGCACTGAATATTTAAATAAAAGGTTTGATGCCTTACCATTTGAGGTAAGACAATGCTAATTCTCTCGGCCACGTCAGACACCAGGTTTATACGCACATTCAGTGCGTGTAAATCTGTACGCACGTTCTATGCATCTAAACCTGGTTGCCTTGGCAAGCACCACTCGTTGCCTAGGCTGCTAGTTAGTAACATTGCCAGCATTCATCTAGTTGTGCGCGAACTGCTCTAGAGCTGGCATCTGACCAATAAACCCTTGCAAGTTATTCCCAGGCGTGCCTGGACAAGACCTTTGCAATAAAATAAAAATCCAGGAGAAAAAAAAAGGCCAAAAGCTCGTTTTTCTTGGTGGACACCGCCTCTTGAAGCTAACAGAAAACGAAGCTAAAGAAGGGATAGGAGAAAAGTTGATTGATATGTGGGGTTTAACGTCCCAAAAACACTATATGATTATGAGAGACGCCGTAGTGGAGGGCTCCAGAAATTTAGACCACCTGGGGTTCTTTAACGTGCACCCAAATCTGAGCACACGGGCCTACAACATTTCCGCCTCCATCGGAAATGCAGCCGCCGCAGCCGGGATCCGAACACGCGCAGGAGAAAAGTTCGTACTGTTAACATTATTGTAGTAGGCATGACATATATAGAAATAAATTTATGCGGACACAAAAGCAAGACTGGTATATAATGTTTCGTGGAGACATTAGGCAAAATCTACTAATACCCTGATTACAAGCCTTAACAGAACAACGATCGTAAGTAGTAGGTAATCGAAGCCAAAACCGAGGAACTGTGTCTGCATGGTTTACGCCTGGTGTGACAGTAAAAAAAAAAATACGACTTAAAAGGCAGCAGCTGGTCGTCGAGCTGGGAGTGACCTAGATCTCCTAGCAAAGTGTGCAGGATACTTCCTGAAATGCTTGTAAATATCTACATTTCAGTTTTCGCACACGCAAGGTTGGAAATACGTTATTTACTGAACACTGAAGGAAACGTTACCATCCGATTGAGAATAAACGCATGGCCATATGGTATCAGTATGGTTGCTTGGGGACAAGTATAATTGAAATGGAAGGACCTGGTAAGATGTTTATAAAAACTGTGTGATTACGAGCTGCACAAAAAAGTATCTCATAAATAGAGTAATCACCACATTTGACTGGACCGGAAATACTTAGGACCACGGTTTCCTTGTTCTCAGAGACCATGTCGCATGCTCGACTATCACACTATTGCTGAGACAAGTACTTAAGGCAGCTCGAAGCAGCCACTGCTGTTACAGCAGTGACTATTTGAGTGATACACTAAAAAAAGCTTTAAAGGCATGGTATACATGAAAAACAATCAGTCAATACTCTGTTGAGTGAACGTAAACAACCGTTCACAAACGAAACAGCAGAGGCCACCTTGTTGAAAAGATGATGATAAATACGCGTCACCTACATCAAAAAGGTCTTTCTGCCGCGAAACTCTCGCCTTGAAAATACGCCTGTTTTAAGAGACAACAAAACAGTGCACCCATATGCTATATGAAAGATTACAACTAAATGTTTGTGGCGTCTCGCAAACCATTCAAAAGAGCATGTGTAGACAACATGAACATGGCGTGTTCATAATGCAGTCAATTCTGAAGCAGCCACCATCTTCGGTGCTTTGTATTCAAAGACTTCCTAAAAGGGCAACTTCAATTCGGAATTTATATTACCGTGTATTTGTATAGCTACGAAACAGTTGTGAGTGTTCTGCCGAAGAAGAAAGAAAGAAAAGAAACGGCTATCTGCAACACCTTCTCTTTCCACCGTACAAGCCTTGGTTTTTCTCTCATTAGCGCATGCAATTAGAAATATCTACAAATCAGATAACTAGAGACCAAGACCTCATTAAAGTAAACGCACATATATCATCATTGAGCATTGACATTCAACACACACACACACAAGCACACACACACAAACACACACACACACGCACGCACACAAACACACGCACGCACACGCACACACACACACGCACACACGCACACACACACACTCACACACACACACACACACACGCCCAAACGTGCGAGCGCTCTGTGAGCGTGAACCCTCAAAACAATCATACACATATACGCTCGCAAGAAAGTACCAAGCACTCATGCATGCAAGAAAATGAACACCCAAAATGAAAACCGACACCCTTCACGCATGAGCACACATACACACACATGAAATTGCATGCACATTGACGAAAGAGTCTTTTTCCAGTTCGTCGGATGATGATTTTGCAAGAAATAATTGCCTAAACAGAACTGTTAAATTGTATATAGAAGTTTTTAGGATAATGAGGAGTGGGCTTCGGCAGCCTACTGTTTTCTTACTACACAGACTTTCGAGGCCCGCTGATGCCAGAATCAATCGTGCCTTCATAACAGTTTTTGTCCCTTTGTGGACAGTGCATTCACCGCTCACACGCGTGGGTCGACGAGCCTTCATGCATTTGGCTGCAGAAACGACGGACCGAAGAGAGCTTATCGTGAGAGCTTGATTTAAATAGTCAATTTGCAGAGCAAAGAAAAGTTATACCTTACGTTGATAGTGATAATGTGTGATCGCATGAGTCATGCGGGCAGGCGTATTACAACCACAATAAAGTACCAGCTGATTCACCTAGTCTATACAATAGTCTGAATTATGCGTCAATTAAAAGTCCAACTAATTATATATCTACATTGTTTGCAGGCTCGCAAACGCGGTCATGGTTGATTTCTGGTTTTATCATGCGCATCGTCAACTTCTTTCACCTTCATCGCAACTGATGGGATTGTCTCTTCGCGCCAGCTTTGAAACACACATGCATTACATCACTGCATCACAATGCTTCTGAAAAGTATGGAATAGTCACATGTACTTCAACGTAAATCCTCTCAGACTTTTCTTCGTGTGAGGCTGCCCACTTGCTGGAGTAGCGTGCCAATAATGGAAGCCCCTACTTGACAGATGACGCTGTGCCCCGAACTCTCTCAACAACGCTTGCATGTTAGCACTGCATGGTGCCACGCCAAGCTTGCTTGGTTGCGCTCCGGTTTGGTGAAGCCTCACCTCGACAAGTGGCCCGTCACCAACAGAAGGAGAAACGTCTAACAAGTTTAAACGCAACTTAATCGCTGCACCACCAGCGAAACTGGTATAGTTTATTGGCGGCTGTGCCATGCCATCTTACGCTCTGCTGAAGCGGAGCAGCTACAAGTGGAAATTCATTAGTATCGTTCTTGTGCTTCCGCTGTGTTATTTCTAAATTTAGCAGTGGTATATATATATATATTGAATTCAGTTTCATCCATGATTCTAGCAGGCACCCTCCCTTACTTAGTCATCCGTATCAGTACTTACCATTTTGAATTTCGAGCACTTGATCGTTGGTTCAGTTGCACACGCGTTAGAGGCAGACCGCCCTTTATATACAGGGCATAGACTGCGCCAGAATAAACGCGCCTCGTGGTTTGAGATCACGACGACCCGATAGTATATATAAGACTTTACATAAATGAAAGAGAGAAAGGAACTGGTAGGACAAGTGGTATCACGTAACGTTACGGGATGTGAACGCTAATGAGAGTACTCCTGCTGCCAACGGGGAGGGAGATGGGCTTTCCTCTTCCGCCCCGAATCAAGCAGACATTCTTGAGACCCCTTATAACAAAGAAGTGTACTTTCCTCCTTCGAGGGTGGAGCTGCAGAATTAGAATGCAATGGTGCGACATCTGGTTTTTTCTGCTCCTACGACTGCTGAGATTTCCTTAGAAATGGAAGTGGTACTTCGATAACAAAAATGCGACCTGAATTTCAATATCAGGGGCGTAATTCAGCAGGGGAGAACGCTTCAGAGAATATGCACCACTTGGTAATAAGCAAGGAATCGAGAAACCGTAGCATTCTCTGAGCCGTTGCGGCATACATTTCATAAAACTGCTTTGTGCGAGAACAAGTCAAAAAGAATATAAATAGCAGAACGTAGCGTGATACATTATCTTCTCATTGTTATTTATGTCGTCAGAAGTCGAAGATACCTTGCTTGTTTTACAGCAACAAGTTGCCGCCCTTGGAGTTTTAACCAAGGACTGATGTATTGGAGAGACATGGCCCACCTTAATTTGAAAAGAAATGCCGTATCACCCATTTTGTTCTCAAAGACAGTTTCTAAGTTGGATACATAGCATATTCAAAGAAATGTCGAAATAACGACGTATACTGTACCGCATAAAGTGGAGCTCTTATTAGTGTCTTCATAGAAGCACAGGAAATCTAATGACATCCGCGTGAGACCAAATCCCATGGCTGAACGCTAGACCCAAACGAGTGGAAGCTTGTGAATTCCACAATCAGTTTCACTGGGAGCATAAATGCTAAATGTGTGGTGTTTTAAATGTCAGAGTACCAATACGAGTAAAGACCACGCCATAGTAGGGGTTCGAGATTCACCTTGCTTGAAGATTTCTTATTAGGCACCTAAGTATGACTATGTGGCCATTGCTACATTCTAAATACTACTGCTGTGGCCGCAAACCAAGTCAGTGTCATGAAGCTCACCAGCGTAAAGGCTTACCTCGCTCATGACCACTTACCTCGCTGGATGACCTGTGAGGCTGCAATGGAGATTCAGTTGCGCTTCTACGCCATTAACCACAGAGCTCTAATAATGCCGTATTTAATTAGCCCATTGCCATAAATTATATAGTGTTATCTATAAACGAAAGTCGAAATCATTGTAACTGAACAATGTATACAAAACGCGTCAATGAAGCGCGTCTTCATGGAACTGAAAGCCTGCTTCCAGTCTTCCTTGTCATACTGCTATTTTCGCCAAACACAGAGAATGACACAATGAGGACTGAGCTTAAACTGTTGCATGGGTACACCCCACTCTTTCCACAACAGACAGCGTCCGTGACCTTCCTCCTTTAAACCCGGCCTGCTTATCAGAGTCGGCATCGAAAGTAGCGTCTGCGGCACTTAAAGCTGCTTAGGGATTCTGAGCAGCAACATCTTGCCGTTCACTTTCAGCTCCGATAACATACAAAGCATAATGTTGCGATAGCCACTTCCTGATTTAGACCTTCAATCTTTTGAGGTCGACTGCCACTGGCGAAACTTTATAATCACTAAACATACACCCAGACTTTTCAATGTAATTATACCATGAGCGTTCTAAGAAGTTAACCAGAGCCGGTGCGCTATGGTGGATATACCGAGCTTGGCAAAAACTCGGAATCTTTCCGAGCTTTGGCGTCACCTCCATTTGCACGAGCCAACAGTGCGAAAAAAAAAATCAAATCCGCCATTAAACACGCTGCGTTTCATTGGTTATGATAGAACCCAGCATCGTGTCAAGGATGGCCGAGAAAGTTAGGTGGTGTTTCCGAACCAGAGGCATCTTCTTCGATTTATTTGTCGTTCCAATGAGTGCAAAAGGGCAGTCATGCGATAAAAGTGTCAGAAGCTTTTCCTGGCGGTATTTTTTTTAAGGCAGGAGCTCTTTAAGCTTTTTCTGGAGCTTTTAATGACTGCACTAAGTCTGCTTTAGAATAATAAGCACGGTAGCCCCTTAGATTCGTTCTAGCTGACTGTTTCACAGCATCGCGACCACAGCTAAAGCTGAGGCGACGCGTTAATTATCATGATTACCCTGCACATTGTCGCACGCTGTTCGGCTGGTGCGCTTTTCTTGTCGCCTTCATCGTCCGCTAGCCCCTGAACCCATGCAGCCGGCTAATTAGCTATATGGCTGGGAGGTATGCTTGGCTAGTGAGGCCAGAACATGCTATGCCCAAAGTAGTTAGGCGAAGCCAGGATAAGGATGAGGTAATTGTGCCATATCTTAGCTAGAGTATGGTAATGAAGTCATGTGAATCTACAACAATTCTATCTGAAGCATGCAAGTTCACGCACTAGTGAATTCATGCTAATTACTGGGGTGTTAATAAGGAGCCCCAAGTAAAACCTTGCTAAGTTCAGCTTACTAACGTGATTACCATTTGGATGATGCTAAAACAATTACGTTGATTAGTTTTAGACTAATGATGGCTTTGCTAACTAAACCTGATTTAATTATTGTGATTTTAGTGGCAACCTCATCAATTAGGACAACACTGTTTAGTGTTATGCTCATGAAGCGTTAGATAGTTATAATAATCATAATTAAAACACAGCTGATGCTTCCTTCACTACGAAGTGGACCAAGCAGATGAGTAGACAACCGAGAGAAATATGGAAGAAGCTAGGTTATCACAAGCTCGTTTATGTATCCAGCCTTGCATATTACTGCGATATGACCCGGTTATTTCATATGCAAAGGAGTTGCTAATTAGCGTCCACCGCACCAAACGCTTGGTAGTGCCGCAGTCACCATGGCAGTCACAACTTGAATTAGGCTCTTCACAGAATGAACAACTTTGTGTCCTAGTTCACGCGCCAATCAATCCGATTGAGAGACACTCGCGGCGAAGATTGGGTACGCCCACCACTTTCGCTCTTGTCGACGAGCAGTGCCCATGCCCCAAGGCCAGGGAGTGGCACGATTTATCTATCAGCTTTATATCCCGCAAAGTATGCACACACTCACGCCGAAGTAAAAGTTATATCACGACGTGGCTGCTACGTATCGCATTCAATATCCCCGCAATCACGACAGATCCACTCACAGCCACGTTGCCGCCATTATGCGAGCGCCTCTGGTAAGAACCTGTCCTTACACTTATGTTCAATATTTAATAAAAACGAAACGACCAGCAGAAAAGTGCTATGTATGCACCCTTGCTGCCTTTGGGAGTTTATATGTTTATGCTGCAGGTGGAACGAAAGAACTTGGCCGAAAGAGAACAAACGCCCACGAGCATGACCATGGATGCCACCTAATGAGCTGGCGAAGAGATAGAGCGACAATAGAGCTGAAGGTCCTGCACTGTTGAAATGTTGACTGAGTGGCGGTGCTGACGTGTGCGCGCGCGGGGTTTCTTTGATAACCAGCACAAATGCCTAACACCGTTTCTGACTTGACGCACGTTCTTGTAGTCACTCAGCGCTGCGATCACGTGCTCCGCACTGTGTTCGTGCCATGGACACCGCAGATTGAGCTCGAAGCATCTCGTGTTGCCGAGAAGCTCGGACTAGCCTGCATAACACCGAAAATTACAATTACAGATGTTGAAAATTACACTTATATAATTCTGAATAAACCAATATAAGCAGATCAAAACCACTAAAAAGTACTGCAAAAAATGGCTTGTTTCGTGTGGTGAACTTAAGTTTATTTTTGCAATGTACTTTTATTGTTTAGGGCTGGAACGGCAAATAGAGATGTTTCAAATGTCTATACTCGGGGATGCTCTATCTTACACCGCAAAGCTTTGGTAAGTGAAGCAGTGCATCGCGATACATTTCATTTCCTAATTTCTTTATAAATCACCGGAGGGATCGCACGCTTCAAAGCAGTCGGCGAATTTCTTCGCGAAACAAAGCATTTCAGTTTTGGAGACGTGCACGACGTGGAAAGAAAGAAACAAATGCATTGAGAGCACCTCACCTACAAACATGAACCGTAATGGACTTGTTAACCATTATTGCAGTACGTCTAAAAGAACATGCATGATTAAAAGACAACAGTGAAGAAGCAACATACCCTATATATCATATATTTTATTAACGAAGACGTAACGTTCCAAAATGGGGCGGCAGCGAATCGATAGACCTAAAACATTTTCCATAAATTAGTATTATGACTTTGTTGTCACGACCAAGGTTTCTGAAAGAGAAAGAACGAAGTGGTAAAATTAGGTTTTGAGTTAGTAGCCGCACTTTGGTTCATTTGCATTGAAAAATCTTTCCTCTTGGTGACAAGCGTTCGGGGAAATTTTCGGTAAGGTGCTGTTTAACGATCGCATGACGTCTCTGTTTACTGAAATCGCGTTGTATGAAAATTAAATGTCTCTGTCTTAGCATTAAGAAAAATTCACTAGCTTTCATTTGGTGTCGCCTTCTGGTGGATACAGCGATAACCACTTTGGAGAATGGTGCAATTAGTAGTTCTAAACATTTTTTGACCTTGCATTAACATGGAAATTCGAGTCGTATACATCAGTCAACAAGATTGCAGGACATCCTTACGCAGTGAAAATTATTCGTTTCTTCCATGGGAGGAAAGCTGCTAGTGTGTTACTCAGCTGCAATTTGGGAGAAAGGTGACCGAAGAACTTCAGTTTCTAAAACAGTTAGTGCTATCACCAGCTGACTTCTGGTTAAGCCACGCGTTACGGTTAACTTCTGGTTAAGCCACGCGTTACAATTATATTGGCCTCAACATTTTGGTGTATTTGGCACTTAGTATCTCCAGCATTTGCATATTTTCTAGGTATCGGCCTATTTTTAACATTAACCGAATACCTCGTATAGTGAATTCATTACCTCAGGCTGAATGAATTATCATGAAAGCTTGCGATAAGCAACCTAATCAAGTGAGGTTGGTCTTGCCACACGTGCTGATGAAATAATAATTGGGCTCGTGACGGAGCCCGCGGGAAACCAAAAGACGTCGCTGAGAACAGTTATTAGGTGGTTCTAGAAAAATTACAAAGTGCGATATTCGTGTCATTTGGTGGTCCTTACTTGAGCTTATAATGCAGGTGCCCTATTATTCGGAGAGACATGCTGACTGCTTCAATATCCATACATAATACTCAGTGCTTTGTTTATGATCAGAATCAACCCTAGTTCATCGTCATCGTCACGTACATCCCAGACTTGAAATCAATACCACACACCACCCTGTCGTTTTCAAATATACATACAATGTATGAAGTATTTTGCCACTATCGGCAAACACTATAGCAATAACGTGCCACATGTCTCAATTGTTTACTTGGTTTCCAAGTTTCTATTTGTTCGCCTTTCAATATATGTTACCACCGCTTCACACTTTGTAGGATCATACACAACATCAGGAACGTTCTGAAAGAATCATTCGGGTTTTAAATGCTCTACGCAATCAGGACAATATTGTCACGAATGACTGGGCTAGTTAGTATTGGTTAATCGTTTAGCTGAATATTGAGCGCTTATGTTATGGGAATCTTATTGTCTCTGTGCGCGCCCTTATTCTGTTAAAAGATGAATCAATATTGTCATTTTTACAAAAGCATGCCACTTATTACCACATAATAAAAATAATTGAAGCGTAAGCCAAGTATAGAATAAAATATAGCAATATGAAAAATGAAGGTATGTGACTGAAATCATAAATTAGAAATGGTTTTATTTTCCAATCAATCTGGTGGGGGTGCTTCAGGGGAAAAGCTGTACTTACAATCTTATTGTGCCTTAAGGCCCCCACAAGGCGTCAGTAACGCTAAACAGCAGCATTCATACACAGCCTCAGTATATATCCAAAGTCACATCCTACACAATGTATTACCTGACTCCAACGCATATCTGAATGACTACACTCATATATGCATGAATACAGCAACAATTACGCAGAGTGGTTGGCTGTCCAATGTAAGTTAGTGTGAAATGAAATAACTTACGAGGGAGACTGAAGAGCTGCTTTTTTGTAGACTAATGATGTGCGCGAGTCTGCGGACCTTTTTATACTACCACTGGTTGCATTACTATGCACGGCATGTTAATGAAGCTAGGAAAGGGACTTGATTCGCTTGCATAACCAGCACTGCAGTCTAACCTAAGCTCCGGCTTTCGTAGCTTATGGCGAGAAGGCTACGCGTGCCGAAGGTTAATAAGGCACGCCCTGAAGACCGTACACAGAACAAGATGGCGATAATATTAGTGATAAGTAACAGACAATGACGCACCATTATCTTTTACTTTACATTAGTATTGTGTGTAGTGAACAAAAATCGAGTCCTAAAATTTGCAGCTTCTTTCCAAGATGAGGCTAAGCCTAACCCAATTCTGTGCATTACGATATCTGTTGTTCTGTATTTGTTGCAGAAGAAGTCATAAAAGCCAGAAAGGTTTTTAGTCGCTGTCGTACTACATGAAAAGTTATGTCCATGCTTCTTAACTTGCGTATGTCATAAATTCTGCTATTGCAAGCGCCGCCCACCCACCCAGACAGCGAAGGTGGTTCATGGTCGATATAACGACGCGCACTCATACTAGGCATCTCAAGAGAATAGAGCAGCCACCCTCTTCAGATTCAGATTCAGATTCAGATTTTAAAAGCTGCTATGTTGGCAGCTTTATGAGGCTTCTACCCCTTGTACTTGGCATCAAAGAACCACAAAGCCCAAATACGAAAACAATTGGAAACAACGTTTTAGTTTCGTTTTTGCCGCTGAATTTGAGTGAACGTAATTATTTCTTATTGAATACCGGACGCCTTTTCGATATCTGAAAGAGGTAATCAGTTATTTGCATAAATTACTTCAATGGTCCCATTTGACATGAATGCATAACTTCACAAATTAGAGAGGTCTTGAATTCGACTTGCGAATTTCAGCCCAAAATAATGTGTTGAGCTCTATTGCGGTGATTGTCGCTGCCGAAGTAGTAATTGTGAAAACAAGAAAGAAATGACGAACTTCTCTGATTTCTTAAGATTTCGGACACACTTCATGCAAGAGATAAATGCTTATTGCGGTCTATGCTCATCCATTCATCTAACTATACTTGCTGCTCTGGAAGGGCTGCGAAGTTTTTTTTTCGCTATTAAGTACTGAGGCGATCTCACAGAGTTTCAGTGAGGTGTTGGTTCAAACGCTGTGCTAAGGATGTGCTTCACTAACGGCAGGATTTTTCGTTGCCGATAATCAGAGAGTTTTGGACGTGGTACCGCAGGGAGTTTGTAGACCCAAGCAATTTGCGAGCTGTCGGGGCTCATACGCAAAACTCCAGCCACTTTTGGGCCTTTGCGCTCACGTTGACCAAAGACACACAAGTCAAAACTAGCGAAGCTCCCTGAGGCGGTGATACGACACAGACTAAGCGCTGCAAATGCCGTTAGATGGTCATATCACTTAATTTTAATTTTTGTTTCGTGGGGCTAACTGTATTGTCAAACTGTGCAGATCCTCTGAACACAAGAATAGCCTACGCAATGCCGCTTGGGGATGCAGTGTTTTAGGCCATGAAGTCTAGAACTCTCTTTTAGTTCCCTTTGGATTGCAGTTTCTACATGTGGGAACATAGTCCTCACTCCGCATGCAGTTGTGTGAAATAACTAAACTGTGGCGTAAAGAATCGTACAAGTAGTGAAGCCTCAATGAGTGAATTCTCCTGAAAATAAAACTTGGACCAATGAGCCATGTGCTACATGACAACCACAACACTGTCGGACTCATGAAGGACACAATGCAAGCTCTTCCTTTGGCACTCACGAGGAAGTCCTAATCTGAACATGTGGCTTGTCAGAGGCGCTCAAGAGTCGAACGAATACCCTGGAGAGATCTGTGGGAAGCTGAAGGCAAACATGCGGGCTAAATAGCTACGTGAGGATTAGTAGTGTTCAACAAACCTGCAGATGTTTCTACTCAGATACGGTTCAATGAAAATGGTTAACAATTTCTCAGAATAAATAGATATTATTTCATTTGTCAAGCGACGTTTTTTTTCCCAATGCCTATTTTCTGACGTACGGGATATTTTCATACACGTGGTGCTGCAATGTCCCCAGCATGAAGTAAACTATCTATACGAAGCTTCAAGACACCCATGCCGAAAAAAAAGTTGGCCGCAATATTCACAGCACTCAACTTTGAAGACCAGGGCCCGAATTCACAAAGCTTTCTCTTTGGCTACACATTTTCTTAGCCAAAAATTCTCTTATCTGAAGGGATTACTATAGCGCGGGTATGAATTTAACTTATTCGGCACTTAAGAGGGCAAGGAGGGCCGACGATAGCCGATAAAACGACAAGGAAAGAAAGAAGTGTGTGCCGATAATATTAAGGTAGCACGCAAAGCCTCTAGCATCGAGAGTATGCGATGATAGCCAATGATTTGCTGCATCTAAGTTTCAGTTCCACGAGCGTCTGCTACAGCGCTTACGGGATGCCGCGTACGTTGTAATAGACGTTTAGGTGGGCGGTGCAAAGCCAAGCACTCGCCTTTAATCAACGACTGTAGCTAAAAAAATAATTGCTTGATGGCCTTAAGCCACCGAGCAATCCATGCACTATCTCGCCAAGTACAAGTAAACAATACTCCAGGTGCACCACATAAATGAAACCACACATAAATCGATGCATGCAATGTTTGAAAATGTGCCTTGAATGTCTTCCCTTATTTAAAGCGACCACTTACCTTTTATTTCGTTGAAGCTGCGCTGCTACTTAACTAATTCCGTGTAATCTAGCACGGTATAGTGGTGAAGGTAAGGGTGTTTTGTACCTATAGTCAAAGGTAGCCTTTGTTACAATATTCTTATTACAAGACACATGAGCGACTTTGGTGCCTGCAGACGAATTGTGCTAAAATAGATAACAGCAGTAATCAAATAAAATTGTGAGCGCAATTTCGCTGGTTCCATGCACCGCGGCATTTTTATAAAGCCGGAATGTGAGAACGTGCATACGCTTACGCTTAGGTATATGTCTACGTAAAATGAGGGAGACTCGTCGGGAGGTGTCTCAGTGCTAATGCTTTTCACAAAACACGGTGCAAATATTTCGTCCAGCGTTGTTTGAGTGCGCAAACAAAGCAAGGGACGTGTATACGAGTCTTGAGGTCGAGAGACGTTATCACACGTGCGAAAAGGATGAAGAGAGAGAGAGAGAGACTCTCGTTTCGGCTTCGCGAAAGCTTGAAATTGATAGATAATAAAGACAATTTTCTGGCCCAGCAGACGTCAGGGAAAGTCTCCGCAAAGCAGCGTCAGATGCTCGGAGAGCATAAAAAAGAGGAGTACGCGTTATATGGGAGTGACAGCCACTCAGAAAGCGAGATGAAGTGTGACTGTCCTTAGATGTGAGAATCATGGCTAATTAGGAGAGTTGAGTTAATGAGCCAAAACTTTCCTAAATAACGATAATGGAAGCAAACTGAGCATTCATCTAGTGAAAGTGACACTAGTGACAGTGAACTCATAATAGTTGATTAGCGTTGTCACAGGCTGTTATATATTTTTATTTTCTTATTTATATTTGGCAAACTATGGGAAGGTAGCCTACGTTAGAGCCGGCTATCCCAACGTCATGACAGTAATGTACAAGAATAAATAGCGCACGGTTATACAGTCACACGTGGCGGTTTCTATCTTCTAGTAACCTTGGGCAAACGCATTCTAACTATTTTTTCTATTTTTGACAAAGTTTCACCGGACGTTTTTGCATTTGGCTTCATTCGAAGGAATGACGATATATCAGCAATAGGGCGAATGCAGGCACTGCTGCAGTGGACGAGCGGTTACAGCGCTCAACTACAATCTACGAGGTACTTGGTTCAATTCGCAGAATTACTGAGAACTTTTTTTTTTTCAAGAGGTTGCCCGGCCTGACATTATGCGTGGTGGCGGGTACTAAGTTTTTGAGAAGTAGGCTTTCGCACTTTCTTCTTTCACTCCCCTTTTGACCCAAAAGCGCTGTATTGTGCTCCTTCAAAAATTAAACAATTCAGGGTTCATAATTTTTTCCTCCATTCTCTCTTATCGCAAAAGTGTCCAGTGCTGAAATACCAAATTATACCTGGTATATTACTTTTCACGTGTTTGGATATTCTACCAGCAATCAGTCTTCACGGTGTTTTGAAGAAAATCTACACATGCAGTGAGCTAACTGCTTGCAGCCAAGTTGACTGCCTTTGTAGGGACACGCTTTCGTGCTAATTTGGTGGGCATCATCACATGCAGCAAGACCAAAGAGCACGGACAGTTAGCGCTGACGCAAACAGAGTGGTTAGTTTGTGTCTTCTCTCCCGCTATTTGTCATGCTGCACGCTTCAGTGTAATGTCGCTGTCAATGGTTAAAATGAACTATAGCAGTTAATCGAGTTCTGCTGAGAGGGTCCCCTATTGTCCAGAATGGAACAGAACAATGGCAATTTGATTTGTGTGATAAAGAGATACCCTGCTTTTGGTTACTAGAATAAATTTCTAAACTGAAGTTTATTTTTATTAACAACAGTTCCAGTGCAGATGAAAGGTGCATGGACAAAATTCGTGTCTTCAGCTTGACTAGCTTTGTGACCTTAATTGTAATTGCGAACCGGTATCACAGTATGGATAAATATCACACACATAAACAACCACGGGTGATAGCTTGCTTATTCTGATTAAAATTGAAAGGTTGAAATCGACATATTCAACCAACGCAATGTGTACGAGATATGCCATGTAGAGTAGCTATGCTCTAAACTAATCTTCGCAGGTCCGTTCCATTTTACCCAATTTCTTGCCCATGACTGTAGGTTGGTAAATAAAACAACTTCTTCGAACACACATATTCTGTGTAAGGTTAGATTTATTTTTATGCAGTACAAAACAAATTGAAATGTATAATGGCTCAAAAGAGAAATAACTAGAAACAAATTCAGCCATATCATTACCAAACTTACTCACCAATGATAAACGGATTCTCATTTAAAAGATACATACATACATACATACATACATACATACATACATATACGCACACACACATATACATATGTACACCCATACATACATACATACACACACTCAGGTGTAAATATTAAAATGAATGGCTATAAAACAACAATTCTAATAAACTCATTTTAAATATACTACAGAAACTAACTTACGAGAGAAATCCACCGGCACTGTTATGTCTGAACACGGTGTTTCTCGAACCATCTCGCAAAAGCTTGATGCATAGTTTGCAGCTGATGCCCAGTGACAAGCATTCTTTATAAAAAACACAATAAAGCCCTTGACAATGTCATGCTAAAGAAAAGGGCTGTGCATCAATATTTTGTACATGTCTGCATTATCACTCTATTTACATAGCTTGGCTCATTCACAAGCCACTAACAAAGCATGTTAGGACACTTGGGCTGAAAGTTGGCACAGCGCGAGTAAATTCTAGACAATACATGAATAATACAAATATAAGCTACTAAGCTCCTTGGTGCAAACAGTGTTTATATTGACATCTATAGGTGCCATTTTGTTTCCCCAAAACACTTCTCAAAAGTAGAATCAACTTTATTTAGCTAAAAGTTTCTATTCTGGCGCGTCGTGGTGGCTCAACGGTGGAAGTGACTCTTTCGGCCAAGAAAACAAAGACCAATTATTTTTCCAGTTCGTGAATTCACACCATGCTAACATTGAGGCAGCTGGTAGGAGTGCTTTTGGAGAGAGGAAACCACCACATTCCCACCAGTTGTGGCCTTGGGTTGCTACTTCACTTGGACAAAAATGATGAAAAACACTCCTCAAGAAGACTTCAAAGTTTGCACACCAACACAGTTCCCATACAGCTGTCTATTAGTCTGCTTGAAAAATATTGAGTTTACTGGTGGGCAAAGACTGTACACTATGTGAGGTGATGCTCCAGTGCACTGCATGTATGTCTTGCTGCTGGCCTCAACTGCGATGTTACTCAGTACATATGTGTAAAATAACAACTAATACTGTGCCACTGCCAAGTAATTATGGGTCATTTGCATGAAACAGGGACCACAATAAAAGAACATAACATTTGCCTTCAGAACGTTCAAAAACTGTAAATAAATTTCCACAGAGTTTTCACAGTTCATCTGAGGATAGTAATATTGGTTGTAAACACATTCTTACTTCCACTAACAAACTATTTTAAGATGCCAGATTCAATATTAGAGTATACCAGCATTTTTGTAGGGCTAAACAATTGTACAGGCACCTAGAAAAACACAAGTGAATGCATGCTATAGCTACATATAAAAATAAATACTTTTATTTCTAGTCTGAGTAGAGCTGCATAGATGATAAGTCACTTGCATTACATTATGAACAAACCTATCTGAGCAAAGTATACATTTAAAAAGTTTCACTTACACAGTAGATAAGTAGACTGTTGAAGGACGGACAGGCAGTGGGATAATACCCAAGCACTAAAATCTACTGTTAAGATATACTAGGAGTAGTGATGATCCTTTTCATTCCAAATAAAATAATCCACATAGATTAACTTCCCAGAGCTTATACACTCATGGCATCATTGGTGCTATACAAATGAGTGTACACTGAAGGAATACATCGACTAAGTACATGATTACTGCATCCATGGCTTTACTTCTTGTAGTACAAAAAATGCAAACACAGTTACCATTGGCGACCATGGATGCTGTGATTTCTGGCATGCAAATGTAGAGGCACGCAGGCACTTAACACACATGTTAAAAACTTCAGCTCAAAAATATTTGCCCACTAACACTACAGCAGCTTTTAAATTAGTGTCATAGTTTGGTATCTTTCATGGAAAATTTAAATATTTTGAATGCAAGCAAAGGAACTGCTGAATAATGCACTGCTAAGAAGTTAAGCAGCAGCTGCTCCTGACATCACAATGTGCTCTTTCTGCTGTTGTAAACTTTGAGCAGGAGAACACTCACTGGCAGTCCCTTTATTCTTGTTGTTCTTCTGTGCTCTGTTCTTGATACACTGTACAATTTGTGGAGCACCCAACTCCTTGTTACTGCTGGAACTTAGAAAAATACGGATCATTGTTACAACCATGCTACATGCAAGAGTGTATAGTTGTCAATTATGTGCTCATATTTACACATATTGTATTTTCAGAAGCCAATGACAAGCCTCAACACACACACACACACACAAACAGTGAAGGCTGAAAATATATTTATTATGATACAAGAGCAAAACCACAATGTTATAGATGAAGGCATGAAACTTCTGACAGGCATAAAAAGCCAATAGAGTTTTTTTTATTTCGACTTTACACTAGGTGCGAGAAGTAGACCACAAATAAGTTCACTAAGAAACACAAGTTAGACTGCATTACAACACAACAGCCAATGTTGATAACTTTAAGGCTATCTAACATAGCCAGCTCACCATACCGCATATAGGAGCAAATGGGCAGTCTAGAAGACACAAAGAACTTGTGGATTATGAGTGTGCTTGTTTCTGACATCTATTATTCTAAATGAAGAAAACCTTTCAAAAATGCACTTCATCAGGGGAAATAATCATACACAACAAGCACAACGGGCTCCTACAGGTGCCACCAACACTCGCCATTATTGTTGATACCAGTGTCTTGCCGGATGGATATGCTGTGTCCTGCACAGAACACAAAGGAGCGCTCCATGACTTGGATTGCATGTGTGCTAGCTGCATCGCTCTGCTGCTGAAATAAGCTAGCCACAGTCAGAGAAATGAGACGCCATGGCTTTGAAACACACTGAACGTCACCTTTAGAGATCAACAATGCATACTTAGGTCAGGTACAATTTGTTGAAAAATATATATCACTATGCAATCGTGGTGAACATGTTCGGCTGAAACACAAGCAACAGCACTGAGACAGAAAAGGCTACATTAGGTGAAGATGCAGTTTCTGGCCCTATGTCATCTGAGGCTTCTTCAAGAGCTCTTTTTCCTTGCAAGTTGTGAACAGCCAGGCAATTTTCACCCACTTGCCATTTCCTTCCAGAGCACTTGATCCACAGAGGGAGTCACAAGCTGGAGAGCTCAATAAGGATTCAAAGTATTTGTGCTCGTTTCAAAGCACAAGCTTTTGAGTCACAGATTATTGGAGTTTCATTCATAAGCGGCAGGCTTTCAGCTTTAAACATTCTCAATTATCTTGCAATTTAGTTCTATAAATGTTGAGTAAGAATTATGTGTAAGAATATTACAGGTATCCACTGAAAGCAACCTTGCTTGGGTTTTCAATTTGTGCACAGTAAGTGGTGTTCACGTAATCGTTTGTATTAAAGAAAAACTATCCTTGCAGCCAGCCGTTAGGCCATTTTGTGCCCTTGAAGCTCCCAAGCAGAATGCAGTCCTTCCAGATGAGGCTGCCATGCATGCTTCCACGCCACATCTGCTGAATGATAACAGTCCGAGCAGCGACATAGGCTTGCACAGTTAGGGAGAACGTGTCCTTCCTATTTTTGTACAGGTGCTCCAAGTAATGATGAGGATTGATGTACCAAAATGTGCGACCGATGCATCACAGGACCTTAACAAACCAATCTCTGCGATCTGTGAAGAGCCAAAAACGAGATATTTAAAAACAATCATTTAAAGCACTCACTTTTAATACTTATTTGAGGAATCTAACACTTCGTTAAAGTGACCAAAGTCTGCTATAATCACTTTAAAATAAACTGAAGCCTCATTTAAAATTTACGTACCGCAATATATATGTCCTACTGAAGTATAGTACTACCACAGTGGTAATCGTCTATAGAACTAATTTTCCAAAATAACATAAATTTTTAAGTGCAACCTGGCTCCTGAAAAGTAAATTCACATTAACTTTCCAACTATCAAACGTGGTCAATCGACAGGCCCAACCTCATAATCAAACAAGAGCTCACTTGTATCAAATCACAAAAAACTTTTTATGTATTTGCTCCATAATATATGTATGTATATAACAGTAGTAGTAAATTTTTCATGCTTCAACTTACCATAGAGAAACATTACATCTGATGGGCTTAAAAACTTGCACACGTTATAGAACTGCGTGAATTATAGTACCGGTGAAATTTAGTTCTGCAAGGTGAACTCACCGATGGCAGCATTTAGTGGCCGTCGGTGTCATAAGGAACCAAGTACGACGAACAGGCAAAGGGCATCTGCAGACTGGAAGCTGCCAATGACAGCAATGAAGGTGTCACAGAACGAGCGCTAAAAATAGGCGCGCCGCGAATTCTTGCGGTAACGCGCGGAAGAAACGCCGCGAAGTCAAAAGAAAAAAAAAGGGAAAGAAAAAGAAAACAAGCGGCCAAGGCTCCCCGGGCGCGCGCTCTCCCCGCAGAAGCGTGGCTTCATCGACGAACCTCCTCACCCCACAACGGCGGCCGAGCAAGCCCGCGATTTTTCTAGAACGAAGGAGGCGTGGCCACGCCGAGATGAGTCATCCGACGCGGAGGGCAGTCGAACCGTCTCGCGCCTCTCCCCAGCCTTCGTTGCGCATCGCGCCGACGAAATGAGGAGAACTTTCTGGAAGGTGGCGCGGAAGGTATTTAATCGAGCCGCCGAGACGAGAAAGCAGGAGGAGACGGAAGTGAGCGCCAGAGCGCGTAGGGATTCCGCCGTGTAGTCGGCGAAGGTTTTGGTCCGTAGGGACGAAGCCGGAGATGAAGAGGATTTCCACCTGAGAGGTGAAGGCTCGGGCTACAGGCAAGAGCGTGTGTTTACCGCTATCGAGCGAAGACCCGTGGCAACCGCTGCGAGTGTGAAGCCGACGTGTTTCCGGCGAAGAAGTTTGAAGCTTGGAGAGTGGCCAATTGAAGACGGGAGGTTTCCTGGAAGAGAAACTTCGAGGGCTGCGGAACGACAACAACGCTGGACTTTGAGTGAGTGATTCTCGGAAGAGTATCATCTAGACTTTGGTTCCAAGAACTTTGGACTGAATAGGTTTTCTATCTCTCTAGTCTTTAAGTGTCTTGGTTGTTCAATGCATGCGACTGCATTGTAGTGCGTATTGTTGTCGGCGTCCGTTGTTTCAAGTGTGGCTGATTGTATTGTGTAGTACGCTGATTGATTGGTTTGATTGGTGACATATTGTATGCAACTATTGTGGAGTGTGCATTTTTGTGTATTGCTTTCGATCTGCCATTATTGAGAATATAATTTGTTTGTTTATCAACTCTCCGCTCTGACTTGTTCTTTGGGCCACAGCCGGCGTCCGCTGGCGCGCCAAAAAGGACCACTTCTAAATTGTCCACGCTTTCGTGGTGCGGTTCGGGGGGCCGATACATCGGCTCTTGGAATTAGCCCGGCGATTGCCTCCCTAATTACGGGACCTGTGTGACATTTAATCTGGCGTCCATGACAGGACTTTTTGGTGCACAGTGTGTCCAAAGTAGTGAGAAGGAGCCTCGAGTTGTCGATAGTGCTATCGGAACAATTTTGTGTGTTGTTCAGTGTTCTCGTTAACGAGTGCAGGGGAGTGTTCCGATAGACGGATCTAGGCAGATACTTTTTGCTAGCGGCAAGGTTTTATTTGCGAGACACAATGGATCTCGAAAAGTTAGTTGCTCTTGGCGAGAAGATGGGTCTTTCTGGCGCCGAACTACGGAAGTGGGTAAGCCAGAAGGAGAAAGAGGCAGCGGAGAGAGCCAAGGAAGAAAAAGCCGCTGAGTTAGAACGAGAGAGGTTGGCAGCTGAGAGGGCCAAGGAAGAAAAAGCAGCTGAGTTGGAGAGAGAGAGGTTGGCAGCTGAGAGAGCCAAGGAAGAAAAAGCAGCTGAGTTGGAGAGAGAGAGGTTGGCAGCTGCGAGGGAGAAGGAAGAAAGAGAGCAACAATTGAAGTTGGAATTGGAGAGAGAAAAGTTGGCAGCTGAAAGGGCGAGAGAAGAAAGAGAGGCAAAGGAGCGACAGCTGAAAGAAGAAAAAGAGGCAAAGGAGCGACAGCTGAAAGAAGAAAGAGAGGCAAGGGAGCGACAGCTGAAAGAAGAAAGAGAGCTGCAATTGAAGTTGGAGCTGGAGAAAGAAAGACTGGCAGCTGAGAGGGCGAAAGAAGAAAGAGAGGAAAGGGAATGGCAGCGGCAGCACGAGATGGAACTCGAGCGGCTCCGTTTGCAACAGCGAAGTGAAACTCCCGTCCAAGCTAGAGTTGAAAGCAGCGAACGCGAAGATCATGGCTTCCGCTTGCACCCAAGCAAGTTGCTCGTGGCGTTCGATGAAAGGAAGGACGACCTAGACGCGTACCTCCACAGATTTGAGACGATTGCGAGGAGCCAGAATTGGCCGGTACAGCAATGGGCAACTGCTTTGAGTACTTGCTTGAGTGGTGAAGCGCTCAGTGTGTACGGCAGGCTGACGCCGACCGATGCAGCCAACTATGCCAAGGTGAAAGCTGCTTTGTTGAAGCGATTTAGATTCACTGTGGAAGGATTCCGGGACAGATTTCGGACAGGAAAGCCAGCTGATGGTGAGACGGCTACGCAGTATGCCGCCCGACTTTGTCATTATTTCGACAGATGGATTGAACTTTCAGGGACAGCGCAGGAGTACGATGAACTTAGAGAGCTCCTAATTAAAGAACAATTTCTTACTAGTTGCCACCCAAGTCTGTCGCTGTACTTGAAAGAGAGGAAGGCTGAGTCACTTGAAGGAATGCTTGAATTGGCTGATCAATTCTTGGAAGCGCAAGGTGGCACTAATTTGGCCAAGGTCAAGAAAGATTGTCCCGATGAGTCGAAGAAATTGGCTCCCGAAGAAAAGAAGCGTGCACCAGAGAGCATTCCGCGATGTTTTCTGTGCAACCGAGTGGGTCATCGCGCGAAAAACTGTCGAACGATCTTTACGAGCCCTACGGCAGTAAAATGTTTCAAGTGTGGTCAGACTGGGCACAAAGCAGACGCTTGTCGGAACGGAGTGAGTCAAACTCACCAGGTATCCTGTGTGCAAGCAGCACCGAATTCTGATAATAATGCCGTCACTGATGGATTCGTAGAATTGAAAAATGGGGAGAAAATTCCTATTGTGGGTGCTGTAATGTCAAAACAGCCACCCGGTGTTACGAAAGGAATGCCAACGCTGCCTGGAAAAGTTGCGGGCAAAAAGATTACGGTGTTAAGAGATACCGGCAGTTCCACTGTTATCGTGCGGAGAAATTTGGTACGGGAAAGTGAGTTGACAGGCAGAACGAAGCCGGTTTGCCTAATTGACCGTACGGTTTCGGATGCTTCCCGAAGCAGAAATTGAGGGTGAAACCCCGTACTTCAGCGGGAAGGTTACTGCTTTATGCATGACGACCCCCCTGTATGACCTTGTCATCGGAAACATCGACGGGGCGCGAGGGCCAAGTGATCCAGAATGTTTGGGAGAAGACCCGAAGATAGAGCCCTCGCCAACCCAGCGGCCGCGAGATACAGTGGAGGAGCATCCCGTGACGGATATCACTCGAGCCCAAGGTGAAGCCGCGGTGCAAGGGACTATGAATGATAAGATGATCGTGTTGAACGAGTTCACGGGCCGGGCAACTGGACTTACGTCAGCACGACCTCAACCGACCGACAGTGCAAAGAAGACGGAGTTGGCCAGCCAGGCCAAATGTCGGGACGTGAACAAGCGGGTGACAGGATCGGTTGAGCGTTATCACCCGTTAACAGTGTCAGAAGTGACAGCGATGGCTGAGACGCCGCCTCAGACCCCGTCGTTGGAGAAGGCTCGCCGAAAAAGAACAAGGAAAAACGAGAAGAGATCGAGCGAGCACCGCAAGAAAGGACGCAAGCGCAGCTCGAAATACACAGGATAAGTGCTGAAGTCGAATCAGAATGTGTTGGGCTGTGCTGAGTGTCATATGTTGTGTTAATGTTGTGTTATCATGTGTCACAAGTGTCGAAGTGTTTGTGCTGTGATGTGATGTATAGTATTGGACCATTGTTGTAATGAGAGAACTTTGTACATTTGTATTATTCGGAATGTGTGGTGGAGTGTTGTACTCATGTGCTTGTGGTTATATTTCATGTGGTGTAATTTAATTACAATGTACAATTGTATTAAGTGATCTATTGTGAATGTGACGTGTCATGAGCGACGGACTATGTTACAGTCTGTGAGAGTGTGTGGTGACTGTTCGCGCTCGTTTGTGTGGTTTTGAATATTATGAGATAATATTCTTAAAGTGGGGGGCAGTGTCACAGAACGAGCGCTAAAAATAGGCGCGCCGCAAATTCTTGCGGTAACGCGCGGAAGAAACGCCGCGAAGTCAAAAGAAAAAAAAGGGAAAGAAAAAGAAAACAAGCGGCCAAGGCTCCCCGGGCGCGCGCTCTCCCCGCAGAAGCGTGGCTTCATCGACGAACCTCCTCACCCCACAACGGCGGCCGAGCAAGCCCGCGATTTTTCTAGAACGAAGGAGGCGTGGCCACGCCGAGATGAGTCATCCGACGCGGAGGGCAGTCGAACCGTCTCGCGCCTCTCCCCAGCCTTCGTTGCGCATCGCGCCGACGAAATGAGGAGAACTTTCTGGAAAGTGGCGCGGAAGGTATTTAATCGAGCCGCCGAGACGAGAAAGCAGGAGGAGACGGAAGTGAGCGCCAGAGCGCGTAGGGATTCCGCCGTGTAGTCGGCGAAGGTTTTGGTCCGTAGGGACAAAGCCGGAGATGAAGAGGATTTCCACCTGAGAGGTGAAGGCTCGGGCTACAGGCAAGAGCGTGTGTTTACCGCTATCGAGCGAAGACCCGTGGCAACCGCTGCGAGTGTGAAGCCGACGTGTTTCCGGCGAAGAAGTTTGAAGCTTGGAGAGTGGCCAATTGAAGACGGGAGGTTTCCTGGAAGAGAAACTTCGAGGGCTGCGGAACGACAACAACGCTGGACTTTGAGTGAGTGATTCTCGGAAGAGTATCATCTAGACTTTGGTTCCAAGAACTTTGGACTGAATAGGTTTCTATCTCTCTAGTCTTTAAGTGTCTTGGTTGTTCAATGCATGCGACTGCATTGTAGTGCGTATTGTTGTCCGCGTCCGTTGTTTCAAGTGTGGCTGATTGTATTGTGTAGTACGTTGATTGATTGGTTTGATTGGTGACATATTGTATGCAACTATTGTGGAGTGTGCATTTTTGTGTATTGCTTTCTATCTGCCATTATTGAGAATATAATTTGTTTGTTTATCAACTCTCGGCTCTGACTTGTTCTTTGGGCCACAGCCGGCGTCCGCTGGCGCGCCAAAAAGGACCACTTCTAAATTGTCCACGCTTTCGTGGTGCGGTTCGGGGGGCCGATACATCGGCTCTTGGAATTAGCCCGGCGATTGCCTCCCTAATTACGAGACCTGTGTGACAGAAGGGCTGGCCAGGCGTGCACGTCCATTGATAAAGTGTGAGAACTGGCCATGACCGGCTGTTGTCAAGGCTCTAGTGCCGTGTGAAACGATGGCCAGACGAACTCGGAAACCTGTAGTTAGGCGATATTGGCCTACAATTTCATCCAAAGCAAGGCACCGGTGAAATCTTTGCTTTTGTGGGGGGCTGGAGGGAAGCTTGACGTTCACGGGCTCTCGCTGCCACATAGAACTCTCAATTTGTTACCGAAGAACAGTCTAGGCGCGCTTCCAAAGTAACACGATTCACAACAGAATGTAGCATCTCGCAGTTTTGGTTGATCACATCACAGGTCTAGGACTATGGTTATCACAAAAAGGAGAAGTGACGACTGGACAAACAAAAGCGCCAAGCTGCCCCACCACGACTTCGCAGGGCAAAACAGTTATCAACGCTGTCTTTCAAGTTTCGGTCACACGAGCACAGCTTGTTCACAAGTCTTGGAACGTCAACACAGCATTACTGTTCACAACGAACATCGTTTCACTCCCGAACAGTACATTGCTCTCAAGTAAATAGAAGCGTGCGGGCTAACTAGTGGCGAAGCAAGAACCGAGCGCGTAGTTCATACGTTTCCGTACGTACTTGGGGTCACTCAAGTAACTTGTCAAAACGCTGTCAATCCGAAATGTCGCACAGCACCAAACTGAGAGACTGGAAAGTCAAGCGAACGAACTGTTACCGGCACACAAACACACATTGCAGGCTTCTCGAGTGCCAGTTGTCGTCGATACATCGACGCCGATCTCCGCTTGATAACCACACCGACGCACAGGCTTCGCTGCCCTTCACCGTACACCATCGCACTGCCACAGCTTTCCGCACTGCTTACACGCACCGAAAGAGCTGCTGTAATCACAACACATCCGGTCAAACGCTGAAGTAACTCGTGCGAGAAGCGTTTGCTGAAAGTCGCACCGACCGATATGCTGTTTACGACGCCATGTTGTTTTCGACAACTGCGCAGCACATAAGATGATAAGAGAGCTCTTAGAAAGTACTTGCACTATTTTCACGGCGTGAAAAAAATTTCTCTTATGTGCGAGGGGGGTGATATGACGAACAGGACAGGCGTGCCAGATGAAAGAAGTGTTTTGGCAACGTCACGGAGTGAGCTTATGTAGAGGGTATTGCTTCACAACCAATCACAAGCTGTGCCTGTCGGCCAAGCCGTCGTCTGCTCGCGTTTGTCGTCTGCTTCGATCAGAGCATGCGACAGGGGATTCGCCTTCGCAACGCTATTATTCTCAGGGCAAGTGGTCGCTGCGTCGCACAAAATACATGTCAGTGGCTCGCTCTACCTTTGAATGAGGTTCGTGCGCCAAGTTAAATGGCTGCTAATTGACGCAGGGATGAATTCTTTCAAGGTTTGCTCTAGAATTGTGAGGGTTTGCATATTTTTGGTGTCATACAAAGTTACTAGGGTCATTTCATTCCGATTGCTTGCCATAGTATCACGGTCCATATCGGTGTCTGAACAGTGAAGGTGAAGATGCATGATTTGTTTGTAGTTCCATGCGTAATCATGCGCACCCCTAATACGCTTTGGCTTACAAAGTACGCTTTGTTCTAGATCGTCCCAAAGTGTATCGACAGCTGCATTTCAGAGATCGCAACCATTGGACAGTTAGAGCCAATGAAAGTACACTAGAGCACAAACTTTAGGAACTACTCACTGAAAACTTCCTCTCATTTTTATTTCCAATAGCGTGCAAAGAATGTGTTCCCATTAACCTCTTTGGTGGTAATTTCCACCAATGAGGCAAGGATCTCGAGTCACACTTTTAATTGGATGAGATGGGGCGCAACACAACAACATAGCAAATAAGGTTGATCCTATGCCATGTCGCGTTCGAATGCACCGACCATTCACGTATCACATTGGTTTTCATCTAACCACAAATCTTTACATGCGTAGTTTTATGCCATTGACACCCAATAGAATTCTTCAATTACTGCGACTTCGAACTTATTGGACGATGGTGGTTGTCAACACCATCCACTGCGTACAAGGGAAACAACACGCGAAGCTCAAAGCGCCGAAAGAAATAAAAACGCACCAGCAGTCATCAGGCAGCCCTTGATGGGCGTGAATTAACTCAAAACCAGCCAGGGCACCAAAGTATACCGCTGCGGCAGCAGGTTCTAAGTAGCCACATTGTTCCTAAGAGTGGTCCGGACCACTCTTGGGATTTTCTCTCAGCCGTGCTGTTTTTATGCACAATTTCGCTTCGTGAATCCACTTACGAGCACTTTTCGGTGACGTAAGCAAATATAGCAACTGCATCACCATCGCTGACATGTTCCCGGGCAGTCACAGCGCGCTTTATTTGCAGCAGCCGATGTGACAACTATGGCCTCTTACGACGTTTTTTCGTTTCGTGAATCGACTTACGCAAAAAAATTTCTCTTGCGCAAAAATGTTTTCGTAAGTGAGTCTTGTGAATCCGGGCCCAGTTCAGTTTCTTGAACCACGTACGAGATGCTGAATTAACCAACAGCTTTCTACCCTGAGTAATTCACCCATCTAGTAAAGTTTTTATAAAACTGAAAGCTTACTCTTTCTTCATTTCCGATATTTATAAACTCGATTACTCGGTTCGTGTAGCGATTTTCTGAGACACGTCAATTCACAAGCAACAAAAAGCTGTTGGGAGCGTGTCAAGGTTCATGCAATGGCATGAGTCGTTCGATTTCTGTCACATTTCACTGCCCCAAAGCTACTTTTTACATGTGTCTAACGTTCGCCTCACTTATTCACCCCAACTTTCTGCTTGCCAGATTCTAAGGGGACAAATATGGGAGGGACAGGACACCTTCGGCAGGTAATCGTGGCACTGTCATGCTGTTGTATAATTCTGCACTGTCTCACCCTTTTGGAACCTTTTGGAAGGTTTCGTCACCGTCATGCTGCTTTAGTATGAAGGTCGCCTATCATCATCGCGATAGTTAGGCTAAAGTGATCCTCATTACTATATTTACTATATGCCATGTACAGCCCTTACCAGAAAAAGACTGCTGCGCAGCATCATCAGTTTCTTACAGAAAGGTCACAAATAGGCCCATAAGACTGGTGCGTTTGTAATAAATCATGCACTTAGTTCGAACTACAAATATATGTCCAGAATTATTCTCAATTAGTATACTAGCTCGGATGACAAAAACGCAATAGACAGTTTTCCAATGGTTTTACACTCGCTGCATCTAACTTTAAATAAAAAATACGCACAAGTTCTATTTAATTCACGCAACTAGAAAGCAAGAGCAGTCGTCTTTTCCTTCTCGGACGATGTATGAGGGAGCAGCAAACACGAGCTGTGGCTTCAAGTGTCAATGCCATTTGCCGTATTGATTTTGGTCCCTTTAGGTTACGCTCGCTCCGGTTCTGTTCGCCGCCTAAATAAGGACACTACAAGAGCATCATGTGGCTTTACGTAACATGACGTCACTGCAGAATTTGTGATGCCACCAATTGTTGCGATTGGCGCCGTCATGTTGACATCATGTGATGACGTGAACGCGTCTGGTTGATTTTTCGCATCACTCAGCGTGGATACAGGCGAACCGTGACCACTAGTAGTCAAACTGTCCCTTTGATGAGGCATGATTTTCGCGTTAAAAACTTGGAACGCGAGCCTTTTTGGCAAAGCATATAATTTAGCACGAAATTTCCATCCCAAACTTTGGAGGGTAGAAGCTGTCCGCATATCTTTTGTAGTTTGTACTGCATCTCTGGAAAATTATATTTAAACCATTGTAAAGGCAATGATCGCATTTGGAAATAATATGACTATAAAGCCTTAATTTCGCGTTCAACATAGTGTAGCGTCCTCATAAACCCATTATAACATGCAATGTTACCATTCCACATTATTGCAATAGTATTAGAACTAAACGAATTGAAAATTGCTTACCGCGATAAACAGGAGATGGTCCCACAGCGTGAAATTGATGAAAAAGTTTTTGCCTGCACACACCTGAGTTATTGAGCGTGATTTTGTCTACGCCTCGCATCTGCACGGCTGGCTGTATGTCCGTAAGCATTTGTTGCGTGCAAAGCAAGAACATGTTTCCGGTGCTTTCCAAAACACATATATCAGTGACTGCATAAAACTTCTCTTGTGTAAGTACGTTTGCGTGTCATTGCAGTTATGGCACTCGTGTTCAAAATTGATGAACGTTGAAGCATACTGCCTCGGCTACAAGGTGCAGATTTCTTCGGCTTCAATATTTCAATAAGAGGTAGTTTAGTTTTAAGGAAACCAGCTTGTAATGGTTGTACTTGAATGACAAGTACGCTACTCCCTGTTCTCTCTAATATACAATGTTTATACGTGCAGAATAATGTTGTATATGTAAATAGGCAATGCAACATCTGCACACAACACAGGGCGTAACAAGTTTGCTAGAAATTGCGCATAATCAGTAAATTTTATTTTTGGCGATGTATGGTTGCATCGCCGCATTTTCGTGAAGGATGTCGAATAAGAATGATCAAGTCGTTGTTCTTGATGATGATTCTTGCTCTCTCAATAGGCGTTTCTGAAAATTTAGAAAAAAGATACGCCATAAGAACACAATTTGTCTAGACGTCATTCAGTCATTTACAAGCATATATACAAAATCACGAAAGACACTTTTTACACAAAGGAAATGTGTCGTGCTATGCCTCCCCAACTACACATGTGTGTCGTCTAAGCTATGCAGCTCAGTTTTTTTATGAAAAACTAAGAGTCCAATATCGGCAAAAATATTGTAGTAATATAATTATTATACTTAATAAAAAGGTGGCTTTAATTTGCTGCTTTTGAAAAAAAAAACGTAGAAATGAAAGCCTTTTTTTTGGATTTTTTCAACAGGTATCTGTATATCCACGGTTAAGGCTTTCGCAGGGTTCTATATTTTTCTTTTTGCGATACCTGTGCGTATATGCATAAGAACAAACTCCTTCTATATTAACAAACAATACATACACTTCTTGCGGAGGAGAGCACCATAGTGGAATGGAGTGCCGAGACCGTAGCCGTAGTTGAGACCATAGCCGAGGAGACCATGGCCGTAACCGTAGCTGCCAACACCGTAGCCGAGGGAGCCAACACCGTAGCCGTAGTAGGCTGGAGCGGCGTGGTAGGCGGCAACAGCTGGAGCAGCATGGGCAATGGTGGCCACAGCTGGGGCATGATGGATGGTGGCAGTGGCGACAGCAGGAGCAGCGTGGATGGCAGCAACGGCTGGGGCAGCATGGACGGCGGTGACAGCTGGAGCAGCAGCGTAGGTGGCAACTGGGGCAGCAGCAATGGTGGCGACCGGAGCAGCGTGTGCGACGGTAGCGAGAGCTGGGGCAGCATGGACGGCGGCGACTGCCGGGGCAGCGACGTAGCTAGCTACGGCATGGGTGGCGACAGCGGTGGCCACTGGAGCATGGGCAACGGTAGCGATGGCTGGAGCAGCGGCGTAAGTGGCGACTGGTGCAGCGTGGGCCACAGTGGCTACCGCTGGAGCGGCAGCCAGGCCAACGCCATAGCCGGCAGTGCCGACGAAACCAGCGAAAGCGCTGGTGGCCAGGGCCAGGACGATGCAGGCGCGGATCTAACCAAAGAGCATTTTACAATATATCTCCTAAATGGGTTCTAAATAAATATATCTAATGCACTTGGTTTCTGGATTGCAGGCGCAAATTATTATACCTCTCGTAGACGACTCACAGAAGCCTATTTCTGCAAAGGTTCTAGTGGTCAAAAATATCAGTCACGCTACGTTATGTGCTGAAGAAAATGTATTGCTTGGAAGGCCACGTGGAAAGCTTTGTAGAATAGCAAAGGCAACAAAGATGACTTTTGTAGGGATGTTTTACAACACGTATATAAAATTAGCAAAAATTAGTACTGGCATTTACTTTCACTGAGTTCTCGTCCTCAAAGCAAACGTCCCTTGCTTCACAAAATAATTAAGCCTAGATATTCACAATATTAACCACTGAGTCACTGTGTTTTTTTTTGTACAATATAATAAAGAAACTTTGTTGTGTTTTTTACAATAAGTGGGTTCATTGAATATGTTTAGTCTTGTTGCTGAAAACGTATCTTTTCTTACCTATGTTGCACTATTTTGTAATTTAACATTATTATTGGACGCTTAATCGTTTGTCAGCTTGTCGATTAAAGGATAAAAATTGTGCGAGTAAAACCTATTGAAATTGACGTGCGTCATTTATTTTTCATCTACGCTTACCGAGTATTTGAATAGAGGTTAAATCGTAGCCCAATTTAGCTATGCTAAAAAAGAAACGCGAGCGAAAACTCGTATATTTTAAAACTAACATTACCGTTAATCTTTTTTTTCTTCAATCATATCAGAGTTATAATACAATCAAAACGAAAACCAAGAAGGAGCTTCCGCAAAGTGATCTAAGACATATTTTTAAATGCGCTGTATAGTGTACTGTCCCGATTTTCGGTATACAAGTCTATCGTAATTACAGCCTGCCATATACTGAGAAAATTTCGGCTTCACCTTTGAACAGCTCCATTGTACATTGACACTTTATTATACGCTTTTTAATAAGTTGACACAATGTGAACAAGAAGAAGAACAACGCAACCAAGAACACGTCGCTATGTGTCAACAATGTACAACCAAGGAGCCCTTACACTGGGCCTTCTATTTATGATAAGTGTTCTATTAAGTTTGTTTCATCTTCATGGCGTCCTTTTACCTTCCTAAAGCAGATGCGCAAACTTAAAAGAAAGTACACAGACTTTTCAAAAATGTCCGAGAGTCGAGATTGACTCTAATGAAATCAAAGATCTCTTGCTTCACCAGTCTGCTTAGGCAAAAAATCCCCGCATCCGGACATAACTCTGTCGTTAATTAAAGAATCGAAGGTATCGCTCACCATGGTGACTTCAGAGATGATGTCTTACCAACTGCTGGTGCACCGCTGGTGTTCACAGGCTTTTATAGCAAGCCATACAATGCTTATTTTTATGCATGACATAAAGCTCAACAAATGTAAAGGAACGACGTGCTTCACCAAGAGGTATAACTACAATGTAACCTAGCAGACCTTGAATGCAGTGACAGGACTACGTGTTGCGATACCTAATTAGGTTACATCTCTTAACCTAACTACATTGTATTCGTGAAACAAGGAAAAAATTAAAATAAGCTTTTAAAGTCAGAAATTGATGACCCACCTCATCATTGTTTTAGCGTTTCAGAAAATCTTGCTTTGCATACTAAATTTATGCAAAACTTTTTCTACTGCTCAAATCTTAGAACGCGTTTTTTCATAACATAACTAATCCCTTTTATCTGCGAATTACTGCGGAGAATCTCTAAATTTGTGAAATCTGCGCTACTTTACTTTAACGTTCGTGATAGTGTATTACAAAAAAATTGAGAGCTGTCAAGTAAACTTGTGCCTGTTCGTTAATACTGGCCAGCATATTACTACACTTGTCATGAGAGATAGAATTCTACTCTTAAAAACAGTCGGCAACGTTAGACCGGACCAGGTGAGCCGATAATGAAGCCGGTGGAGACCTGGGCTAAGGGCTCCACCCACGTAATTTCTACAGAAAACTTGCTAAATTAATTGTTATTCTCACTTTCTGTATCTTTCTGTGTTCATCTTAGCAACGGCGCAATTAAAGATCTACAGATACTCAAATCCATCGTGCTCTGTTTGTGTACAAAAGTGAATCCTTAGGCTCAAAATGTATGCCAAGCCGTTTGAATAGAAAAAGGGGTGCCTTTAAGGGCAAGTTTTTTTTTTGTTAGGCACTGCTCTAGTTATAAACAATATACAAAAGGCCGACGAAAATAGGGGACGCTAATATCATAGCTTAGATAAAAATGTGAAGAGTGTAAAGAAAGTGAGAAAAATTGGAGGCCTAGAGTTTGCGAATATTCTGAAAGCTACTTAGTAATCGCCAGCCCTCGATAGATTAATGATTCTATAAACACAAAAGACCGCACCGTAAAGAGAAACTCAAAGCTCATTGGTTAATCTGACCATCGTTAGTTGCTTAGTCATGGCGGCTCCACGGGGCACCTTGCAATCGCTCTAAAGGTGCAGACGACGCGTTCTCGTAAAAAAAAAGAAATTTATCAAAGAATATACGAACGCTGACAAAGGGGTGCATCGTTTTGCCTGTTGGGATCTCCCCCTCCCCATGCATATAATTTAGTGAGCTCGATTTTACAAGACTAGAAGAAAAATCCCTAAAGCCTGGGTCCAATCTTTGTAACTCCTCTAGCACCTAAGTAATTATAATAATTTTTGCGGCAGTTGAATTTGCGGCAGTTAATAATTTTTGCGGCAGTTGATTGGACTCCTTCAAACAATCCGTGTTTAGAGAAGTGTCACATGGTCAATCTAAAGTGAGTGTTGTGAGAATTCCAATGATGTAATCGTGCTTACAAGTGCTCCCTTAGTGTTGGCTGCTCTTTATAGCAGTACTGGATTTCACAGTCTGGCATAATAGTCACTATCAGTTGCAACAGGACGCCTATTGCCATGGAGTTGAGATTAACAGACATAAAAATATAAAAAAATTCAAGTAGCCTTACGAATAGAAACGAAGCAAGAACAACGTCAAAAGAAGTTTGCCTGATCAATTTGATCACCAAGTTCAAATGGTTGAAACAAAGGTTTATTGTTTCTACAACTGCTCCAAGAACAAAGAAATTGCATTGCTGTAGCTACAATATTGTACCTAATAATTGCGTTATGGTTTAGTTTTTACACATGTCAAGCTGCCCTTCTGGTTAGGGTACTTGAGTACCCTAACCAGAAGCCATCCTAACCTAACCATCCTGAAGGTAACGGGATCTAATTCCGGTAGCAAGTGTCATATTAATAGCCAACGCGAAAAATTTTCAGGAACGCGTACTTAATTTATCTGTCGGTTAAAAATCTCCCGGTGGTCAAAATTACCGGATACCTCCTCTACAATGCCCATCGCAATTGATTGATTGATTAGTGGGTTTTAACGTCTCAAAATCACCATATGATTATGTGAGACGCTGTAGTGGAGGGCTCCGGAAATTTCGACCACCTGGGGTCCCTCGTAATCATAATGTTTAGGCACATAAAACCACAACAATTACCGCTAAAGTTAGATAAAGTGAGCCCCGTGGAGACACCGTAAATATTCGTATCAATTGAAATTCGTATCGGTATACAATATGAAAAATGAGCGTGCCAAAATAAAAAAAACACCAAAGCTCGCGATTTTTTTATGTTTATTCTGTTTCAGGGCCCAAGAAACGTCACGACCCACTCCGAAGGACTGCTGGTTACATTTTTAAATGTCAACAATCATACGTGCACTCGTAAGTATACGGCCTCTGCGTGCGTGTGTGTAACGAGCCCGGTGTTCTGTTACCCCGACAGCTAGTAGCCACTTCCTTGTCTTTGTACGCTTTTTCACACGACAAGAAAGTACTGCGGCAAAAAAGACTTATGAAGTGCTTTGTAATGGACAGATGACGGTCAGAAAATTTCACAAACTCTGTCTTTTTGTGATTAGTTTTTTGTCTTGAGGGTGCTGGGGAGTTTTCGCGGGATGTTTACAGCCTCGCCCGCAATATCGGGGAGTCGGCATGTGCGCGCGTCTCACACAATCAAGCATGGCGTTGTGAGGCCTAGCGTCTTGTTATGACCTCCCCCTTTCTGTTTAGGTCCTCATCCACCTTTCGTAACATGCGTGATGTGTAATAAAATGGCTTGGATCAACGTCGCAGACACTTCATAGTACAGTAAAATGACAGCAGAACTCATCGTTGTGTTAAAAGAAAAAAAGTGCTCGACGCCAATGCCATCCGTATTTTAATCTTACAGACTGACTGAAGGCGAATTATGGCGTTCAAGATTCAAATACACAATCTAGGAGGCTACCATGTGTCTCTTCAAGTTTCGACCCTTGGTTTGAGAAAGGATCATTTTACACAAGTGATTTCCACTAACTGGCGGCTCGGCACGCATGTCCACGCTTGATTGGCAACAGGTGGGCTTGCCACCGCTGCTTTGAAGACAATGGTTTGGCTAAATGTCCCCTTCCTAATTTATTGTGAACGAGGGTGGAGTGGGGTGTGCCCGATCCTTGTAGCACATACCCGCTCCTGATGATGATCACTGAAGAATAAAGTTTCAATATGTTGGGGTTCACCAAGTCTTGAGTTTCGTATTTCTATCACAGAAAAGGACATTGAAAAATAATGCATGATCAGAAAGCAAACAAACAAACGTTTCGAGAATCGAACCCAAGACTCTCCGTCAACGACAGCAAAGACCGGGCATATTATCAATGGCGCCAAATCCTTTGAATTGCAAAGCACATCTTTGCGTTTTCTTTCCTTTTTTACGAAGTATTTCTTCGCGTATTCCAAGCACTTTTGACGTCTATCTACGTATATATTTATCTATCTTACTAAGTCTGGGTGCTGCCGTGATCACCACCTTAGGGTGACACAAAATTAGTCTGGAAAGGCAAGATGGTTTGATGTATATGATAAGCTGGCCATGACGTGAAGAATGTGACGATTCCGTCGCATACGTCGTCAAACTATTAGTGCCAAATGTGTGGCACATACCCGCCGGCGGGTATTTGTCACAGGTGATTGACAGTTTGTCTGCCTAGGAACGGCAAGAGCTGACATTGGTAATTTTAACGTGACAGCGTTAAGAAAAAAGCTGACATACACGGCGTTGAACCGACAAACGCCAAGAATAAATGTAAGGGCCACAGCTGGAATCAAGCCCCCGAATTCCGCTTGGCAATAGAGTATTCCACCAGAGCTCACCACGTCTCAGTACTGCTTTGGAAAAGTACATATCTCAGGCGTAATGTTAGTGAAGCGTTATTTGTGGTTCCAATGCTGGCTACCTAAATTTATAAACATTACATATGTACTAATATGATACAGCCCTCTCGTCCGTCTAACGTGAATTTTAAGGGGCATCCACTAAAGTTGAATTGTTTAGCATTTGTGCAAGGCTACTATCCTCACAAGCACAAGCGTTACATATCAGCCCACTGCTTCTGGTGTCGATAATACAGATGTATTATCGACACCAGAAGCAGTGGGCTGATATGTAACGCTTTCCGTAAGCTATGCTTTCTCAAGTACAAACTTCGTTTTGCCCCGTCATCAGTGAAGCTGTTAGCCTATAATACCATCATTAGACCTTCTCTCGAGTATGCGTGCGTCATTTGGGACCCATACACTAGGAAAAACATTCATGCCATAGAAATGATTCAACGTAAATGCATCAGGTTTATATTTTCTAAGTACCGCATGACAGACTCCCCTACAGCTATCATGAAAGAAAATAATATACAAGAACTTCAACTTCGTCGCAAAATTCTGAGATTAAAATTTCTTTTTCATTTAAAACACAAACATTTCGCACTAGATGCCTCTACGTTTATACAACCACTGACGTCACGAGAAACTAGAAATCGCCATGCTGCGTCAATAACACCATTCCAGACACGTACCAATACATTTAAGTTCTCTTTTTTTCCTAGGACCATTGTCGACTGGAACGCCCTGCCGTTTGAGTCGTTACAGAACATTGAACACTTTGATTTTATCACTTCATAACGTTAAGCCCCAAAATGCTCCTATCGCTGCGCCATATGTTATTGCGAATATGTATTGGTGTGTATAGTTTTGTGTAAATATACTTAATTTGGTCACGAATTGTTACTAATTTATGTGGTGAAAATTGCTGTTGAATATTAATTGTCATGCGTACATTTATTAATTTTGTGTGCCTTGACTGCTGATTGCTTGTGATTTTTTTTTTCTTTTCCCACTCCTGCATGGGCTCTGAAGTGAGCCTGCAGTATTCTGTAAATAAATAAATAAATAAATGTAGCAGTTCGCATCATTGCGCTGGGGTAAACAACTGCTTATATAAAAGATATGCGAATGTTGAACATATGTTTGTGCGTAATATTTGTGCATATATTCAGTGCCATTTCGTAAATATTATTATTATTATTATTTCGTTTGAGTACATAGAGAATACAAAGACAAAATAAATAGGGGGGGGGCAGGCTAACTTCTACCTATAGGGGCACAACGCCTGTCTGTTCCTTCGGGAAAGGAAGGCATAGAGGAAATAGGGGAACAAAGAGGGATAGAGAAGAGGAAAGTTAAAAAAGGGGGATCAAAAACGCACACATGAAAAAATTCTCACATGAGAACTGTCTGTAAACGTAATGATCTGACGTTCCACTGCAGCACGAAGGGGTGGGACTTTTGACTGTTCATACTGTTTTAGTGCAGACCATCGAGAACTGGGAAGAGCGGCTCCAAATGCTGTTGTGTAGCTATTGCTGCTGGTGTCTGGCGACCGGCAATCAGTGATCTAATGACATTGACAAGCATCTTAAGTAGGTTGATGAGCTGGGCATCGTCTACGGCAGAGTCCGTTTTGTTTGCAATCATTTCCACTGTAGGTAGGGCTTAGTAAACGCTGGTTCCGACGCTTTGCGAGAAGCGATCTCTTCAGAGACTGTCTCAGACGTTTTCTATGGAAGCGCCAGCCACGATGTTACCGAAAGGTAGAAAATCTGCTTCTGCTCTTCTCTCTAACGTACTTTTCAGTACTGTACTTCGAAAGTGTAGGTACGTCAGTTTTGCCTACTACAGCGGGTGCACGTACACTGGGGTTGAGAGTCTCCTCTGCCAGGTCTTTTGGGTCTTTTTCTCAGAACCTTCAATTTCTTTCTTCAGGGTGGGACATTCTTTGTCTGTTGCGAAGTGCTCGCCGTTACAGTCAAAGAACGCAGATGTCCAGCTGCCCCAAAATTTTACGTTGTGCATTCCGCCACATTTGGCACAAGCCAAACCACTTGTGCAGAAACTCTTCACGTGTCCAAGCTTCAGAAAATTACGGCACTGTAAGAGCCTTGGTACGAAGGGTCGAACTGGGTATCGCACTAAACCAGCCTTTATGAGACTAAGAAGCTTTTCACATTTGAAAAGAATCTTCACACACTTTGACGAGCCTAGTCTGCAGATGCTAATAATTTTGCGTGGAAGCGTGCAAATGATAAGGCTCTTCAAAACGTCATCTTGAAGTTCTAAGTCGTCATCAGATATAATCCCAGCTATTACATTTGGGCCCTGGGGTAAAAAAAGCCCATGTGTTGACACCACAAAGATGCGATAGACCAAGTAGGGTTTGCACCGTCTTCTGATCTGTTGTGTCAACAGCTATGATATTCTTCCGCGGGTTCGTATGAACCTCTTAACAAAACCAGGGGCCAAGTTATAAAAAAGTGGTGTAGCTTCTGCTTGGAGGTAGTAGCATTGAGGTTTTCCGTTCCGTCAAGAGGCACGTTGGGCTACAGTCGTGACCTTGATGTTGTTGTATATGACAACGTCCTCGCTTGAGGACGATGCTGAAGGTTTCCGTCTCGGACGACGATGCTTAGCTGGTATGAAGGCTTCTGAGTCATCTAATGTAGCATCAGAAGCAGAATCAGGAGCTCCCAATGCCACTGAAGAACTGAGGCGCTTTCTTGCGGCGGTAGGTCTTGCTACAAGGCGCTTCCACTGCCACGTCTTTCGTAGCACGCTTCACCAGAAAGGCATTTCAGCAAAGCAGAACTCTTGAGCGCTAGTAAAGACAGCTCTGGCTGTTGCTGATGCACAGATAAGCATGAAATACAGAAAAACGGGAGCATTGACAGAAATACCACCAATGAAAAGGTTTACAGCATATCTACTGAGTAAATGATGAGGAGCGGAGCGAAGCGTCCATCCGTGCCTTCGTTCGTGCATTTGTTTTCCGCCTGCCCATCCTTCCATACGTCTGTCTGTCTGTCTGCCTGCCTGCCTGCCTGCCTGCCTGCCTGCCTGCCTGCCTGCCTGTCTGTCTGTCTTTCTGTCTGTCTGTCTGTCTGTCTGTCTGTCTGTCATGTCTGGCGACGAGCACGAGTCGCTGCGGCCCTTCGTGCCTGCCGCTCCGCATCGTCCATGACGTTTTCAGATAGAAAGGAGACGCTGCGCCCGGAGGCGCTTTGTCTCAGAGACTCACGTAACTCATCAACCCATAATCATCCATACGTCTGTCCCGACATGTCCTCCTCGCCAAGCTCATGTGGGGGGAAGTTTCGTTTCGGGCAGGCTGCCTTTACTTTGTGTTACGAAAGACGGCGACGCCAACACGGTTCCGAAGGCGCCACTGCTCCGATCTCCGCCGACACGGTCACCCCCGTTTGGTAGCGTAGGTTTCTCAGCTCGCGACTGCTTCTGCGCAGAGCTGATAGACGAGCGTTCGAGACGACGATGAGTTAAACAAGGTTTATGTACAGCATATATACAAAGGCGTTACAAATTCGGCACTGGGGCCGACAGCTCAGAAACTCGGAGAGCCAAGCTCTCCTCTCTAACATATAGGTCTGCTGCTAACACATAGCTCAACTGCTCGTGACGCGCCGCAGGGCTTCTTTTATATGCACCGGGTGGATTCTTTGAGTAACCAAATGTCCAACCCAAAGCGCCGCTGGTCGTGAGGTCAGATTCCTCCAGTGGGGTCGCCGCTGGGCCGCGTTATCGAATCTGAAGCCGCTGCGTTGCACGTGGTTGCACCCAAGGACGAGTGACGTCGCCGCGCATTGCGTCAGACTCCCCAGACAGGAAGGCGCCAGCTCGCTGGCTGAGGAGATTCACTGCACGTGCGCGGCAGAAAGGCGCCGTCACGTGATGACGCTGTTGAGTTGTTCATCGCGTCAGGCGGGCTCGCGTGCTGGCCTTGACACAGATTGCCTTTTTCAGAGGCATGAACGTTCGCTAAAGACTCGCAGGCAGAACAGCACCCCCGCCACCAGACAATGCGCCGGAAAGACGAGCTGCTTGCACGTGGCTCGTTCGCCAAGTCCCTCCTGGTTCGCCTCCAAGACCATGGGGAGAACGCAGCTCCAGACTCTGTTCCGGGAACACATCCCATTCTTGAGGACGGATCCCAGCTCCACTAGCTTGTCGCCACAACTTGTCGACCAGCTTCGCTAGTCTCTTCTGACCATCTTTGGTTTCAGCACTTGTCGATGGTTCTGCAACTTGTCAAGAATGGTTCGACAACAGACAACACACGACACAAGCAAGTGCCCTCGGTCACCCGACAGAACACCAGACAAAGTATATTACAACATATACCTAGCTACGTGTCTATCAGCATTTCGTTTCCTCTTCATCAAGAGTCACATGTGGGACACAAGACTCTTAAAATGACAACTCAAATTTTTACACGTACAATAACTTAACGAAACAGAATAGAACATAAAGTTGGCTCCCTGAGCTCTGGACGAAAGCGCTCAGCTAAGAGCGTGATGAGGTTAAAATTTTGCCCCTAATCACCAGCGAGAAACCGAAAGGTGGAGAAGGTACTAACTAAACGCACGGCTCAATCCGTCTGCATTAGCATTTAGCTTTCTTTTTTGTAGCGAACGTCAAAGTTGTGCTGTTGGAGTGTCATGCTCCACCTCAGTAACCGGCCACTTTCAGGCGACATGTTATTTAACCAGGTTAGAGGACAGTGGTCCATTTCGACAACAAACCTCGAACCGGAGTCATAACAAGCTAGCTTTTGAACGGCCCACACGAGGCAAGCGCATTCCTTTTCAGAGGTACTGTATGCCTCTTCCCTGCCGCTGAGCTTTCGACCTAAATACAAAACTGGCCTTTCGTTACCAGCACTGTCTTCCTGGCACAATACAGCTCCCATGCCGCGATCACTCACGTCGCATTGAATCACAAATCTCTCAGAGAAATTGGGTGCCATGAGAACGGGCTTTTCGCTCAGGGCTTGTTTTAGCTGGCAAAACGCATTTTCCTTTTCTGAGTCCCATACTACTTTAACCGGCTCGAATTTTCGAAGTGCGTAAGTTAGAGGGCTGGCCATGCTAGAGTGATTTTGCACGTAATGCTGTGATAGTATCCAGCGAAACCCAAGAATGCCCTTATCTCAGACTTTGTGGTTGGTCGTGGATAGTTCACGACGGCGGCTACCTTAATTTCTGAAGGTCTACGCCGGCCATGCCGCACAACGTGCCCCAGGTAAGACACCTCGCTGCACCCTAGGTGACATTTAGTAGGTTTCACTGTAAGACCAGCTTCTTTCAACCTGTTCAGCACGACGCGTAAATGCTCGACATGTTCTTCCCAGTAGTTTGAGAAGATGGCGACATCGTCAAGATACGGCAGAGCGATTTCAGAGAGGCCTTTAAGAACGCGGTCTATTATGCCTGAAAAACAAAAGGGCGCACTTTTTAATCCAAAGCTCATCTTAAGTGAACGATACGTTCCAAATGGAGAAACAAATACGGCATAGCGGCTACCACGCTTCGTAAGGGGGACTTGCCAAAACCCTCGCACGAGGTCTAACGTGGAAATATAGCTGGACTGTGACACAATTTCTACCCTCTCCTTTATGTTTGGTATCGGGTAAGTTTGGTCTCGAGTTATGGCGTTAAGACGCCGATAATCGATGCATGACCTCGGATCTTTTCCTGGCACCTGAACCAATATTAGAGGGAATGTATAGTCACTCTCGCCCGGTACTATGACTTCCAACTGCAGCATTTTATCGATCTCTTCTTTCATTATCTGCTTTTGCACAGAGGAACAACGATACGGCTTGCTACGGATTGGCTCCTCACAAGTTAGCTGGATATCGTGTTCGATCACCGTCGTGTTTCCGGGACGGTCCAAAAACACGTCTTCAAACTCGGAAACAATCCTTCTCAGGTCCTCCTTTTGGACTTCACTTAACCTAGGCTCTAGGTTCAACTGCTTCAAGATTACCTCCAATCCCCTCTCGATTACATCATTAGAACTCAAAATTTCTGCTCCCTCTTCCTCTGAAGCGTTCAACAGCAGATATACGACCACTTGACGTTGAACGTTTGGTTTCATCAAGTTACTGTGGTAAATTTTGTTCGGCCGCCTTCTTAACTTCACTTCATAACTTGTATCAGAAAGCTTCGATATTACTTTGGCGGGACCTTCCCAATGAACCTCAAGCTTGTTCTTTTTGGACGGCCGCCGCAGCATTACCTGACTACCAACGTCAAAAGCACGCTTCTTCGCCGATTTGTCGTAGTACTCCTTCGACAAAACTTGTGCCGCCTTCATGTGGCTTTCCACTAGATCTTTCGTTTTTCCAAGCCTCTGAAGGAGGTCTAGAACAAATGCAACTACATCATGGTCCTCATCGAAACTCTCCCAGCACTCGCGCAGCATCCGCAATGGTGTTCTCAAACTCCCGCCATAGACAAGCTCTGCAGGGCTAAAACCAGTGCTCTCATGAGGAGCTGATCTCAAAAGCGAACATAGTTGGAGGAATACACGCTTCCCAGTCGCATTTGTGCTCGTAGCGAAGAGCTCTCAGTATCCGTTTCAGAACGGAATGCATACGCTCTACCGGATTAGGTTGCGGGTGTTGGATCGAGCTGTGCACTACTTTTGTTCCGCATTTATCCATAAAGGTAGAGGTAAGGCAGCTGGTGAAGACACTATGTTTGCCCGCGGAGGCGTGGGTTCGAATCCCATCGCTGCCACCACTGTTACGAAAGACGGTGACGCCAACGCGGTCCCGAAAGTGCTACTGCTCCGATCATCGCCGACACGGTCACCAGCCGTTTGGTAGCGTGGGTTTCTCAGCTCGCGACTGCTTCTGCACAGAGCTGATAGACGAGCGGACAAGACGACGGTGAGTTAAACAAGGTTTATGTACAGCATATATACAAAGGCGTTACAATTTCGGCACTGGGGCCGACAGCTCAGAGACCCGGAGAGCCGAGCTCTCCTCTCCAACACATAGGTCTGCTGCTAACACATAGCTCAACTGCTTGTGAGGAGCCGCAGGGCTTTTTTTATATGTACCGGGTGGATTCTTTGAGTAACAAAATGTCCAACCAGAAGCGCCGCTGGTCGTGAGGTCAGAATCCTCCAATGGGGTCGCCGCTGGGCCGCGTCATCGAATCTGAAGCCGCTGCGTTGCACGTGGTTGCACCCAAGGACGAGTGACGTCGCCGCGCATTGCGTCAGACTCGCCAGACAGGAAAGCGCCAACTCGCTGGCTGAGGTGATTCACTGAACCTGCGCGGCAGAAAGGCGCTGTCACGTGATGACGCTGTTGAGTTGTTCATCGCGTCAGGCAGGCTCGCGTGCTGGCCTTGACACAGATTGCCTTTTTCAGAGGCATGGACGTTCGCTGTGGACTCGCAGGCGTAACAGCACCCCCGCCGCCAGACAATGCGCCGGAAAGACGAGCTGCTTGCACGTGGCTCCGATGTCAGGCGCGCTCATTCGCCAAGTTCCTCCTGGTTCGCCTCCAAGACCCTGGGGAGAACGCAGCTCCAGACTCTGTTCCAGGAACACATTCCATTCTTGAGGACGGATCCCAGCTCCACTAGCTTGTCGCCACAACTTGTCGACCAGCTTCGCTCGTCTCTTCTGACCATCTTTGGTTTCAGCACTTGTCGATGGTTCTGCAACTTGTCAAGAATGGTTCGACAACAGACAACACACGACACAAGCAAGTGCCCTCGGTCACCCGACAGAACACCAGACAAAGTATAGTACAACATATACCTAGCTACGTGTCTATCGAAATTTCGTTTCCTCTTCATCAAGAGGCACATGTGGGACACAAGACTCTTAAAATGACAACTCAAATTTTTACACGTACAATAACTTAACGAAATAGAATAGAACATAAAGTTGGCTCCTTGAGCTAACTCTGGACGAGAGCGCTCAGCTAAAAGCGTGATGAGGTGAAAATTTTGCCCCTAATCGCCAGCGAGAAACCGAAAGGTGGAGAAGGTACTAACTGAACGCACGGCTCTATGCGTCTGCATTAGCATTTAGCTTTCCTTTTTTGTAGCGAACGTCAATGTTGTGCTGTTGGAGTGTCATGCTCCACCTCAGTAACCGGCCACTTTTAGGCGACATGTTATTTAACCAGGTTAGAGGACAGTGGTCCATTTCGACCACAAACCTCGAACCGGAGACATAACAAGCTAGCTTTTGAACGGCCCACACGAGGCAAGCGCATTCCTTTTCAGAGGTACTGTATGCCTCTTCCCTGCCGATGAGTTTTCGACCTAAATACAAAACTATCCTTTCGTTACCAGCACTGTCTTCCTGGCACAATACAGCTCCCATTCCGCGATCACTCGCGTCGCATTGAATCACAAATCTCTCAGAGAAATTGGGTGCCATGAGAACGGGCTTTTCGCTCAGGGCCTGTTTTAGCTGGCAAAACGCATTTTCCTTTTCTGAGTCCCATACTACTTTAACCGGCTCGGATTTTCGAAGTGCGTCAGTTAGAGGGCTGGCCTTGCTAGAGTAATTTTGCACGTAATGCTTTGATAGTATCCAGCGAAACCCAAGAATGCCCTTATCTCAGATTTTGTGGTTGGTCGTGGATAGTTCATGACGGCGGCTACCTTAATTTCTGAAGGTCTACGCCGGCCATGCCCCACAACGTGCCCCAGGTAAGACACCTCGCCGCACCCTAGGTGACATTAAGTAGGTTTCACGGTAAGACCAGCTTCTTTCAACCTGTTCAGCTCGACGCGTAAATGCTCGACATGTTCTTCCCAGTAGTTTGAGAAGATGGCGACATCGTCAAGATACGGCAGAGCGAATTCAGAGAGGCCTTTAAGAACGCGGTCCATTAAGCCTGAAAAACAAAAGGGCGCATTTTTTAATCCAAAGCTCAGCTTAAGTGGACGATACGTTCCAAATGGAGAAACAAATACGGCATAGCAGCTAGCACGCTTCATAAGGGGAACTTGCCAATACCCTCGCACGAGGTGTAACGTGGAAATATAGCTGGACTGTGACACAGTTTCCACCCTCTCCTCTATGTTTGGTATCGGGTAAGTTTGGTCTTGAGTTATAGCGTTAAGACGCCGATAATCGATGCATGGCCTCGGATCTTTTCCTGGCACCTGAACCAATATTAGAGGGAATGTATAGTCACTCTTGCCCGGTACTATGACTCCCAACTCCAGCATTTTATCGATCTCCTCTTTCATTATCTGCTTTTGCACAGGGGAACAACGATACGGCTTGCTACGAATTGGCTCCTCACAAGTTAGCTCGATATCGTGTTCGATCACCGTCGTGTTTGCGGGACGGTCCGAAAACACGTCTTCAAACTCGGAAACAATCCTTCTCATGTCCTCCTTTTGGACTTCACTTCACCTAGGCTCAACTGCTCCAAGATTACCTCCAATCTCCTCTCGATTACATCATGAGAACTCAAAATTTCTGCTCCCTCTTTCTCTGAAGCATTCAACAGCAGATTTACGACCGCTTGACGTTGAACGTTTGGTTTCATCAAGTTACTGTGGTAAATTTTGTTTGGCCACCTTCTTAATTTCAATTCATAATTGGTATCAGAGAGCGTCGATAATACTTTGGCGGGCCCTTCCATATGAACCTCAAGCTTGTTCTTTTTGGACGGCCGCCACAGCATTACCTGACTACCAACGTCAAAAGCACGCTTCTTCGCCGATTTGTCGTAGTACTCCTTCGACAACACTTGTGCCGCCTTCATGTGGCTTTCCACTAGATCTTTCGTTTTTCCAAGCCTATGAAGGTGACTAGAACAAACGCAACTACATCAGGGTCATCATCGAAACCTTCCCAGGACTCGCGCAGCATCCGCAATGGTGTTCTCAAACTCCTGCCATAGACAAGCTCTGCAGGGCTAAAACCAGTGCTCTCATGAAGAGCTGATCTCAAAGCGAACATAGCGGGAGGAATACACGCTACCCAGTCGCATTTGTGCTCGTAGCAAAGAGCTCTCAGTATCCGTTTCAGAACGGAATGCCTACGCTCTAACGGATTAGGTTGCGGGTGATGGATCGAGCTGTGCACTACTTTTATTCCGCATTTATCCATAAAGGTAGAGGTAAGGCAGCTGGTGAAGACACTATATTTGCCCGCGGAGGCGTGGCTTTGAATCCGACCGCTGCCACCACTGTTACGAAAGACGGCGACGCCAACGCGGTCCCGAAGGCCCTACTGCTCCGATCTCCGCCGACACGGTCACCAGCCGTTTGGTAGCGTAGGTTTCTCAGCTCGCGACTGCTTCTGCGCAGAGCTGATAGACGAGTGGATGAGACGACGGTGAGTTAAACAAGGTTTATGTACAGCATATATACAAAGGCGTTACAAATTCGGCACTAGGGCCGACAGCTCAGAGACTCGGAGAGCCGAGCTCTCCTCTCTAACACATAGGTCTGCTGCTGACACATAGCTCAAGTTCTCGCGACGTGCCGAAGGGCTTTTTCTTTACGCACCAGGTAGATTCTTTGAGTAAGCAATTGTCAAACCAGAAGCGCCGCTGGTAGTGAGGTCAGAATCCTCCAATGGGGTCGCCGCTGGGCCGCGTCATCGAATCTGAAGCCGCTGCGTTGCACGTGGCTGCACCCAAGGACGAGTGACGTCGCCGTGCATTGCGTCAGACTCGCCAGACAGGAAGGCGTCGGCTCGCTGGCTGAGGTGACTCACTGCATGTGCGCGGCAGAAAGGCGCCGTCGCGTGATGACGCCGTTGAGCTATTCATCGCGTCAGGCGGGCTCGCGTGCTGGCCTTGACACAGATTGCCTTTTTCAGAGGCATGGACGTTCGCTGTGGACTCGCAGGCATAACACTTGGCAAGGGGGCCACCGCTCAGCGCTAGGTGCTGAACAGACGCGGCCTGCCTCGCGGAATATAAGCGAGGGAGACCAACATAGGGGCTACCCTTCGGCGCGGTAACTTCGGTCGCAACAAGCAAATGTACCTACCCTGACCAGATATGCTACCACAGCGCGTGGGGCATGCTGTGGTCACGGCCCGTCTCCTGACCGCCTAGGCCCCAGCGAGACGCAATCCGTCCCTTCGGGACTACGAGACTACTGTTTGGTGTAGAAGCGAATGCCGCTGCACGCAAACCCAACGTACCCTGGTAAACCAGCACAGCTAATTGCCTGCTTAGCCCTTCACAAATAAGGGAGCCACCCTCCGTCTCGACGGGTAGAGTCGTCAAGCACGGAGACGGGGCCAACACGGGTTTAGCGGGTAAAGCCCGACAAGGCGACAAGATGAACGTGGTGCATGAAAAAACCAGGCGAACAACCACACAACCTACATACTCAAGGGCAACCGGCTTGCTAGGCCGCGTCATGAAAACTTAATGAACGCCATCATTAAAAATTGATGGTAATCTGCCCTCCTAACTCACTGAAAATCGCAGCCGGACGGTGCCACATTTCGTAAAACTTTGCACCTAGGCGCTGCCAACCAACGATCATGGACGTTAGTCATTGGAAAAGAGACGTATTGCAAAGTGTCATGACGGGCGTGTTCACGTGAAATGGTGCGATAGGTGTAAAGAGACAATGTGCAAGCTCTCTTACACCAATGTACAATACATTTTCAACAACTTCTATGGGGACAAGTTTAAATTTCATCTTATTGTGATTTCTATGGCAGAGATATAAACTATGTTTTTTTTATTGGCTGCATAGCACTTTCTTGTTAAGATGCTGATCTTCTTTCGGTAGACCGTACTAGCGCATATTCATTTTCTGATTGGCCATACATATTATCGCTTTAGCTTAGCAGCTACGAAGTTATTATTGACAAACAACACATAATGTAACCAACGCTTAACAGTCAAACATGCTCAGCTGTAAAATATATTTGCAACCTAAATACCACAGCTGATACACCTCAATAATCTGTGTGAACTGACGACATGTACTGGAACTGTATTTGTCAGTTTTCACTTTGGTTTATAGCCCCTAAGTGGTACTGTGGAGCTGAACACGCAATTCGACATAATGCCAGAGGGGAAAGCATGTGATCTGCAGTTTGTTGTAGATATCCCTCGTTCACTGAAGTAGTTCTTCGTCTACTGAGTCAAGTTGATTTGGCAACACAATTTATCGATAATGCGTACCAAACTGGGGCTCCCGAGAGAACACTAATTTCCACCACACCTCAAAATGCATGAAGCATTAGAGAGATCCGACGCAGCATGCTGTTATCTTCAGGATTGCGTACTGTGCACGAGATGGTGAAACCGTGCCCTAACAGATGATTGTTGCGAAGGCTAACTATTACGAATTTTTAATCTAAAGAAAGAGAAAACGTTAAGGCGAATTGAGGTTCCTTGGCGGCGCTCACAAATATAAAATGGACTGAGACTACTGGAAACTCAAGTCCTGGAACAGTGTATGTATGCCGAGAACTTGCACTCATCCATGCAAAAAAGTAATGGCCCCATGTATGGTTCCATCTACACAGCAATGGGCGCTCTAGTGTACTGCGAGTGTGCCGGGAAAGACAAAGCGATAAAATAGGATTAGTCGGCTAGCGTAACTAGGTCGACGGAATACGTAATTATTCTAGTGGTATATATTAGGGAGGCTGACTTGGCGTAAATGTCACATTAAAGAACCTACTCAGGCTAGCGTTGTAAAATTTAAAGGATGTGTAATAGCGGACGTGAATAGATAGCAGTTGCAAATGAGTTTGTCGTATTCTCGAGCTTGGCAGTAATATACTGCCTTCGCACGCTTGCTTCGTGCATAAAAATTATTCCCTTCAACAATTTATTTAGTAAGGCAGCGTGACGTTTACGTGGACTGAAGCTACATTAATCTAAAACACGTCAGAGTATGTAGGTTGTAATATAAAACATCACCAATGATTACTCACTGTTAAATAAAAATTCAGAGCACAATTGTTTACGTGTTAAGGTTTTTGGGATAGGTCGAGGGAAACAATTTGACAGAGGGGCCTCTGTATGTACAGTTGCATACCATTCTGTGAAGAGTACCATGGCTGGCATGGCAATTGATGTGAAGAGCTTGTGACCATATACACATGCAGAATTATTGAAAGGGCACTAATACTGAACTGCACTTTGTTTAGACGAAACGCCAACAGTGCCTCATTTGCAGCCACAGGCACCTATGACACCATTCAAAACTGTGCGCACATTTACCTATTCCTCCAGACTGATTTGAGCTGAAGTAATTATTAGATAGTTTCAAACATCACATTCTTGAATGTATTTCCAAGGACTTTTTCATTTATGCTCATTTGTGTATGTGCCTTAACTTGTACGATGCATGTACTTATACATGTTTGAAAAATGAAGATAATCAGTTTAACTATGTTAGACATCTTGCCAAAGACCTCTATGGAGTGCTCAGGCGCAGACGTATAAAAGATATCTGTGACATCATAAAGTTTTTGGTAGCCTTTATTACGTTGGAGGGTATTTCGACTACGGACAGCGTGACGAAACCTTCTACCCAGCGCTTGACTGCAATTTAAAACATATCTGTCGAATCAATAAGTTCCGCATGTACTTTGTAAATGTTAAAAGATATTTAGCGGCCAACAAATTGCAAAAGCCTTCAACACAGCACTCATCTCAAATCGCAATTGAACCTAAAGTTTTGTTTGGTACCCAAAAAATTTGTTCTAATACAGTTTTTAAAGACGGTAGTCTTTCCTGGGGGCCTTTGACGGAAAAAATTTGGTCTGTCTCTGTCTGTCTGTCTGTACATGTGTCTGTTTGTCCGCCCTTAACGATACCTCAAGTGGCACCAAACGGCCGATCCCATCTGCAGCGCCCACGAATATTGCACAAAAATCAGCATTCATAGCTGTGCGATTGTCATATAAAACAATTATTGCGCATGTCTGATGCGCCATAACAACAAGTCGATGTTTTGTATGTGTGCCTTTATACTAGAAGAGGCACACACAAGTAACTCTAAGGACTGTAGCGTTTATCGCACTGTGCTGGCAGTGAGTGCAACGCGATGCTCAAAAAGGTAAGTGTTTCCAACGCTTTGCTAAGACGACACGGTAGTGGCACCTGCCCGTCACTTTTCGTTCTATACCTTATCACCTCCGAGACAGGCGCGCATCTTTCTCCGAGGGCACGCAAGCCTTCGTCTTCGAAGATAACTGCCAGATGGCGCTCGCGTCTAACGTGCCTTGATGCGCTCGTCCTCCTCCGCTACACGCTCGAGGCACTCTAACGCAGCGCCTCCAGAATACCATTCATCAATTTTCTTGCGCAGAACAAGAAATAAACGTTTTGTTCAGTCTCTCCTGACACGAGATTATCGTCTTTCGATGATATTTGCAGTGTAATATGCAGATTTGGGGCCATTTTTATTGCTAAAGTTATCGAACACAGAAATGATCTATCTATTCGGTGCTCAGGAGGTAGCGATATTTGTTCCTATTGGTGCAGTTATTGTGATAACACTGTTTGAATTCTTTCATTTTGTACTTATATACAGCACTCTTTCAGTACCATTGCATCAGGCTGCATTATTCGGAAATAGATGGAGATAACATCCGAAAATTTTCCATGCAGTTATCGGTTCAACTTTTATGACCAAATTGGGCCCTGCAACACTTCTTCAACATGGTCAGAAAACACTGCCGATTGGTAGTAGAAGCTCCACACAACACGCGAGCCAAATATTATAGCACACCAGGCAGGCCTGGACTTCGCAATAAATTATCAAAGTCAGCTTAAAATGCTTTCTCTTCTTTCGACAAATCACAAAATATACCCAATAATCACAGGTAGAAAACCCATATATCAGCTATTAGCTGATTTGAACATGCCGTGCTCGCTCATTACAGAGATCGCCGCAGAAGGCCGTTACTTCTTCACGCGCGCGCGCGATCACGCTGAAAAAGCCGCGCGTTGGAAGAAAAAAAAATCCTCAAGGTCACGAAGTGCGGGTGATGTTTTTTTTGTGGCCCTGCCAACCCTTCCTGCTTAGCTTCCAGCGCTTTCGTTGGGGCGAGAGAAGAGAGAATGCAATCGCAGCATGGGACAAACATTTGTAACTCCACTCGCACTGGATGGATTCTCAAATTTTTGCCGGCGTTGAATTCGCGAGGCAATATGCTTATCCAATGAATTCATTCCGTGGTTACCGGAAAAAGTGTTTCAGGGCACCTTTAAGGATACCCTGAATACAGACAACGTTAGACAAGCCTTCCATATGTAGGGCTAAGTTCCAATCCTGTGACTTATATCTGGGGCTACCTTAGGTGCTGGGTGCGGTTTGTCTTTTTTGAGAATATTTATACTACGCAGAACGCACAAACGTATTCCGTACATGACTCAGTTACCGTCTTATGACGAATGTTTGTCACATCATGATCTGTCAGGCATGGTTAGTTGAGTTATATCGTACTTCGACTACACATGACGTTGAAAAGTCTTCCATACAGAGCTTTATTGCAATCTTATAACCGATGGCTTTGCAGTTATGAAGTGTCTCATGCGATTTTTGCCTCAGAAAAATATTCGACTACAGACATCTCAAAGTCTTCCATGCAGGGTTTAGTTGCAATATTATGACCGAAATCGTTGACTTCATCAACTGTTATGTACGGTTTGTCGCTATACAGAATACTTTGACAGACAATATAAAAAAGTATTCCTTACATGATTTAGTTACACTCCTGTGACGAATGTTATGTCATGTCATGAAGTTTCAGGAATAATTTATGTATTTATTAAGTGCTACAAAATATGAAATGTGAACATGTACCAGCATATTCACGAAAATACCAATGAATTGGGAAGTGTATGTATAGGAATCTGCTGATTTAGTAACCTTGATGTTACTTCGATTTTCGCTCAGTATATGTTTGAGAACATTGTTCTGGCAGTTGAAAATTTTTGCAACAGAAAATGACAAAAATACTCCATCAAGATTTATTTTCTGAGCTATTCTTAGCAATAAATACGTGCTCTGCAGACACCATTGTATCATTCATTTTATTTCATCGGAAGAAATTACTTTCAAACTCACTCTACATGAATGCTTTATAATTGGTTATAATATAATCATCATTTTCTTTATAGACCTGATTTGCTTCTCCTAAACATCATACTCAGCAAAAAACAATAAGCATATATATCTGATGTGTGCTGCCTGAAAATCAATAAAGCGTGAGAAAAGAATGTTTAATTGATATGTACCTCTATTGTGCTGAACAGGGCATGTTCACCTATAAAAAAAGAAAGTCTAGCACTATTTCAGTGCTATAGTTTACCGGCGTTTTGTTGGTAGAGTGACCATAAGTTAGAGTTTCCAGTAATGCTTTTTGCTTGTTTACATGCTATGAAAAAAAAAACAGATAATATATATACTTTTTCTGGGAGTCAAACCTCTCGATGTTGGTCCATGTAATACAGTGCAATGCATATTACATAGAGCAAGCTGTCTTTTTGTTAATGCAAAAAAAATTGTTGCTCTGCAAAGAAATTTTTGGGCACCTCCCTCGGACTTACGAAGAAAGTTATATTTGCTTTTCTGTCTTCTTCTTTTTCTTCCTAACTAAAGTAGGTACTGAAAGACAACGTCAAGCCCATCAACAGAGCTTGCTACACCACTCCCCTTAACGTTTCTCTAGCAACAACAGCAGAAATATATCGTTTTCATGAGCAGCACTGTTATGTTCCTGTTTGGCGCTAATAGCGAGGCAGTCAACAGGTGTAAACAAGATGATCGCACCAGCACTGGCAATCCCACGAACATCGTTGGGTGTGTGTCATGATGCATAGATGTACAGTGTCTTAGAGGTGAACTTGCGTTCGTGGGAGCAGCCCACACACGTGTTGAACTCTGCTGCATACCGCAGTAAGTCACTGCAGTGTCAATTACTTCTAAATAGTCAAAACTGTGCCTGGTGAAGCATAATTATTATTTGAACGCGCTATTGAACATTGTTTTTTGAACAGTGGATTTCTGGCAGCCTAGCCCCGGATACAAATTTTGGGCCAATAAAGTTTATTCAGCTCAACTCTAACTTCTTCAAAAACGTATCAACTAGCTCCAGTTGAAAATACGCTGTCTTGTGCGGAACTAGTTTAGTTTTAAATCAAAATATCAAGCAACACCGTGCACGAGCCTTGGAAGCGTGAGCTTCGAGGCATAACAGTGGTTCTGCTATAGTGCCTAGAATATACTTGTGTACCTATGTAGTATGAATATACTGACCCGGTTATGAGTATTACTGAAGTTCCGCGGAATCTACTGCGCCTGCACAGCTAGCCACTATAGTCACGCGCCCTGTTCCTCCACCGCCACCACTAGATGCTTTTGACGCGTAGGCGCGTGTGTACGCATGTCAGTAGTTAGCCCTTGAAGCACACGAGGTCCGACTGAGGGGCCAGGCCTCGTGACGGAGAAAAAAATGGGAGCTGAGAGCCGAGAGGCTCATAATATTGACTAACTCCGTGTTGAATCTGTTTCGTCCTCGTTCGCTTTATCTGTTACGACGATGCCGACACCACTCAACGCAGGACTGGACGGGCACATGATAGCTGCGCTCTAAAATATTCAGCAACGTCTTTCAGAAACTGCGAAGCCATATCATCACAGGATATTTATTTCCCCTGCTACCGTATAAATTCTTTGGTTTAGTTATATCGCAATCTCGCTTCTAGCTAAAAGTACAACTCCGTCGAAGAATTGGCTCAATACTTTAAAAGATGCATATATATGGTGCGGGAATCGCCGCCGAATTTCGCTAGGTTTGATTCACCGGTAACCAACAACATCCCAATGTTCATCCTAATCCTGTAACAAGTTTCAGGAGAGAAGCTCCTCAAGCTGTGGGTCGTACGTCCGCAATGTATGTCGTAGTAGCAATACTCGTAGTCGTAGTAGTAGTAGTAGGTCGCTATCTCTACGGCTGGACTAGAGGAGTGGCACGCGCGCAGTCTTGTGAATTGAGGAGGAATACCGCGCATGTTAATCTAAATCAAAAGATAATTGTTTGTAATGATTGATGGATATGTGAGGTTTAACGTACCAAAACCAGCATATTATTGTGACTGACACCGTAGTGAAGGGCTCCGGAAATTTTGACCACCTGGAGTTCCCTAACGTGCACCCAAATCTGAGCACACCGGCCTACAGCATTTTCGCCTCCATCGAAAATGCAGCCACCACAGCCTCGATTCAATCCCACGACCTGCGGGTCAGTAGCCGAGTACTTTAGTCACTAGACCACCTCGATAGGGCGGTGTTAAAGGGGCAGTAGCGTCAAATAACAATCCACGTCAGAGTTAAATATCAATGTACGACAACATCTAAAACGACAATATTATCATCAGCAGTGTACTACTTGCCAAGAAATCAAGTTAAATGCAGAAGACCGCATGCGCCGTTGTTGGTAATTTTCAGAATTATCCCGATGGTGTATGACGAAATGCCTACAATTATTCACAAGTAATTGATTTAGCTGCGCTAACTAGGGAACCTTCCTTGCATCAAGAGACGCAAGGAAAAGTTCCTTGTTCGTTTCTGTCTGATTCATGGAAAAAAGAACTGGTGGTTGTTTCTATGGGGAATGAAGCAACTAGTTCAAAAATTCAATTTTCGCTTGGTTAAACTGCACAGGCCATGACATCTAGTGCGGCGCAGTTAAACCAAAACACGTCTGTCATCTCGCAGCCATTGGTAGGAAATTTATCAATGGCCGTTGTTGCTGCTGTGGCTCCCGCTGCTTTTGTTCTTCTGCTAATAGTGTCGGTGACCACGTAAAGAAGCCGGAGAACTTTGTGCACAGCAACAGTGACGTGCATGGTCCACTTCTTTTGGCGGGTAACTTGAAGTGGGCTAATTTGATATGGACCACTAATGTGATTTTGTTTGAAAATAACCCCTCCCTTGGCTTTGTACAAAAGTTACACAACGAGCAAGGTTGATATGTTACTTTAAAATTGGCACAACGTTATGAGGTGGAGATAAATTATGCCGTACATGATTTCCATGTCATTATTATCATGTTTGGACGTGTCATTTACCTTCGTCGTCTAATAACGTCGTGTGATGTCAAATTTGGTATACGTGGAGCTATCTAAATGGTCGCAAGCGCATCATGAGCGTGGTATGTTGTCATGTTCTTACATAACACGCATGTGATGATTATCATGTTTGTACCAGTCATATACCTTCGCCATCCATTAATGTCATGTAACACCAAATTTTGTATATGTGCAGATAGCGAAATAGGCGTTAGCGCATCATGAAAGGCCCTATCACTCCGACGTAACGTTGGCACGTGCGCACGCTGAGAGCAACGACGCTACGCTAGCAGAACGTGTGCACTCTATAGTCGAATGGCAGGAGCGACTGGCGTCCGTCGGCGCCGCCCGACGGCAACCGCCGCAAAATGCGACATGCTGCATTTCGTGCCAATGACGTTACCCAGACGGCACTGCGTCTGGCTCTCTTTGTGACGAAAGAACTGGGTGTGCTCAAACGCGCATGCGTCAAAGCAACACAGTGCGGCACGCTCCTGCGAGTATTTGCAATGTCCACGGCCTATGGTGCCCCGCCACGGTGGTCTAGTGGCTAAGGTACTCGGCTGCTGACCCGCAGGTCGCGGGATCAAATCCCGGCTGTGGCGGCTGCATTTCTGATGGAGGCGGAAATGTTGTAGGCCCGTGTACTTAGATTTGGGTGCACGTTAAAGAACCCCAGGTGGTCAAAATTTCCGAAGCCCTCCACTACGGCGTCTCTCATAATCATAAGGTGGTTTTGGGACGTTAAACCCCACTAATCAATCAATCAATCAATCAATCAATCAATCAATCAATCAATCAATGGCTTATGGTGCACCATGCAATCCATGATGACTGCGGAAGAATGATCAACCCGTGAACTCGCATAGGAAAAGACAGGACGCGGAGCGTAATCCCCGTACCGCTTTCACAAGCATCTAACTTCCCATTAAGTAGCACTTGTGTTGCAGCCATGATCAGACTCTAACAACGTGCAATTTCATGCACTTCAATGTTGCAGGTTTCATCAGTGCAATCGAAAAAAGGATAGCGAATCGAATACACGCGTACGCTTTTCGAAAGGTCAAAACTGCGAAAATTTGTCGCACAATATTGTCGTTCAAACGGCACCAGTTAAGTGTAGGAGAAGTTAGCGTAGACTGTAGTCGTAACTGCATATTTTAATGCTGTAACCAATTCGCTTCGCTGGTCGAGCTCGAGCGTGTTGCCGGCATGCGGCGCTGTGTAATAATCAATGTATTTAGATACGTTCAAGGCACAAGAAAAAGTATGCTCTTATTTTGAGCTCGCTGAGGAATATTAGGCAATAATTCCAATCAAAGTAACTTGCGAGCGTGAAAAAAAACATTAACACACGACGGAACGTGTAGTGCAACTCTCGGCTCGTTAGCTAGCAGCTGATCGTTCATCGTCGCTGTGACTCTCAGCGCGTTGACAACCATCTACGTCCAGTGAAAAATCCTTGACGTCACGATGGTTTCTTTGAACACCACTGCTGAAAATAATCTGAGGAATTTTCTCCGCCGAGCGTCTACGATAGCACCAACAACGCGTCATTGCACAACCACAACACGGCGTCACTCACCGCGCTTACCTGGCGTTGCGGAGATCGTTTCGCTCCGATACTCGGCAAAAAGAGAGAGAATAAACCATTTATTTGCGACCGAGGAAGGAGTGTCGGTAAGTGGGCTCCTTAGTCCAGGATCCCATTGGCACGGGCCGCTGTCACTCGTCTCACGAGGGCCTCTTGCGTCTTCGGATACAAGCAGGACAGAGCTGCCTCCCACCCTACAGTGTTGTGCTTTGCTCTTGGTTGTAGAGGTGGATTGTGTGGGCATTCCCATAGCATGTGGGGCAGGGTGGCTGTTTTAGTGAAACAGAACCTGCACTGTGGTGCGTATGTGGCAGGATCTATCTTGGACAGTATGTATGGATTGGGGTAAGACAAGGTCTGCAGGCGACGCCACGCTACCTGAGATTCTTTACTGAGCTTTGGCGCCGGGGGCGGAAGTTTCCGTCTTTCGAGTCTTTGATGTTAGGAACGGGTCCATGCGCATAGCCGAGGGTGGGTGCGATATGCCGGAGTTTGAGGTCCGGAAGGGTAACTTTCGGACCGAGGCATGGGCGAGCTCATTGCCTCTAACTCCGCAGTGGCCGGGTATCTATATCAGCTGTTATATCCTTGCTTCTTCCATACTAGTTGTGTCTGGGTCCTGGGCTGATATACAATGAACCTGTTTTCCACAATGAATGACGCTTGCTTTATATTTGCCGTTCACTGGTCCAGCTGTATCGACAAAGTAGGCGCCCTCAGTATCTGTGTAGTTGTCTTGAACTTTTGCCCGTGCCCGACGTCGATGTTCGTTGAACTGAGGATGCATGTTGCGTGAAAGTGGTTTGATGATGAAGTCCTGCCTCCATTCTTGTGAGATACGTTGTTTTCCCCTTCTCTCAAAGGTGGCTTCGATGCCAAGTTCTGATAGTGTTTTCCGTCCCGTTTTGGTGATGGCGAGGCGCAAGACTTAATTCTTGTGGTGTGCATGGAATAGTTCTGATACAGTATTGTGGAGCCACATTTGAAGCAGACCTTCCATGAGGGTGCACTGGAGAAGGCTGAGAGCCTTTTTGAGAGTCACACGTATGACTCTGTCTATTTTGTGCTCGTCTGCTTTTAAGACCCTCAGGTAAGGAAAGCTATAGACTATGCGGCTGATAAGAAATGCCTGAATGAGTCGCATTATGTCGTGTTCTTTCATCCCTCATCATAGGTTACCTACCCGACTAATCATGCGAGAGATTCGTAGGCAAGACGTTTTACTTTACGTAAAGCAAATGAGTTGTTGCCCCGATTATTGAGGTGGGCCCCCACAATTCGTATGATTCCAACCTCTTTAATTTCCGTTCCATTGAGTTGTACGCTGAGGGATGTATTGTCAGATGCGTTATTTTGATACACCAGTATTTCTGATTTGGTGGGGGAGCACTCCAGACTGCTCTTGCGTCCTATCTTTTCGGCGATGGAGGCGGCCTGTTGAAAGGCTTCTTGACATATCACCTAGGTTACCAGACTGGCTCCATATTGCGACGTTATCTGCATATGTGGTGTGGCGTACTTGCAAAATTTCATTTAGGGCCTCCAGGAGGCGCTTGAGGGCGATATTGAAGGAGAGCGGAACAGGACAGCCCTTTGGAGAGTACCGAAATCACTCATGGTGATGGGGGACTGTAACTTGCCGGTCTGTAAGGAAGTCCCCCACGTATGCATATAATTTTGGACCGCACCTGAGTTCCCGTAAGCTTTCGAAGATAGTGAAGTGCCGAACATTGTCAAAGGAACACTTGAAATCAATTGCGAGAATGACCCTTTCTGCTTGAGTGGTACCGCTGGGTAGGTTGACAATCTCGTGTTTTAGTCGGAGAAGGATGTCCTGCGTTGAAAAGTGGGGACGAAAGCTGTACATAGTGTCAGCAAGAGGTTCTGTTCTAGATATTCGTTTAGCTTTATTTGTATGGCCTTCTCTATCACCTTACCAGCGCATGATGTGAGGGATGTGGGACGGATGTTATCAATATTGAGCGCTCTGCCGGGTTCGAGATGAAAGTGAGCTCGGCCAATTTCCACTCTAGGTTTAGCGTTCCAGGGTCCCAGTACTGATTCATTTTATCTACTAGCAACTGAGTTATGTTATCGCATAGCTTAGAGAGCAGCCCTATCGATACCTGATCGGGTCCTAGGGCGGAACCTTTCCTCGTGCTTTGTATTGCCACTTTAATTTCGACGACCGCAAACGCCCTTGAAAGTTCTGGATTATCGGGGCCGTCATAAAGGGGTACGAATGCATGGTCCCGCGCAGTGTTGGCATGCTTCGACTGTAGGGCACCGAGTAATTTCGCATTGTTGCCAGGGAAGCCATGTATAACCCTCTGAAGGCTTCTTCTGTTAAGGCTTCTTCTTCTGAAGGCTTCTTCTGGTAAAGTCTGGGTCAATGAGGTGACGCAGAAGGTGCCAGGCAGACTTCGTATGGAGAGACTCTGTAAGGGAGTCGCATTTCGAAAACCAATTTTATTTAGCGAGTGCTATTGAATATTTCTCTGCCTTAGCAGTGAGGGTAGGAATACGTGTCTTGAGTCGGCGATTAAGTATTTGTTGTTTCCAGCGTCTTGTGAGTTGGCGCCTGGCGTCCCATAAATGCAAGAGATGGCTATCGACCACTGGAGCTTCAAGTGTAGGTGTAACAGTTTTTTAACCTCGTCTTTAAGTTCCAGTAAGGTACCGGTCCATTCCGAGTAAGACGTGGGAGTTTGATGAAAGGGAAAGTTTTCTGTTTTGCAGAAAGCTGCCCAATCTATTAGCTTGACTGTCTTTTGATGTTTCTTGTGTGTGCTATACAATAAGGACGTGTGATAGATGAAATGGTCGCTCCTGAAGTTATCTTGTGAGTTCCACCAGCGTGGCTGAGGAAGGTTGATATCCATCGTTAGATCGGGGCATGTATCCTTCGAAACACTATTATACGTGCGAGTCGGATAGGCTGGTTCGGTGAGGAGAGCGCTACCCTCGAGAGCCATGAGGTCGTGCAATTTTCGTCCTTTGGTTTCCTCTTGCGTATAACTCCAGGAGGCGTGTCAGGCGTGAAAGCAGCCTACTATAAGCAGCGGAGCATTTAGAACTTCTTTCCTGGCTTTGCGGAAGACCTTCAAGAAGGTTTGGTTATCAGACTTGCGTCGACTGTACATCTCAAGCACCTACACAGGCTGCTGAGAGCGCTTGGTAGGCACAAGGCGTATGAAGACGTGCTCAAACTGCGTATCACGTAGGTCAAGATCTACCATGACCACAGTGCAGGTGTTGTGAACTGAAGTGCAGACTGATGTGTTGTGTTTGTTGGCATGTGTTGTGTACGACGAAAATCTGATATCGGGGACTACAGTAGCCTGTAGCGCTATGATGCCGGGTTTGTGATCGAGCGTACCTATGTATTGTTGCAGCGATGCCACTTCACGGCGAAAGCTTCTGCAGTTCCATTGTATTGTGTTTAGACTTCGAGGAAGCTACGCCATTATGGATTCGAAGATGTCTCCCCCGAATCACTAGTTTTATGCACTGTCGCGGAGATATCATGGCACCCCGTGAGTAACTTAACAGGTGTTCTTCTGTGCCCCTGTTCCAGCTGTGAGACGCTGCGCTTGTATTTGCAGGTGAGGGCATTTAGTTCAAGTAGCTTAGGCTGCACGGCTCCCTTGATTGAGGCCAAGTTTTGCTCCTTCATTTTTTGTGATCAGGCTGAATGTTGGTCCCGTTTTTGTTGTAGCTCCTCGCTGATCTGTAGTTTTAGGAGTGATGTGAGCACTTTGACAACAGTATCTATGATTTGTTAGATCTGGTCTTGGTGGGATTTTCTGCCTGCGTCAAGCGAGGGAGCCTGAGTATCTGTTTCAATGAATGCCATTGTAGATTGAAGCTGGGTTGTGCTAGTTGGCGGTTGACTAGATGTTTGTAACTTCACGAGTTGTTCTAACTGCAGCTCATGTCAACTAACCAGTTGTGAAGGCGCTTATTCTCTCAAGTCAGCGCCTGTTGTGTCTGTATTATTTGTAAGAGCTTTCACAGTTTAGAGAAGGAAGTTTACAAAGTGGAATTCTTGCTGCGCTAAAACAAGTCAGAGTAAAGCATCTCTTCGGTTTTAAAATAAATTCTAGTCTTCAGAGTTATAAAATTTTTTGCTATACAAAGAAGTTTATGCAAAAGCAACTAAAACGACAATATGGCAGAATACGTGTTTATTTCAAATATATTCTCCAAAGGTGGTCGTCGGAGCATTAATGAAACATGACAGTAATATCTGCATCCTTGTTCGTATATCTTTGCCTTGCAATTAGAAAAATAGATTCTGGAAAAAAGAGAATGCATCATTAAAAAGAAGTCATGTGAATTCATTGTGCAGTGCAGATATTCAAATGCAAACTATTCAATTACAACACTTCAGGTACCTTCTCAAAGCGTTTCTAATGCAAAATGATATTTTTGAAAACACTTCGCTTGCGACGATTGAAATAATCAATATAAATATGAGAAGTAGGTCTCTTTCGTATGCTTTCTGAAGTTTTGCACGTGATAAACAAGCGAAAAATAATTTTATACCAATTTTCATAAGTTCGTATCATTCTCATGACTACATTTCTGCTGGAAGCTTTAAGCAATAAACAGTCTTAGGCAGTAAGTGGTAATACGAATGTTGTAAAAACATTGCTTCAGCACAAAATGAACTTTTTTTCCCTTATATGAGTCCTAACTAATCCTGAGCTTGCCATCATATACAGAGAGTTTCCTCCTCTTGCGTATATAGAATCGCCCGCTGAACTGAAGATTTTATAACTAGTTTATACTTACACTTCTTGCGGAGCAGAGCACCATATTGCAAAGGAGTGCCGAGACCATAAGCGTAGTTTCAGGCCGTAGCCGAGAAGACCTTGGCCGAAACCGTAGTGGCCAGTGCCGTAGCCGAGGCTGCCAACGCCATAGCCATACACTGGAGTGGCGTGATAGGCAGCGACAGCTGGGGTAGCGTGGGCAATGGTGGCGACAGCTGGGGCAGCAGCGTAGGTGGCAACTGGAGCAGCAGCGACGGTGGCGACTGGAGTGGCATGGGCGACTGTGGCAACTCTGGTCACAGCGGGAGCAACGGCATAAGAGGCAACTGGAGCAGCAGCCACGGTGGCAACTGGAGCAGCTGCAACAGTGGCGACTGGTGTGGCGTGGGCAAGAGTGGCGACACGGGTCACAGCTGGAGCAACAGAGTAAGAGGCAACTGGGGCAGCGGCCACGGTGGCAACGGGAGTAGCGTGGGCTACAGCATAAGAAGCGACTGGGGCAGCAACAGCGGTGGCGACTGGGGCGGCAACCGTGGCGTAGGAGGCCACTGGAGCAGCGTGGGCAACAGTAGCCACAGCTGGAGCAGCAGCCAGGCCGACACCGTAGCCAGTGGTGCCGACGAAACCAGCAAAAGTGCTGGTGGCCAGAGCCAGAACAATGCAAGCACGGATCTGCAATTGTAGGTGAAATATAAAACAATGCGCATACGATAGAGTTGTTTTGGGGGTGTATGCGACTCTAAGATTGTCTTAACTGCAAATCCATTTAGCTGACCAATATTTCACACAGCAAATGTTTCAAAGTTATACATGATTGAGCACAAGTTTACTCCACGTTATATAACTTCGCGCATAACTACTGCCACCAAATATTCATCACAATATTTGCAATCATCTTTCGCACCGGCCATTTATTGTAATATCGTCATGTTTTACTAAGCAGAACATTGCCAGAGCGCCCGTTTCCTCGTCGTCTTACTGTATTGATGCCGTTTTGAAACGCTCCTAGATTGCCGAGGTTGTACGAGACCAGCAACACCAGCACACTTAATTCAGGTTAAAAATTTGACGAGGTGGTAAAATGGTGGCATAACCTTCACAAAAAAACGAGAGAATATGCTCGTATCTTACCATCTTGATCTTACAGCCACTGTTGTGTCAAGTGCTGATTTTGGCCCTTTTAGTGGTCGCTTTTATACCTCTGCACCCCCACTTTTTTCGTGCTCCTTACACCCTTGAGTAAAAAAAAAAAAGACAGTCCTGCGGAGCCGGTATTATCAGTGTACTGCGATGTGGTCACACATTTGGCATAAGAACAGATGAACGCGTGCCGAAGAAGAATGAGGTTCGACGCAGGCAATCGGTTATCTCGAAATATTTTCCAGTTTTTATTTTCTACACATTTCCGAGGGCGTTGGTAGCGGAGTGTATGAAAGATGGTTCAAGTTCAAGTTCCAAGGACCGAATTACAATGACTTTTGATGCATAGTTTAGAATGCATAAAACCTGAAGGAAAACGAGTTCAAGTAGGAGTGTAAGACATGCGCGATGCAAATGTCCCCTTGCAGGTGTTTCCAGTCTCCTCAAACAGAATATTTTATTGGCGACTGCATCCCCAGCCTAGGCTAAAATTTACAGTAGCTCACAGTAGCACTATTTTAGACTGATGACAATTATAACGACTTTCATCAACTATTTTTTAATACCTTACTGGTCTTTTTTGAGGTATTGTATATGTTGTATGCTATAGGTAAAGAAGTCATCTCGCAGTGAAATGAATCTTGCTAGTTTTTCACAACACGTGAGGTATCTCATGTCAATGTTTAAGAAAAGCTGCTGCAGACGACACTGAAATAATTCAGTACGGTAATACAATCTTGAATTCGTTACGAATGTATATAAGGTGTACGTTTACTGAATTTCATTTTTTTATAAACTAAGCCGCTAACCCGCATTAAATACCTAAGTGAGAGGGGAGATATGTCATAAATAAAGGCAGGGAGGTTAACCGGAAAAGCAAGTATGCGGTTCGAAACCCGTCCTTTGGGGAAGGGGGAATTTGAGAATAGAGGAAGTTTTTCTTCTTTTCGGCATGAGGTCAAGCAAGACATCAACCTAGGTCAACAACGGGCTATCAGAATATACCTCCTGACGTGTGCAAAATATTATTCGAAGACGCGAACACGTTGTCTAAATTTTATACTTCATTGTATTTTAGACGGTGAATCGTAGATATCAGCAAGCTTGTCATTTCGAAAAACTTTGTAACGTTATTTATGATTCCGTTTTTTAGATGAAGTATAATAACTGCTGTGTGTTTCACCCTCACACGTAATTCGTCTAAAGAAAAAAATATCTCTGGACGTACTCACTGCTTTATTTTATACTCGAACATATGCACTATTTTTGGTCATGGACACACAGACCGCATTTGTACAAGTTGCAGTGCTTTACGGGTTGTCGCGTTTTTTGCACGGTTATCAAGACGAGAGGACGATGGCAAAATGTTTTTCGCAAATAAAATCTTGCCAAATAAAGCGAGTTAGCAATGTGTCATTGTGAGATATCATTCAACAAAAACATTCAAATGACAAGAAAGCAAATATATAGAGCAACGTGTGGTTCTTAAGAACAGAATACAAAAAAATTCCTCACAGGACTCTCCTTTCAATTTATGCGAGAGATGCGTAGGCGTGCTGTTTTATTGCATGTCTCGAACTGGACTTGTGGAAAACTGCGGCGGCTCTTCTACACAGTGTTGCGACTTCTAGAAGTCTCTTGGTGATGGCGCGCGCAGATGCTTCGCAAATAACTTTCCGGCATGTCAGACTTTCGGTGACGTTTGCAATCCTTCAATTTGTCTGGCCCAGAAAAAAAAAACTTTATTGCGACATCCTAAAAGTTACTGTTATTATAATATTAAATGTATCGCTTCTTTTGCGCCAGACATACGCACATTCATAATCGTTGTGCATATTGTAATTCTGAAAGTGTAACATTAGGCCAGTTCTTGAAATACTCCCCTTAGGAGTGCGTCGGTGCCAGTTCGGAACACAGCACCACCAAAAAAATAAATTTTCTTTGACACAGTTGCTCAATATTGGCGACGATCGCTTTACGTGACAGGGTGACAGATGGACAGTAATCTCGTTTTGTCGAAATATAAGACCGTGGGCACTGAGAGTATCCGCGTCGACTCGATAATGACTTTTGTTCCTTCAGGAGAGAATTCCAAGAAATCATGAATGTATACGCTGTGCGTCATAGTCAAATGAGTTATAAAGAACTAAGCATACAATTGCACAGATTAGGAAGCCTCTCGTCTGCGTTTTCCTTGAGTGTTTTACAAGTGGTTATTTTGAATACTGGAGGTGGCGCAATTTCTTAGACACGCTGAAATACATACTGCAGCCTCACACTAGCATGAGATATAAGAACGTGAAATTAAATTACAAAAATACGAAGACCTGCCATTTCTTTTTACCTCCTAGTCTATAAAGAAGACACGAGGCGCCCAGTTTTTCCTTTCAAATAAAGCTTGGTGCCAGAAGCTTTACATGCTATAGCAAACAATAAAAAAAAACTCTTCACGTGATGTCACCGAACGTCCGTATTATTTCATTTTATATAATTTCATTTATTATACCCCTCAGAGCCAGAGGCGTTGCAGAGAAAAAGTGTCATGAATACTTCTGACAAAAAAAGAAAAAAAGCAAGAACAAATTCACTAAAGCAACAAAAACGTAACACAAAACGCATATAAAACAAAGCAGCAAATTTTTAACTTTCAGTGTATGTAAAAAAACCTGAGTATGAATTGTTAACTACAGAATTACGGAACTGTTCATGACGAATAATATTCACAGCGTCCGCGGGAAGGCTATTCCAATCACGAGAAGTTCGTGGTAGAAATGAGAGATAAAACTGCACTGTATTATTATGAAGATCTTGTTACCAGAGGTCATCAAGAAAACTCCCTTGGCAGATCAGGCAAGCAACGAAAAGTAGAGTTGCCAATAAGCCAAAATATTTACCTTTGTGGTCTCCGCAATGACGTGCGTGGAGGAAACTGTCTCTTCGAATAATATTTAGATGCTCGAATTTGTAGGACAACCATTGTCGCCGCAGTGTAAACCCAAGTATGTTGCTTTATATTCGGCTCGTTCAAGGTGTTCTTACTTAACCTAACATGTAGGTGACCATCTGTGTATCTACCACCATATAATTTCCCTAATTTAACTAGAATAGACTGCCACTGCAATCGTTCAGCCACCATGAGATTGATGGTAGTACACACATTTCTCTAGTCTGCATGCTTGGCCTTCGAAAACACTTGTAGCATTTGTAATGTAGATATATAGTGACATTCGGACATAGGTACGGGGGGGGGGGGAGGGTCTCAGTCGAAGACAAGAAGAGAGAAGTGAGAATAAAAACAACTGGCCTAGCATAAAAACGTTGTCTTACTTCTCTGGAAACAGCACAGTCATCAAAAACGCCACCTTAAGACAGCCACTGTCTTCGCCTCGTGTCTCTATTTGGCCAATCAAGAGAAGCCGTTTACGCTTTTTCGGCCATGGAACCCTGCTTCCTGTCATTGTGCCAAGCACGTTTGGGGGACGGCATCTATATATTCTCATCGCCTCACAAACTCCCGGTGAGGGGACGGCTTTATCTATAATGAACTGGGCCCCACCGTCCCGTCAGCCTCCAACGAACGCTGTGAGTACCGGAGCTGCTGCTGATGGCCCTGGCTCTGCAGGGTTCTCACCCGACAAAGCTGTAGATTCCTTGCGTTCTCTTACGCAAGTTTTCCAAGAATTTCAGCACTCTAGCTCGTTGCACTGTGCTATTGGCCCAGGATTCTTATTATATATGTAGTACATATGAAAGAACCGGTGTTTTGTGACTACCGTGATGACACCGACGCATGGGTCATGACCATAATTGCAGAGACAGTAGGATTGGGCGTGTTGGTAAAACATGATAAAGAGTGCTCACCAGCGCAAACGACAGGGCAGGAGGGAACAGGAGAAGAGACGAGACAGAGCGCTGAACTGCCAGAAATTTATTCCTTGCGAAGGTCTTCGCTTTTATACAGTTACTCTTCCTTCTCTGTCGTTTGCGCTGGTAAGCACTTTTTACCATGATTGCGCTCGGGGGGCTCCATGCCTTGACCTTAAGTAAATATGACTGATATCCATTGACCGCCTTCGCGGTAATGCTGAGTCATGGTAGAAGTACGAAGGCGTCGAGCAAAAATTGTGTACAGAATGGAATGGCCAGCTCATTGCTGCTTTTGGTCGGATTGGTCACGACACCTGCACGTTGAATCTGACAATTGCTTAGAATGGAGCTCAGGGAAACCTCCCCGAAGCTACATCTGTACACTGCATCTCGCTGACCAGCTGCATGTAGCCGATTGGATGATGGCGTTCACACTTGCGAACACGGGGCCACGAGCGACCACCTTTTTGGGGACGGCAAAGCATATGCTACCATGCCGAATTACGACTTTTTTCTGTACCTTGTCCGAACTGGCGCGCCTTCTGCACTGTGCAAGTATTTGCTGGCTCAACCCGCGAACGTGGATGATGACTGGTGCCCCGAATTGTGGCAGCAGAACTATCTACTAAGCGCACTGCAGCATCGTCGAGTCAGCCAATGCCGACCATCATAGTGTCAGGCCACACAGAGAGGAAGTTGGTGGCATGCACCCTAAGGACCCACAAGGCACAGCCAACACTGCCCGCCAGAGATATTATCCCTAACGATTATAGTTCAGGGTTCAGGGCCTGTGGGCCTTCGATTACCTCTGCGGCATAGCCAATCTCACCTGCCTGAATGCATTTATAGAGCTCCCCATAGAATTTTGCAGCGTGGCCGAGTGTATAGTAGGTGTAAGGGTGCTCGGGCATGTGCGTGTGGGGCGTGGTAGAAGACGAGAAGTGACAATGAAAACATCCGGCCTCGCATACATGCTTTGTGTCTTATTTCTCTCACACATTGTTTACTGGTCTGCTGTTGTTTTGTTTCGAATAAAAGAATGTACTGTTGCAAACTTGGTGCTCCTATTAGAATTGGTGACCCCAAAAAGCTAAGGTTGTGAAGTGCAACTGCTGCACATTTGCCGACTGTCGTGTCGCGAACAAGTGGCTTCAGGCCACTCTACGGTAAATGGAGCCAAAATAACGAAGGGTAGATGAAGTTGTGTAATATATATTGTTTCGATGTTTGATGAGGCGTCGTGCATTGCAGCTTCCAAGGACACAAGCGCCAGAATTCCTTCTCGTGTATTTATACGAAAGACTATGCCCACCGCTTTCACAAGATAGCACTATTTGAGGTACACCTTTAGACATCACCAAACGTTATTACATTCGAGCCTTCGAAAATCCTTACACTGGCAGTGTAACTACTCATGCAGATCCTGCCGGGTTTCGCTTTGTTTCGGGACCTATTATGTGTTTCATCATTCATATACAGCAAACATTCCAATTTCACACGCTCTTTTTTTGCACAAAATGGTGGTGGCTTTGAGAAGGTGTAGGTGAAGGATCCGTACGATGGTTATTTTGGGTATTTGTTCATTCTGAGTGCTTGCACTAATCTATAAAAATATCTACAAATGCTAACAAAACGCAGACACCTAAGTCAACACATCTTTTTATGACAAAGGTACAACAGTCATCATGAATAATGCTTAGGATATTGTGGAAAAACTCTAATCACTGCATCGCAGTACAATTGCGGTGGTACATTGCGTTGGTACACCTAATCATCGCAGCTAAAGCAACTGGTATGCAGGATTACTGGTCGAGAGAATAGAGTCTTCCAACGTCCTAATGACTCGTGTCAGTTATTTGATACTATAAAAAAGCTGTCCCCAGTGCGGCCATCTCAGTAGCAATGACTTGACTGCGATGATTGCGCAGTGCTGGTATACAGGATTTGACGGAAGTGGTGGTGTACACGCATAATTTGCTCTATAAAAAGGAGATGAACATATGTTAATGAACCATAAACACAGATAAGGCCATGGTCCCATAAGAAGTTTAAGCGGGTTCACGGGCAAAGTATAAGTACTGACGCACACCGACACAAGCAGGTCGACAAAGCTGAATGAATCTGAGTGTCAGTTTACACTGGAATCAAAAGTCATTGAATTTTTGTCATCGAGAAAAGCATTAATGTATCTTCGATAAGTCAGAATATAGCATAAGCTCTCTGGTTTACAAATACTATAGTTGTGATTTCCTCATTGAATCTGCAGAGCTCCTTATTTTAGGATCGCTGTACAATAGAAAACTTCCACAAAACGTCGCAAACGTGCGTTGTGCACTCCAGAAGAACCCCCCTTCTTTTCTTGGTGTCATACACAAGATATGCGCTGATGATTGAAGTTTTTTAGTGCTTATATAAAACGATGACCAAGTCAGCGATCCATCAAATAAACACTATTTCCTATTGCACTATCAACACTTTAGGAGATGTACCTTCGTGTTTTGATTATAGCATTAAACGTTACCTCATTCAGATTATGTTTCCTTAGAGTTCCCCTCTTTGCGTGGAGCCAGGAAATATCACTGTAGTACTTATAATTATACATCCTGAAACAAAAAAAAAGAAAACCTTCACGGTATAGTGCTTCAAAAGTGAATATTATGAGTAATCTTAGGTAGGCAGCGCTGCCACCACTATTGATCTTTCACCAAGATTAGCGTCTATTTAAAAAGTACTTCTGAGATCTGGCGCAGCTCTGTGGTGGAATGCTTCATTGCCACGCAGAATTCTTTGGTTGGATTCCAGCTGGAACCCTAACATTTATTCTTTGCATTCGTGAGGTCGACGCCACCGATGTCGGCTATTTCTTAACGCTAGCGCGTTAAAATTGCCTATGTGTGTTCTCGTCGTTCCTTGGTGAATACTAAGAGTCAACCCCTACGGCATATACCCGCATACCAGCGGCACATACCCGCCCTCGGGTATGCGCCGCTGTTTGGCGGGAAGTGTTTCATGACGTAGGCGACGGAATCATGACATTATTCATGTGTTCACATGCGCGTCATCTTCGTCAAATCATCTTGCCCTCCCATGCTAATTTTGATTCACGCCAAGTTAAGGGGTGACCACGAGAGCAGCCAAACGCAGGTGGCTAGATAGATAGATAGATAGATAGATAGATAGATAGATAGATAGATAGATAGATAGATAGATAGATAGATAGATAGATAGATAGATAGATAGATAGATAGATAGATAGATAGATATGCCAAAAGTCGCCGAAGTTTACTAAGAAATGCTTCGCATCTAATAATATGCTCTTGTTAGAACGAGATTAAGAGTGATTTCTAGCGAAACGATGGTCCAAATGCTTATGAATTTTATCTGGGCTCGCTAAATGGCGTTACTGCCAGATTTAGCAATGCCGTTCCAGATTACAAATGCGTACTGAAGTTTAGGAAGACATTTAGTGGTGTACAAATTGTGGAAGGATGCTGGAGAACCTAATTCTCGAGCGATTCTGAAAACACTGCTTAGACAACGAATGTCTCGCATGAGTGCACGTTTAGTGTGAACAGAAAAATTTAGCATGCTATCTTAAAAAACACCAAGATCACTGAATTTATAAATCTTTCCTATTGCAAAAAATGGCATCCCCAGCGTGATGCCAGTACGTTTTTTTTTTGGCACTGATACGTGCTGAAAACACTGATACATGGTGGTATTTACTGGTACTTCGCTGGGCACAATGGGAAATAGCTGTCGCGCACTGGTAGGGGCGCTGGCCTGGTTTTAACATGCTGTTATATGGTGCACACTAGAAAGCGCTGTAAAAGCTGGAAATTTCACTGGCAAGCGCTGGTGAATACCGGAGCATGCACTGTTTCTATCGGCGCAGCGTGCATATTCATGCAGCGTGCGCCGTGATATGTTTCGGTGTCGTTGAAATCAAAATGCTTGATTCGATGGCCCGGAGAGATTCTACCGTAAAAGATCAGGAGCATACGAAATTTTTGCGACGTACGTACGTATCGGAGCAATTAATGCACTTTTTTTCTGCGTATACGGGCCCTATTCGCATCAGCCGTGTACTTCTGTAGTGATTCCACGTTACAGTGTTTATAAGTCTGGAGCTGGACGCCACTCCTAACAGAAACAGGAAACTGTTTTTTGCCGCCAAGTTGACGAAACGTAAATGAGCTCTCTCGACCGCTTCGCAAGGTTTCCGAGCGGAGACGAGAGAAAAAGCTGTATTTAGATTCCGCCACACCGCGTAAATGGATGTCTGGCCGTGCTTATCCTTCTGCTTACTTCAGGTAAGAGTCAGAAATGTTCCGAAGCTCAAATGCAGAAACTTCAGCCATCCCAACTAACCACGTCAAGAGCGGTCTCACCCAGTGCCCGGCCCAGCGAGCATAGACCTCTCGTGCCGGCCGCGTCGGTGTATATGTTACCGGATCTTCTTTCTTCGCGTACACACAATTTAATGTGTGATAATAACTATAAAGTAAAGTTTAGACATCACTGAACCTAAGTCGACTATTTTGCCTTTTGTCGATGTTCGCACAAGGAGCGCTGATGATAGATGCATCGCGCTTTCAGCTACGCAGGCTGTCACCAAAAGCTGCCGGCCGCACTATCTGACTGATATGTAACAACACGCCATTTACTATTGGTACTTTGGTGCGCCTTAGTAAACTGACTCCCTGGCATACACTTTGAGCGAACTGAATTAGTATTTGCTTGGGCGTTTTTTTTTAAATTATATAACTGCAACTCTGTACACTGGCACGCCCGCTGTATACTGCTTGCGTAGGCGAGAAAAACAGCTGCGGCGTGGTATCGCCACTCCGGAAATACATGTCTGGCAATGATTGACCTTCTGTTTACTTCAGGTACAGTTTATGTAACAGTAAGAAACGTTGCGAAGCTCAAATGCAGAAACTTCGAACATCACAACTCAGCAGCGTAGAGAGCGGCCTTACCCAGTGCCCCGTCCCAGCGGGCATTAGGCCTAGTGCTGGCGGCGTCGGTGTACACGCTACAGGTGCTTTTTACTTTATGTAAGCACAATTCGAAAGTGTAAAAAGGACAGTAAGGTACAGTTTAGACATCCCTGAGCCGAAATCAACCATTCCTCTGCGTGTGCGGTGCCCGCAGAAGAAGCGACAACGATCAATGTGTCGTACTTCCAGCGATGCGGGATGTGTCCAAAAGCTTCCTTCCGAGCGCAGTAGCCGGTACTTGTGTGACTCATATGTATTAACACGCAATTTCGAGTTAGTTATTTGGTACGCCTTGTTGAACTAACAAACTAGCGTACTTTTTCAGTGGATTGCATTAGTAATTTCTTCGGCGGTTTTTTGTTGCAGGTATCAATATAATTGCGAAATATCTAATTTGGCACGCCAGATGTATGCCGCCATATCGTCGTTTGCTCGAAAAAAAAAACTCAATATTCACTTGGGTACGTGCATATGTACCAAACAAGTCATTTTAAATCATCTGTACATGTTGACCAGTAACAAGTGCGAGAAGCGACAATCAAAGGAGAAAAATATCGGCAGCAAGCCGGCAATCTGTGGCTGCTCTTCCAGTCAATTTGAGAGAGTTAAGATGTGGATTCTTCAATAAACTTTGCGCTCTTGCCAACATAAGCACGTAATTCAGTGCCCGGAAGCCGTTCGTCACTGTCGGATCAAGACGCAATTGTTATTTGGAAAGGAATATCGCGTCAATCTTGACTGTGTGACTTGTAAACGTGAAGTCGAACGGCGTGTTCTTTGGGTAAATGGTCATTTTACAACCCAGGAAACATGTTTTGGCACGGTGTATTGAGTAGAGTGCTGGGTTCGGAAGCAAGAGGTGCTAAGTTCAAATCTAGTCAAAGTTTTTTTAATTTTTTTTCTAAAGTGAATGCGAGCTATATGGATTTTTTACCTTATTTATTTATTTATGGACCAATGAGCATCCCCCATTTTAACACTGTGAGGTCACTTTGCGCAGTGTACCCAGCGCCTCGCTGGTACTCGGACGCCGCCGCTAGTGCGTCCAGTACCAGTGCAATACTGGGTCCTTAATCAGGCATGGTGCTGGACGCTGGTACCTAGTCGTGCTGGTTTTTACAATAGCGTTACATTAGGAAATGGTATTGACCGGCATGTAAATAACACGAAGAAGCCAGTAGCTTCATTTCGCTCTATTAATTAACTTATTTTATTGAGTATGGGGATCCTTTTATAGTGTGCGCATCTGGTAGATTGTCTTCAGAGTGACAGCTAGATATTAGTGAGTCAGTGTTTCACCACAAAACGAGTTCGAAATTGCCCCTGAGTGGTCGCGTGCCTCCTACCTGACACAAGCCCGGGTATGCTGGACAACGAGAGTCTACTGGCGCCACGCAACGCACCACTTATCTGTCCAGCTCAGCCTAAAATTGCTGCCAGCTCAGCAACGATAGCGACGTCCCTTTTGGTATACAGCGAGGCCTCGCAGTGTAAGAGATGTATAGAGGAGAATGAAGATGTTCGCAACGATGATGCCACATCAACATACTCTCCTAACTCCATCACAGAAGATATTGTCACAGTTCATTCTCTTCCTTGGGCCAGCAAATACTATTTTACATTTGATAAATATTCAGAATCTTGCCACATATTTTCTCACAAGTTCAGTAGATGAAGACTCCTACCAAAGATCTTTGATGGAAAAAAAAAAGCCCCGGTGTAACCCTGTTGTAGTGGCAACTGCAGTCTCATGATCTGAATTCCACAAATGAGATGCGGGTATATTCTGTGCACTCTCAATTTGTCACAGTAAGGAAAGGGCTTTACATCTTTCTGCTGGCAAAAGCATGCTCATATTCAAGCCATCAAAAATGAAACAAAATGTTGACAAACTCAAGTAAACGAATTTATTTCTATTGATGTGGCTTTCAACGGTCGCTGTTGCGCCAATCATGGCACAGACGCAACAATTTAGTCCATCATCGTCCATCTTCTTGCTACAGGGCAAATTGTTTCTGCAAAAATAACAGAAGAATATTACATAAGTGCAAGGAGGAGAACAGCCAATTTAATCCACCATATGCATTCTGGCATACTCTATGAGCTTAAACGTTCAAAGAGTGGGGTCCCTATGCCCATTAAAGCTCGCAGTCATTGCTAAATATCTGGTGTTACCAGCAGAAGTTGCATTAATATTCATGAAAATGAAAGCAAGAAACCAAGATTCGTGGTTGAAAAGTTCCTTCAAATGCAAATTTCTATTTCAAAATGAATGCCATCTGAGGACGACGTCACGTAAAGAACCACACGATCGAAACAACTGGATTAGTAAACGCTGCCGCACTTAGAAAGTAATACAGATCATATACTTACACTTCTTGCGGAGAAGTGCGCTGTAGTGGTAGGGAGTGCCGAGACCATAGGCGTAGTTTAGGCCATAGCCGAGAAGACCTTGGCCGAACCCGTAGTGGCCAGCGCCGTAGCCGAGGCTGCCAACGCCATAGCCATATACTGGAGTGGCGTGGTAGGCAGCGACAGCTGGGGTAGCGTGGGCAATCGTGGCGACAGCTGGGGCATGGTGGACGGTGGTAGTGGCAACAGCTGGGGCGGCGTGGATGGCAGCGACAGCTGGTGCAGCAGCGTAGGTGGCAACGGGGGCAGCGGCGACGGTTGCGACTGGAGCGGCGTGGGCAACAGCGTAGGAGGCAACTGGGGCCGCAGCCACGGTAGCAACTGGAGTAGCATGGGCAACAGTGGCGACGCGGGTCACAGCTGGAGCAACAGCGTAGGAGGCAACTGGAGCAGCAGCCACGGTAGCAACTGGAGTAGCATGGGCAAGAGTTGCGACGCGGGTCACAGCTGGAGCAACAGCGTAGGAGGTAACTGGGGCAGCAGCCACGGTAGCAACTGGAGCAGCGTGGGCAACAGTGGCGTAGGAGGCAACTGGAGCAGCGTGAGCAATGGTGGCCACGGCTGGAGCAGCAGCCAAGCCAACACTGTAGCCGGTAGTGCCGACAAAACCAGCGAGAGTGCTGGTGGCGAGAGCCAGAAGAATGCAGGCACGGATCTGTTAGGCAATAAAAGCGTCTTACAAGGATGACCACGGACATCAAAGTTGTATGCAGAAAAAAATTGCACGTTTTTTTTTGTTTTCACAATTTATCCACTAAGAAACTGCTTCAGTGAGAATTTATGTGCAATCAAGGTGTTTTCTTTGCAATGCTATCCAAGTTCTATATATTTATGAAAAAAAACACCTGAGCTGCACCTGTAATCATAATTTTGCACTGTTTGACATTCACTAAGATTCTACGTAAAGTACCGGCAGGTGATTTTCATGAATCAGCTACAGCTCTAGCACGGAATGCACTACTTTGGCCTGAAAATAATATTGTGATGGTCTCGATTGCAAAAAATAGATAAGCATAAGAAAATAACCTCTGTAAATTCTCAATGAGGCCACCGATAAATACCTGTGGCCTAGTGAACCAAGTAGGAATTAGGATATCAGACTTTACTTACCATCTTGAGCTTACAGCTTCTTTTGTGTTAACTGCTGGTGTGTGCTTCCTCCACGGTCGCTTTTATACCAGAACGATCCATGCTTATTTATGCACCGAAGTAAGCTAAATAAGAAAATTATGACCCTGCATATCCAGTATCTTATAGCGCCTCGACATGACCACTTGCCAAGATAAAAACGGAGGAACGCATTTCGAAAAATAATGAGGTCCGACGCAGATAACAGTCTACTTGGAACTATTCCTGCGTTTTTTTTATTCTTTTACGTATTGATGCAGGCGTCGACTCAGACAGATGTTCCATGTTAATTTTCGAGGCTAGAATAACAATGCTATGCAATTCATGCACTAAGGTTATAATAGCGCCAAGAGGATGAGTGTAAGGAAAACGCGGGCGTGGCTCCCTTTTCATGCAGATAATCACGACCAGTATTAGCATCTTTCCACGGGCTTTTTGCACACGGTGTGTCTTTATTTAAGCGTAAAAGGGTAAGTAGGTTTATAACAGTACCTGTAATAATTCATAATTATGGCAGCAACACTCGCAGTATCATTGGTGCTGAAGCTTGAGAAATTTTTGTAGTGCAATTGTTTATAAACACGTCAAAACTTTAACAATGTTTTGCGATATCGACAGAGACCCAGTAAATACAATTATCTCTGAATGCTGATTTGTTCAATTTTATTTCAGAAAAGCGATGATGCAATTATATTGTCTTATACAATCGTAAAAGAGTAATGGTGAGGATCGCCACTGCACGCCCAGTTCCATACCTCATTTGTCCTGCTCGGGCATTTGCATCCGGGCAGGATCACCTTAACGAAAGTGAGTTTGAGCCAAGGCTAGCCAATATGGACTTTCCAGAAATCATAATTGCTGAACATGAACAGAACAAAACTACTCTGATGTTCATAAGTATCATGAGGCAATCACATCACCGTTGTCCGTATCTGATTTGTGCTTAGCGCTCTTGATACGTTGGACCACAAATCACACTATGGATGTCTTCCCACTACTGCAACTGTCAGAAATTCATCCTCCCTGCCTGTAGTGCTTCCTTGTCTGCTGTGAAGACTGGGCTAATAAACACATTAGATATTTATCATCTTTTAGTCTCTGTTTTGCTCACGTTACTCGCAAGCTGGTCTTCCTATACCCTGAGGTAACTGCCAGTGATATGTTTTTATTGATGCTATTGGACAACTGGGTAATTTATTTTAGAAGTTTTTACTTGTACAGTGATGGTATTTGCCGACAAACTCCAGGATAGTTCCACTAACATTGTGGTGTGAAAAAGAACCACAGCTACATAAAGCACATACTTTGAGCTCTTTAATACCTCCAAAACGTGTTTTTTGAGCTTGAAAGCTATCTACTTGGTCCGAATCCGGCTGGAGTGGCTACTAAGTGTTAGAACCAACCCTTTTTTTTCAGTAAAGCCCGGGTGTTTGTTAGCAAACTTGTTCTTCAATCTATGACGAAATGCTGACTGCAGTACCAAAATTTTCCTTTTAATGCAGTGAATGCGACTTGCAAACACTCAACAATAATTTACCATGCTTACTAATTTGATAACATGAATTGGGTAGCAGCAGTTCGTTATTTAAGGTAGCCTGCTGACTGCATCAAATGTGTGTTGAAATTAAATAATTGCCGACCTAGAAAGAAGAAGTAAGGAAATAGACATCAGCAAGTGAGTATTCCTGCAAGAAATTGACGTAGAAGCGTTTGTATTGTTGGGCTGCATAAAAGCACCACCATCGACGACGCCAACAGCAGTCGTAGAGCCAGCGTAATGCGAACCGAATGCGGCCTCCTAGGAGCCAGTAGAAAAATAGAGAGGCAAAGCAAAGACACGTAGGTTAACAAGGCTGTACCCTATTTCATACCCAGCGTTGTGCGAGAAATAGGGGATTAAACAAATGTAGGAATGCACAAAGAAACAGTGGACCACAACTACGCCCGCATGCATAGCACGTTCTTGACACATAGTAAGAACGCTTGAAGCTTCGATGTGTCACAGAGTACAGTTTTATATCGACTCTCTTGGATGAAGTAAACTGCAAACTATGATAAAACATAACACCTAAAAAGAGTGGCAGTGGGATTGGAGTCGGTGAATTGTCATTTCGGTGAAAATTGGGTGCATTCTTCATACAAAGACTTTGACAAAACGGTGACACGTCTGTCTTCATTGCGAAGACAGGCTGTGGATTCGACTGTAACTCACGTCTGTCGTTCTGATTTGCTTTTTGTTTTGAAATTTTACAGTGCTGCCTTCATTTTCCGTCAGTGTAATCTGATAACCGACTCTCTATGAATACGAAACGGTGCTAATGATGGTTACAGAAGTTCACCGCCGCTTTCATTGCTTCTGCTTCTTTCCGATTCTTCTAATGTAATGCGTTGGCTAAGGGAGGGGGTGATGATGACACTGATAGTAGCTATTAGGCGAAGACAATTCTGGTGGTCCAATGAAGAAGCCGATTGTGGGTATGGTCAATATTGGCCGCTTGTAGGACGGGGACGTCTCTGTCACTTTCCGACAATACCACCGGCCTATCAATGTGTTGAGTCAACGTTTGCCATCTGTTTGAATACGGACTAGTCTGTTTTATTATTGAAAAGTTACTTGATTAAGCTTCATGTGATCTATGCCAGTATGGAGATGTTATGGCAGTTCCCGGCAATATTTGTCTTTGTGAGGCATTATACATGAGAACAAATCACCCGTTCCTGTTAGGCCCGATCAAAGTAAAGTGTGATGACCACGATGCCAGCTAATGCTTTTTTATACCATCAGCTTCGCAAGTTTTTAAAAAGAAGTCAAATTATAAGGAAATACAGGAGATAAGACACATTGCCGGTATTCGTTTCATGTAAAGCAGCTGTCTTTGCTTTACGTTTCGGCTTTGAGTTTAAGCTTTACGAGGTCAATAGACGTGTCTTTGCAAATAAAGCTGTTTTGGGCACAACGTGCGTACACACTAGGTGCGTCGTCTACATTGACATTCAACCTCAACATATAGTTCGTGGTATGTCAACACTGATGCTATTACACGGAAATCAGTTTTAAGTTCGAAGCATTTTAGAGGCCAGGCTGTCATGTGCCAGCCAGATGTTGTCATCCTCGTGTTTTGTCACAGCTTCGCGTAATGCAGGAAGAGTGACCTATATCAATGGCACTCGCTCGCACCGGGGAAGTCTTTTTTCTCTTTTTCTTCGAGCACCTTCATGGTCGTGTTTGCTCAAGTATAATGAAAAAAGACGTGATGAAAGAGACAACCGAAGAGAAACATGAAAGGCTGCTGGCTTCCGCGCTTTCTTTCAGCTTGACACAGCTATTGAAAGCTGCTTAATTTTTTATTGCGATATTGCGATGTATGAATAATCTCAGCTGGATTTCGCCGCCGCCTTCGGCGTCGACGTTGGTGTCCGGCACCGTATACGTATACATATTTGTGTATATGAAAACGCAAGATAGTACAAAAAAATTCATAAAGAAGACTCCGGCGCGCCGAATGGGACGTAGGACCTCCACGTCGCGAATGCGAGGCGTTAAAAACTGAGCCACCAAGGGGATGTCCTTCAACGTTCAAACGGCACGAAATTTATATCTACCACTTTTACTGCTGTTGGCGGGCATCTCTGGAGGCAATTATTGTGTTTTAAGCATTATCAGCAAGATGGCGAAATGAGTGCGTGGCGGCTGTCGTCTCTCACGCGTACTTTGGCCCGCTGAGAGGAGAAGAGCGGATGATTTCACACGCATTCTTATCTCTCAGTGGGTAGATCATACGCCTTTGCTGGCGTAAGACTTGTGCTGGAACAAGTCTGTTGTAGTTACCGGGCACACGAAGGTCACTGCAATCATTGCACAGCCTCAGGTTTGCGAAAAAGGCGCGCTTTTCAGACACAGCAAAATAACCTCTGAGACGCTATGCACGTTTATCTCTACAAGTGAGCACGTTTTGTGCGTAATTTGTGCGTGAGAAACGCGAAGAACGTTTCGATCTGCTTGCCATTATGCGCGTGTCCTTCCAATTTGTTGCTTTCGCGTTCATTGCTTCACCTTTGCGGCAAAGGTGTGACTTTTTTTCATTGAGGCATAGCGTAGGCAACAGTTTGATTCCCATTTCACATGCGATTCTGATCTCGGCTGCGGAGGCTGCATTTCCGATGGAGGCAGAAATATAGTAGACCCTTGTGCTCAGATGTGGGTGAAATTTCACAGGTGGTCGAAATTTCTGGAGCCATCCACTACGGCGTCTCTCATAATCATATGGTGGTTTTGGGACGTCAAAGCTCACATATTATTCAATCAATCAACGTGCGATTCTGTACGTATCATACGTGGTATTCGTGAGAGTATCATCCTGCGATCGAGCAATGGTTATGTAGCGAGAGAGGAAGACGGGACGGCGACCAACGTGGTCGTGTCGTTCTCTCGTCACTTCATTCCTCGCCTGAAGCGGAGCCGCGTGGCTTCCCACGTCCGACACATCAAGTGCCTAGCTTGTTCTAATCCTCGCGCAGCTCGAGCCAGCATCAGCTGCGTGAGAGGCGCGGCGCGGTGATTGAGAAATGATGATGGTGATGGTGGCACTACAGGGCTCCCCCCCCCCCCCTAGAGCTTTGCGCAATTTGAAGGCATTTGAAAAAAGAAAGAGAGCGACAAATGCTATATACATGAACGACAATCTATAAAGTGTTCATTTGGCAAGTCCAGGTTGTCAAAGTTTATAGGCCATCAGTAAGCAGTGTTTCTCCGGTGGGCGACTCTGGGAGAAGCGCAAAGGACGAAGAAGGAAGTGCCGGGTCTCTGTGGTTGCCGACAAGCGGGTCTCACGATGGCCTGGTCGGACAGGCCGAGAGTGGACCGTGTGTCGCGAGGTCATGCTGCTAACGTCAGCAGAGGGTCGGCAGTGCGAGTTTTGACGTTGGGGTAGACGTAACACAGACCTCGAAGTCGAGCGGCGTCTGACGTGCCGGTATAGATAGACGTGCCGACGCACGCAGGAACGTCCGGGTCACCAATGTAGCGAGAGAGGAAGACGGGACGGCGGCCAACGTGGTCGTGTCGTTCTCTCGCCACTTTATTCCTCGCCTGAAGCGAAGCCGCGTGGCTTTCCACGTCCGACACATCAAGTGCCTAGCTTGTTCTAATCCTCGCGCAGCTCGAGCCAGCATCAGCTGCGCGAGAGGCGCGGCGCGGGGATTGAGAAATGATGATGGTGATGGTGGCACTACTGTTTAATAGAGATAGCTCAGTCATAAAATCACTTATGTAATAATGTTTACTCAACTGCTATTAAAATCGAGCAAGCACTGAAACCCCAAATAAACTTACACCAACCAACTTTAGCGGAAAGATTTCTTTCAAAAACGTTCCAAGACATGGTACGGTTCGGTTGTAGAAAACTTCCACGTAAAATGCCTGGTCTGATTCGTGCTGGGCTGATCTTTTTTATTATTCATTTTTGTTTGGCCAACGTGACTGACGCCGCATCTTTTCGATGCCATTCCATTTGATATTGAGGGTGTTCTCGCCATTACTGCGTAGACGTGAACTGTGAAAGACCTATGGCGCATAACCGCAAGCTATGGCTCATAGTGTGCAGGTATGTGCCACACGTCTTTGAAGAGAAAGTGTTTCGTCACGTACACAACGGTATTCTCGCGTTATTCAAGTGATTACCAGCAGTGAGCTCAGACCCTGAAGTGTAACTGGCAGTGCTGGATCAGTCCGGCTGGCGGCGCAATTCATGCAGTGAAGCCTTGTACTCGTGGCCCCACTTATCTAGCTCTTTAGCAAACCCCTTCCTTTTCAACCCAATAGATTTATTCAATCATTCATCCATTCATTCATTCATTTATTCAATCATTCATTCATTCATGCATTTATTCTTACCACCAGTGCGGTTCCTCATACATATATACCCTTGTGTCCCTATTTCGGTCAGTATACCTATTCGAGAAAGTGACCAAAAGAGCATCCAGACGTAAATAGAGTGGTATATTTGTAGGTAGAAGCAATGAACGTGTTTCTGGTTGGCGAAGAAAGGCTTTGCGTTTATTATTTCAACGACATGATGTGCTTGTTAACAACACATTAACTGCAGCATGCTCTTTTCGAAAGACTCTAGTCTCTTAGGTTCCGCCAGTGCTGCTCTTATACAGTAAATGGAATTGTTTTCGCAGTGATAGGTCTTTTATGAAAAACATTTTCTTAACATGAACACGTTTGTATGCCGCTTTGATGTTTCCGTTAGGGAAGTCACATCTGTTGAAGAGCTCGCGGGCTTCTCAGGGAAAATTTTAGGAATAGCTAATCTGGTTCACACGATCAGTCAGTTTACCCATAGTGTCCACTATTTCAGATTATAGAAGCGCGATCCGATCACCACAACACCAATACCCCAAGCCTGTTTGATGGGGGGGGGGGGGGGGAGGCACGTTCTTTATGCACCTCAATTGTGCAGCTATGACACCGTCTTCAAGGAGAGGCACAGCGCAGTGTCACGCTGAAGAACTGCACGATATTCTCGTCGCAGGGCAGAGTAGTCTTACTTTTGTTGATTGTGCGCACGTCTATCGAATGGGCCAGAAGCGAACAATTGGAAAGCGCACAATTTCACACATTTGAGGCAAAAATAAGAAAGTGCCTCTTCGATTTGAGAATCTCGTTGATTTGTACCATAGAGAAATGCCGATGAAATTACAGATCAGCATAAAAGTACTACGGGATGTCGTGGTAGTCGCGCATTAAAAAAACCACTCTACATAAAGAGACGAAAAAACTGGGTCGTCTGATTAGTGATGCGTCCGTACCAGCTAGACTACTTCTCAGTACTACTTAACAATGGCGTAGCAAGCGGGAGCTTTGGGGCTCTACCCCTCTCCTCTCTGATTACACCGCTCTTTCTTCTGTTGCCACAGATAGTTGTGCAGTGCTTTAAAATGTGAAGAGTTGGTGTTTTAGTAACGATGAAGACGAATAAATAAAAGCTCGAAAAGAGGGGTTGGTTTACGGGGGTTCTGCGAAGCCGCTGAATCCGACGTCTTCTCGACATTTCACAGCTGCAAGTTTCACAGAAGTATGAAATTGGTGTTTAATTTTACATAAATTAACGAAAAAAAAACAAGTCGGGGTGCTATTTATGAGGCGGCACCACAAGCACCTGCAGTTGATGAAGGGATGATAAGGACGGAGGCCCTCTGAAAAGATCTAGGTTTATTATTGACAGACGCACTTTCTATGGCCTTGACCAAACACGCTGGTACAGAAGTATAGGAAAGAGGGTGTTGGCGAGCGTCACAATTTTATCGAAAGGTGGGAGCGTGGAAGAGAAAGGGGCACGCAGCAGACATAACAGGGGGCCTATGCCACACCACGGAATGCGGGATGCCCTCCGGAAATGTTTCGTCGTAAACCACGCTCTTCATAGCCCATTTCGAAATAGTCGGGGCTTTTACGATTACGTCGCAAAGCCAGACGGCACGGAGAAAACAGAATGGTTTCCCGCATTCCGTGATACAATATAAACCCCCGGGGCATCGCTTGAAGTTCAAGGAAGCAGGGAGCTTGTAAAAAAAATGGAAGGATGAGAAAGGAGTGGGAAGGGCTCAAATTCATAAGCGGCAGCATTCAGTGCGATTTGAAGCGATAACTGGTCCGCGTTTTAAATAAGCAAGAAACGTGCAAAATAAAATAAAACGTTACAGAAGGTTGGTGTTATATACCGAGATATAAATTTACTTAAGCCAGAAAGACAACAGGGGGATAGCCCTCTGAGGGTGATAGCCCTCCTGAGCTATAATAGATTCAATAAAAGCAAGAAGGTCTCTTCCCTTGAGTAATGCGGTGGTTTAGCGCGGTCAAGTGGGCTCGCATATACTATGACGCCCCGCGCTTTGGCGTCTGTGCGTCAAAAGCCACGGTCGGCTAGTAAATTTGAGCTTGACTGCTGAACTGTAATACGGGCTCAAATCCTGGCCGTGGTGGAGGCATTTACAATGTAGGAGGAGAATGCTTCAGGCTAGTGTACTTCAGTTTAGGTGCACTTAACGAACCCCCACGAGCTCCAAATTTTAGGGGTGAAGCTCCTTAAGCCGTGGGTCTTGCGTCCGCGATGTATGCAGTAGTAGTAGTAGTAGTAGTACTAGTAGTAGTAGTAGTAGTAGTAGTAGTAGTAGTAGTAGTAGTAGTAGTAGTAGTAGTAGTAATAGTATTCGTAGTAGTAGTAGTAGTAGTAGTAGTCGTAGCTGTAGTAGTAGTAGTAGTAGTTGTTGTTGTTGTAGTACGTAGCCAATTTCCCGGCCGAACAAGTGGAGCAGCACGCGCGCACTGTTTTTAATCGAAGAGAAAACCCGCGCACGTTAATCCTAAATAAAAAGATCGCTGTTTCTGATGTAATAACTTACAGAGACGAGTATCCGTGACTTAATCTGCAATAAAATTTGCCTTGAACTTGATGCTTACTAAAAAAAACTAGCAACCGAAGGACGCACTTTGAGAACTATCTGACCATGAAAGGTTGCGACGTTATACCGGTTGGCCGTAACCTCCTTAGTTTTAGCGAGGTTTGGCCACAGTGCCCTGAACTAGTGGCGGGGAAAGGTGGGAACTAAATACGAAACGCAGTCCGTAACAAAGTGCACGCGTGCCGTTCCTCTACTACAGCCTGGCCACCTCTCGTCTAGTCTTTGGAATGTCCGCTGGATGGCGATACTTCTATGTGGTGAATATATGATGAAAAGATGCCAGATGGACAGACGCAAGGACAGATAGACAGAGGGACGGACGCAAAGGCGAATGGACGGATAGATGAATGCATGTACAGAAGGACGGACGCACGAATGAACGCATGGATGGTCGCAGTGTACAGACGGAAGCAAGAACGAATGAACGGATGACGGAGGTGCAGACAAACTGATGGACGCTTTACCCCTCTCATCACCCTGCACTCCATGGATATGCTGCGATTTTTATGGAGCCCTCCACAACGCCGTACTATTTAGTCATATCGCTGCTCGCGACGTTAAGTAAAACAAGCTATTATGTGGTGCGTTTTTCGCTTCTTATTTTCATCGTTTCTAAATTTTATGTTTTTCAATGTTGCCAGCGACAATCTTGTGGATAAGAAACCCCAAGCCTAGGTCATTTCTGTCAACCAATCTACGGTAGCATAGAACGTATCCGTTTTTCAGCACTGCATTAGCTTCACATGTCTTCCCAACTTCGCTGAGTACTACAACAACGCATTTAACACCCTCTAATTCCTCGAATAGCACAGTGATGCTAGCCTCACTAGATAGCGTTCTAGCGTTCATTGTAGTGAAGTTGAGATTCCAATGGCGGCCTGTTTGGACCCAGAGATACTTAGCACCCTGCGGTACGTCACAGATCTGACCACCGCCCTGGAGTGTCGCTTCGCCGCCGCAGGGGTATGTGGGCCACAGGTTATTTGCTGTATTAATTAGTGGTCATATATATATATATATATATATATATATATTGTGGGAATTTGTTACTTACATTGTCCTCATCCCTGCATAATCACAATCACCACCATCCGCTTGTCTCTTTGTTCTCATTGCCACTCTGGGTCATCATCATCGTCATCGTATGTGTACTGGCTCTGCCCGTTCGTTTTGCGAGGTCTTTCCTCAATTAAACGCTGTCGCAACCAAGACTACCAAGACTTCATACGTGGCGGAGGTGGATTTTCGGTCCTCTAACTTCCCGCAGCCCGCTCTACCCCCTGGAGCTTCGTTCACGCCGCCGATTGCGCCCACTTTCAGGCAGCATGTCCCAGACCGAGCCTACCGGCGCTGATGTCATCAACCACGCACCGACGGAAGCTGCCCCTCCTATTTACATACACGGGCATCAGCGGGAACCCCCGCTCATCACTGGTCTTCGTGGAGAAGACGCAGAAGACTGGCTCGATGACTACGACCGCGTAAGTGTCCCTAATCGGTGGCACGAGGCCGTCAAACTGCGTTACGTCCGTTTTTATCTCACCGGAGTCTCAAAGACATGGTATTTTAACCACGTCATTGACTTACCCGACTGGGCTACATTCCAGCAGCAGCTGCGACACGTTTTTGGGACCCCGGACATTCGACCCAGCTTCGCGAAGAGGATACTTGATACTTGCTTACAACATCCCGGTGAATCGTACACTTCATAGATCGAGGATGTCCTCGCACTGTGCCGGCGTGTCAATCAATCCATGCCGGAATCGGACAAAGTGCGCCACATATTGAAAGGCATTGGGCCTGTTGCCTTTAATGCACTTGCGGTGCAAAGCCCAGCTACCATCGCTGATGTCGTGACGACATGCCAGCGCCTTGATACGCTGGACTCTGTTCGCCTTTAACCGGACATTGACGACCACCACTCTACGTCTCATGGCCACCTGCGTGACCTCATCTGGGACATTATACGTGAAGCATTGCGGTCTATGGGCTTCACACCTCCTACACCACGTCCTACGCAGTCTTCGGGAGTGCCCTTGCGTGACATCATCAGGGAGGAACTTACATCGCTGACCAGCTCAGCGCCCGTACAGCCACCTGCTTCGCGCCCCATACATACGTACCCTGAAGTTGCTGCCGTGCCTCCCAGCGACGCCCACGCGACATTGTGCGTACATCTTACGCATCAGTTGCTGCCGCTCCCCCGATAAACTACCATTCCGTACCCCCTGACCCTTCGGCCCACCTGACCGCGCTATCTCCAGGTGCCCCGAATGACTCCTATTCCCGGCCGTGGCGCTCGTCTCGCCCTGTATGCTACTACTGTGGCTATCGCGGCCACATATATCGTTTCTGCCGAAAGCACCAGCAAGATGAGCGTCGGAGCGACGTGCGCGAACGGGATTTGTACACTGGGGCGTCTTATCAAGGTCGGCGTTATTCGTCTCCCCCGCACCGGTCTCCATCTCCTCCGGCATCAACTGCACCAAGAAACAGCCGAAACACGAGACGCCGCTCGCCTTCGCCCTTCCGCCGTTCCACTTCTCCACTTCGGCCCGCCTCATTCTCATCTGATATTCATTCGGGAAACTAAGTGATGCAGTTTGTGGAGGAAAAACTGCATTCGGAATTAGAACTGAAATTCCTCCATCAGGCCCGTGTAACATAGTTTCTGTAGAAGTGAAAGGAATGCAAGTCGATGCTTTGGTGGACACAGGTGCGACATTGTCTGTGATACGTGCTGATTTATGTGAACATTTAAGGAAAGTAATGACGCCTTACGGTGGCCCCACGTTAGTTACTGCCCAGGGGAACGTCATTCGCCCTTCCGCGTTTTGTACTGTGCGTGTTTTGATCGAAAGCATCCGCCATCATGTCCAGTTTGCTGTCCTGTCCCGCTGCTCTCACCAACTAATTTTAGGGTGGGATTTTCTATCATCTGCTTCCGCGGCGATTTGTTGTGGACAATGCATCGTTCACCTCGCTGACACCGACTACATGCTTAAAGACGACAATCAGAAGCCACTTCGTCTGGTCGCTGCGAAAGACATCAAACTGCCACCACTACAACAGCAAATTGTCAGCATTACGTCCATTGCCATCTATCACGGTGATGTATTGGTCTCACCGTCACCACTTTGCGTTCGTAAAGGTATAGTTCTTCCGTCTGGTGTCGTTCGTTTTTGCAATGGCTCTGCACTTGTCACCGCTGTCAACTCTATACCGGAGAAGATCTTACTGCCACAGGGCACTACTGTGGCCCATGTTGCCGACTTCGAGCCTGTATTTGTCACGCCACTTCAGGCCATCGCATCCAAAGAACCTTCCCTCGGTGAGCATGTTTCTTCCTCCGCCTTTGCCATCGCTATCAGAAGCGAATTGACATATTCACAGAGGCGACAGCTGTTCGCATTGTTACAGAAACATGCAAATTCTTTCAATATTTGCTCGTCTAAGGTGGGCCGCACTAATACTACAGCAGATCGAATTCAAACTGTTGGGACATGTATCGTACACCGCCGACCCTACTGCGTGTCTCTAGCTGAAAGAAAAATTATAGAAGTAAACGTTGCGGACAAGCATAAACGGGAAGTCATCCGTCCCTCATCTAGCCCTTGGTCCGTAAAAAGGATGGCTTTGTGCGTTTTTGCGTGGACTACCGGGCGCTCAATAAGATTACACGCAAGGACGTGTACCCTATGCCACGCATTGGCGATGCCCTTGATTCCCTACAAGGCGCGGAATTCTTTTCAAGCATCGACTTGCCTTCTGGGTCCTGGCAGATCCTAATGCATGAAGACGATAAGGAGAAAATGGCGTCCACAACCCCCGACGGGCTATATTAATTCAAGGTGATGCCTTTCGGGCTCTGCAACGCACCCACGACTTTTGAGCGCATGATAGATACCATGCTGTGCGGCCTGAAATGGAAAAGTTGCCTTTTCTACCTGGACGACAATATTATCTTTTCGTCAACGTTTTCTGAGCACCTAGAATGATTAGAACAAGTTCTGACGTGCCTTGCCGGCGCCGGGTTCAAATAAACACTAAGAACTGCTCTTTCGCTAGCAAATATATCAAGGTCTTAGGACACGTCGTTAGCAAAGATGGCATCTGGCCCTAACCTAACAAGATTTCTGCAGTCCTTCACTTTCCGCGTCCCGAAAAACCAAACGAGCTTCGCAGTTTCCTTGGCCTCGCCTCCTATTTTTGCCGGGTTATCCACAACTTCGCTTCTATTGCTGCTCTATTACACCAACTACTCGCTTATAACGTCCCCTTTCTGTGGTCTCAAGAATGTCAAACAGCACTGGAGCTGTTGAAGCGGGCACACACGTCTGAACCTCTGCGCTGCCACTTTGACGAAGCCGCACCGACTATCCTTCATACCTACGCTAGCGGCCTTGGTATAGGAACCGTTCTTCTACAACGCGACAAGTCTTCCCTAGAGAAAGTTGTTGCATATGCCAGTCGCGTACTCACCCCTTCCGAAAAGAACTACATGATAACTGAGCAAGAGTGTTTGGCTGTGGTTTGGTCGGTGCAGAATTCCGTCCCTATCTCCACGGCCGTCACTTCCCAATCGTTACGGACCACTATGCCTTATGCTGGCTTTCTACACTGAAGAACTTGTCCGGATGCTTGGGTCGGTGGATACTACGCTTGCAGGAGTACGACTTTGACATGACTTACAAGTCAGGCAGAAAACATCAAGACGCCGATGCTTTATCTCGTTGCCCACTTCTAACTACCCATATCAGCGTTGGTGAGAACTCAGCCGCCACCTCTACCAAAGTTCATACGCTCGCATAAATAAGGCAACCCTTTTCGGACGACGAGCCAACATTTATATTCCGCCAGCGGTCCGATTCGTACTGCAGACGCATGATGGACCACCTTTCAGGAGTTTCTCATCCACCAAACGCGCGACTCCGTCGTCAGCTCCTGTACTTTAAGCTGGACAAGGGGGTTTTCTACCGCCACGTCTACCACACTGACGTTCAGCGCTGGGTTCTTGTACTGCCACGCTCTCTTCGACTTCAGGTGCTGGAAGACTTCCACGACGACTTGACTGCTGGTCATCTTGGTTAAAAAAAACTCTTGACCGCATTCGATGTCGTTATTACTGGCCTGGCCTTTCTCCTAATGTAGCGCGGTACGTCGGTTCCTGCTACCCACGGCAGCGTCGTAAACTCCCCAAGTCTCCACCTGCTGGACCTCTACAGCCACTTCCGTGCCCTTCAATGCCTTTTGAGGTTGTAGGTGTTGACCTTTACGGGCCTCTCCCCGTCACATCTGCTGGTAAACAATGGATAGTGACCGCCGTGGACCCCCTGACACGCTACGCTGAGACTTCCTCTGTTATTACAGGCTCAGCTGTGGAAGTTGCCGACTTTATTCTTCACGCCATAATTCTGCGTCATGGGGCTCCTCGTGTACTGCTTAGTGATCGCGGCAAAGTGTTCCTGTCATAAATGGTAAATGAAGTACTGCGCGTTTCTGGAACTACTCACAAGACAGCTTCAAGCTACCACCCTCAGACAAATGGTCTCACAGAAAGATTTCAACGAACCCTTGCACACATGATAGCTGTTTACGTCCAACCCGACCACAAAAACTGGGATACTCTTTTACCATTCCTGACATTCGCTTACAACACCACCGTTCAACGAACAACTTGCTACTCACCATTTTACCTCGTGTACGGACGCACCCCGTCTACCTTTCTCGACGTCTCCTTCTTTAACAGCCATGGGAATTCATGTCAGTCTTCTAGCGAAGAATACATTTTCCGCCTGGCCCAGTCTCGCCATCTGGCTCGCATTAATACTGAAGCGAGACAGCACAATCAGAAGATCATCTATGACGAATCCCACCACGTTGTGTTTTTCCAACCTGGTGACGAGGTGCTGCTTTTGACACCTATTCGCACTCCTGGTCTTTTGGTCTTTGTGACAAATTCCAACCACGCTTCATCGGGTCATACATTGTTTTAGAACAGACTTCGCTGGTTAATTATCGTGTGGCAGCACTCGTCGACGCAACAGACCGCCGCTACCGCAGCACAGAGTTTGTCCACGTTTGTCGCATGAAACCTTTCACGCAACGTTCCTCGTCACTTTGACTTACGGCGGCCAGGGTGTCCGCTTCCAAGTGGGGGAATTAGTGTGGACATTTGTTATTTACATCGTCCTCATCCCTGCATGATCACAATCACCATCATCCGGTTGTCTCTTTATCTTCATTGCCACTCTGGGTCATCATCATCGTTATCGTCTGTGTACTGGCTCTGCCCGTTCGTTTTGCGAGGTCTTTCCTCAACTAAATGCTGTCGCAACCAAGACTATCAACACTTCCTTATATATATATATATATATACATATATATATATATATATATATATATATATATATATATATATATATATATAATATATATATATATATATATATATATATGGCGAAAGAAGAGTATACCTAAGGGCTCGTTTTTCCGTGTTTTAACACAATATTTATGAGATCTATCAAACAGTAATGCCAAGGAATGTACAGGAGAAGTTTTTGAACCAATGGAATGTAAATAAGAAGGAAGAAAAGTGGATGAAAAATAACCAGCCGTGAGCAGGAATCGAACCTACGACCTTCGAATAATGCGTTCGATGCTCTGTCACACCTACTTCTAAATTCACATATGAACCCAAAAAAAGTGGACGGAGGGAAGGCCGCTGTGGTAGCTCAGTGGTTAGAGCATCGAACGCGTTATTCGAAGGTCGTAGGTTCGATTACTGCTCACGGCTGGTTATTTTTTCATCCACTTTTCTTTCTTCTTATATACATTTCATTGGTTCTAATAACTTCCCCTGTACATTCCTTGGCATTACTGTCTGTTAGATCTCATATATATATATATATATATATATATATATATATATATATATATATATATATATATATATATATATATATATATATATATATATATTGTGAAGAAGAAGATGTGCCTGCGGCGAGCAGCATCGCCAACGCCCGGCTCTCTTGGCTCGTGCTTCGGCTCGCTGCTGTGCTGATCTCTGCTGGACGGTTCTTCACGCTGGCTTGCCGTTGTCGTTATCGACTAATAAACCTCGTCACATTTGGTGGAGAGTGCTGTTCATCCCCGTCACTACACCCTGGAACTGCGAAGCCGCACGCTACCGCCAGTCATGACTGACAACGCCAACCCATCCGCATCGTCGCCCCAGTTCAACTGCCCCGGCCATCCTAGGCTACGGGACCCGCAGGTCTTCAGCGGTGCGGATGGGACCGACGTGGAAGACTGGCTTGAGCACTACGAGCTGGTGAGCGCCAATAACAAGTGGGATGAAGCCGACAAGCTCAGCCATGTCATATTTTATCTCACCGGCGTCGCAGAATTGTGGTTTAACAACCACAAACACAACATCCCCACATGGAGCGTCTTCAAGACGTCATGTGCTGAAGTGTTCGGTCGGCCGGCTGTCCGCAAGCAGCGGGCAGAACAGCGCTTGCGCGTCCGCTCTCAGCAGACTGGCGAAAATTTCACCAGCTATATTGAGAATGTCCTCGACCTTTCTCGACGCGCGAATGACACCATGCCCGAGTCGGACAAGGTCAAACACACCCTCAAGGGCATCGACGATGGCGCATTTCAAATGCTCTTGGCTAGAAATCCGAGCACAGTTTCTGAAGTCGTCAGCTTATGTCAGAGCTACGACAAGTTGAAGAAGCAACGCTCTCTGACTCGAAGACCTCAGCGTAGTGCTGAGTCGCTGTCCAGTTTCGACACCATGCCTGACCATTCACCATTGCTTCAGCAAGTCCGAGCCTTCGTCCGTGAGGAAGTCGCCCGCCAACTTTCTCTAGTGCCTTTTGCTCACGAGACTACCACCCGTCTACCCGCCCCGCTTCACACTGCTATATCGGAAGAGGTTGCACAAGCTGTTCCCCTTGCACACTACGAGCCGCCTCTATCTAGCCGTGTCAATTGCCCGCGTGTCGCACAGCCGGTAGGTGCCCCTGTCGCCTATCCGCCAGCGATTCAGCCTGTGGCCGAGCCCCTAACGTATGCAGCACAGCCTGTGGCTCCTCCTGTCGCTTGTTCGCAAGAGATGCAGCCCGTAGCCGCCCCGCTCACATATGCATACGCTGTGCGTAGGCTTCCGCAACTGCCCTACACCACGCGCTCACAGCGCGCACACCCGGCTGCTTATACTACACCTTGGGTGGCACCACCAGTCGCCAATCTATGGAGGACTTCCGATAACCGACCGATTTGCTACGCCTGCTTCACTCCCGGACACGTTGCCCGCTACTGCCGCCGTCGACCTCAGACGTTCGGCAACTATGCCCGGTCGTCGCAACCCGGCAGCCAACCCTTCGACCAATACGGGCCGGTCTCGTCACCTCGCTCTGCCCCTACTGACCACCTTGACTTCCAGCCGCAGCGCGCACCGTCTCCTCGTCGGCCATCACCCTCCCCCATGCGTCCCCAGCCCGGACCTTCCGAACAGGAAAACTAAGCACCGCAGTTCAAGAGGCAAGAACTGCGCCGTTTTCGAACTGTCTAAGCCCTCACCCCTCTCCTGCTAACGTGGTCGCAGTAACTGTTGAAGGTTATTGTACATTCGCCCTTGTGGACACCGGGGCAGCTGTTTCTGTTATTGCCGCTAATCTCTGCCGTTTATTGCGCAAAGTCACGACGCCGCTTTCGGGACTGTCGCTCCACACCGCAAGCGCACAGCAAGTAACGCCTCTCGCAGCCTGCACTGCAAGATTGTCCATCAAAGGCAATCTTTACATCGTGGAATTTATTGTTCTCGCTGTCTCTTCGCATGACGTCATCCTCGGGTGGGACTTCCTATCCCGCCATAACGCCGTCATCGACTGCGCTCGCGCCGAAGTTGAGTTTTCACCCTTGTGTGATGTCCCATTACTTGACGCTCTTCATCAGCCGGCGAAGTTGCTCGTTCATGAAGATACCGATATTCCACCTGGAAATTTTGCCCTTGTTCCCGTTTCATGCAACGCCTACACGGACGCTACTTGCCTTTTTATGCCTTCCGATATCTTCAAGAGTCGTCGAGCTCTGCCGCTGCCTTTCGCAACAATTGACCTTGCCGCCGGAAGAAGCATTATGTTCGTAAGCAGTCCGCTTTCCACGCCTGTCACTTTGATTGCGGGGAAATGTCTCGGCCGCGTGCAGGATCTCGACCCTTCGGCTTTGGTTGATGTCCCGGATGACTACTGCGACCACCCAAAATCACTGTCGGCACTCGAGGAGTCGTTCAAGGATAATTGCTGACACTCTCACTCCCACCGAACATGCCGACCTGCTGAATCTTCTGCAAGAGTTCAGGAGTTCTTTCGATGTGTCGCAGCCTCAACTGGACCGCACGTCACAAGTCGAACATCATGTTGACACCGGCCTACACCAGCCACTGCGTCAAAGACCATACCGTGTCTCCGCTGAAGAGCGCCACGTCATCAACGATCAAGTCAAAGATATGCTTCGTAGAGACGTCATTCAACCGTCTCACAGTCCCTGGGCGTCTCCCTGTCGTCCTCTTGCGTAAGAAAGACGGATCTATCCGATTTTGCATGGACTATCGTCGTTTGAACAAGATAACGCGCAAGGACGTCTATCCTTTGCCGCGCATTGATGACGCCATCGACGCCCTTCACGGAGCGGAATTTTTCTCGTCGCTAGATTTGCGGTCTGGCTATTGGCAAGTTCCAATGGCTGAAGCCGATCGCCAAAAAACGGCATTTATTACACCAGACAGACTATACGAGTTTAGCGTCATGCCTTTTGGACTTTGTAACGCGCCTGCCACGTTTGAACGTCTTATAAATAATTCGCTATGTGGCCTCAAGTGGAATATCTGCCTCTGTTACCTCGACGTTGTAGTGGTTTTCTCCCACAATTTTCCTACGCACCTCCTTCTTCTCAGGCACGTTTTGACTTGCCTGACCAACGCTGGCCTGCAGCTTAACCTGGAAAAAATGCCGCTTCGCTGCACGCGAGCTCGTTATACTAGGCCACATCGTGTCCAAACACGGCGTATTACGTGACTCGGCAAAACTTCGAGCAGTCACAGAATTTCCCAAGCCAACGACCATGGAAGAACTTCGCAGTTTTGTAGGCCTATGGTTCGTATTTCCGGCGCTTTGTTCGCAATTTCGCATCTATCATGTCACCATTAACCCAGCTTCTTCGCGGTGACGTGAACCTCTCCTCCTAGTCCCCAGCATGTGACGTTGCCTTCACTACTCTACGCCGTCTGCTCACCTCCCCACCTATTCTTCGCCACTTCGACGCGACGGCTCCTACTGAAGTGCACACCGACGCCAGCGGCGTCGGGCTAGGCGCTGTCCTCGCTCAACGAAAGCCCGGCTATTCAGAATACGTTGTAGCCTACGCTAGCCGCACTCTGACAAAAGCCGAAACTAATTACAGCGTGACAGAAAAAAAGTGTTTGGCTCTGGTGTGGGCGCTTGGAAAATTACGGCCGTACTTATACGGCCGCCCGTTCGATCTAGTAACTGATCACCACGCGCTTTGCTGGCTCTCCACTTTGAAAGACCCTTCTGGCCGCCTTGCGCGATGGGCACTCCGCATCCAGGAGTACGACATTCGCGTCGTATACTACTGCGGACGCAAACACTCTGACGCTGATGCCCTGTCCCGCTCACCTTTATCACCAGATCCGACGTGCGGAAACACTCGCCTCGAGACCTTGTCATCGCTAAATCTCGACTCGATTGCCACCGAACAACGTCGTGACCCGTGGATCGCATCTCTCATCGAATATCTATCTGGCACGCCCAACCTTCCAGTATCTCGATCCCTCCGACGTCAAGCTTTCCAATTCGCCATCCGCGATCAACTCCTTCATCGACGCAACTACGCTCCCGATGGCCGCCGGTGGCTGCTGGTCATTCCACGCACTATACGATCGCAAGTATGCGCTTCTCTTCACGACGATCCGCAATGCGGCCACGCCAGAGTGTTCAAAACATATGAACGCCTTCGCCATCGCTATTACTGGCGCGGCATGTACAATTTTGTACGCAAATTTGTGCAGTGCTGTCCTGACTGCCAGCGACGCAAACCAACACTGCCACGTGCTACTGGCGCATTGCAGCCACTTCCATGCTCTGCCAAGCCATTTGATCGGGGAAGGGGGCCGTAGAGCGTTGACCTCTACGGCCCCCTTCCATTGACATCAAATGGTAATCGTGTGGATTATAGTGGCAGTTGACCACCTTACACGCTACGCCGAAACAGCCGCTTTGCCGAGCGCTACTGCTCAGGATGTCGCCTCTTTCATTTTACGTCGCTTTATCTTTCGACATGGTCCACCTCGAGAGCTCCTTAGTGACAGAGGCCGCGCTTTCCTCTCCGAGGTCGTCGAAACTCTGCTTCGGAATGCCACGTCATTCATCGGAAAACAACAGCATACCACCCGCAAACTAACGGGCTAACGGAACGGTTCAACCGCACGCTGGGTGATATGCTCTCAATGTACGTGGCATCTGATCATAGCAACTGGGACCGTGTTCTCCCATACGTCCCATTCGTATATAACACCGCAGTTCAAACCACCACGGGATTCTCACCTTTCTTTCTTCTTTATGGACGCGAGCCTTCCCATACAATCGACACCCTACTACCCTACCGTCCTGATGTTTCCGAGTGCCCACCTGTCTCTGATGCTTCCCGACAAGCCGAAGAGTGCCGCCAGCTCGCCCTTGCGTTCACCTCAAAAGAGCAGCAACGCCAGAAAGAACACCGTAGCACCGCCCTTTCAGATACCAGCTATGCCCCAGGGTCTTTTGTATGGCTCGCCTTTCCACACAAAACACCGGGACTCTCCTCGAAACTTGTCCCCCGGTACGAGGGGCCTTACACCATTTTAGAGAAAACCTCTCCAGTCAATTTCCTAATTGAGCCAGTTTCCAGATCGGACGACATGCGCTGGCGCGCACGTTACATCGTCCATGTTTCCCGACTGAAACCATACCATGAGCCTCTGCCTGACACTTCTTAAGTCGCCAGGATGCCTCCTTTTTCAGCGGGGGCGAATGTGAAGAAGAAGATGTGCCTGCGGCGAGCAGCATCGCCAACGCCGGCTCTCTCGACTCGTGCTTCTGCTCGCTGCTGTGCTGATCTCTGCTGGACGGTTCTTCACGCTGTCTTGCCGTTGTCGTTATCGACTAATAAACCTCGTCACAATTTATACATACATATATATATATATATATATATATATATATATATATATATATATATATACAAAAAGTTTTAGTGCTTTATTGTTATGGTCTTTATAACAATGGCAATCTCTGGGAGCTCGTGTTACGCACTTCCTTCTAGTCGTGTCACTTTCGGGGAGCGCACCTTTTGCTTAGAACTTGAAACTCCACAAACCACCACAATTTTTTTTCCGTTAGAGGAATACACACACAACGGTCTAAGTATTTTTCGTTTATGTTTGTAAATAAAAACACTGGTATCGACAATCTTTAAAAAGGGTACGCAGTGCCGGAGAACGCATTGACTATATTCCTAACGCCACTAGTTTAGAAGAGGTTTCGTTTTGATAACGAAGGGGTGGCTTTTCAGTTGTTATTTATGTTAGTGTGACGTCGAGGGTAGCCAGTAACTATTGACATTCTAGAGGTAGATCATGTTATGACTTATGACATGTTATGACTTATACAACTAATGGCTGCGTTGTCGCTCAGTGACCCAGACAGTAAATTAGGCGATTTAGGGTACATTCAGGGCATAGTGTTAGCCAACTCAGGGGAACTGTTCTGACTCGTCTGAATACTGTCTGGTACAGTGGCTTAGATACTGCTTAGATACTCAGTGACAGGCAACATTATTATCAAAGTAAAACACTTTAAATCTTTTCTCTGTCTTCGATGGATGGAGAGCATGAACAGTGCACACAGAATAAACCATACATCGCCCTTTCCCGTTGTCTCAAAGCATTGCGAGTAATATTTGCAGAGCAGATCAAATGCAAACAGTCCAGATTGCATATTGCCGAAGGCATCAATGTTCAATTCAGTGAGGTTTGCGAAGGATTACGAGGAAGAAGGAAACCTTCTTAGAATAAAGTTTGCAATGTTGAGTACCCTGGGAGCAGTTCCCAACTTTGTATGGCGTCTTACACAACATCTTCGCTAATAATTATTTGTTCTTCTAGGTCTCGTGTACCATGTGGCCAAGATTGATATGTGGGGTTTAACGTCCCAAAGCCACGAATTGATTAAGAGAGCCACCGTAGTGGAGGGCTCCGGAAATATCCACCACCTGAGTTTGTTTAACGTCCACCCAAGTCTGAGCACATGGGTCTACAGCATTTTTGCCTCCTTCGAAATTGCAGCCGCCGCCGCTGGGACTCGATCGCGCGACCTGCGGGTCAACCGCCGAGTAACCTTGGCCATTAGACCACCACGGCGGGCCGACGTGGCCTAGGGAATATTCTGTCAAATGATTGAATGTAAAATATTTCCTGATAACTATAATAAAATGATTAATTTTGAGCAACTTTAGATGCATTTTGATGATCCCAGTATAAAAGAAGATATGATGAAATTTTAACCCGTTTCCTTAAGAGAGCCACTATCCTTTTATTATTGATAAGTATACAATGTGGCGCAATAATTGTACTAATTGTCAGATTACAGAGAACACTTCCACAAGAAATACCGGAAGTATGACAAGCTGATTTCCGCATATCTGGTGCAGGCATCCTACTCTGCAGTATTCTTTAGACAATGTCAGGAAAGTGCTCTACGCCTTCCTGGTACATAGACGTGCTGAATAACCAAGACACTAAGAAATCAAAGCAAATGTAGACAAATGCAAGGAGTACAACTTTATTTTATTTGATGTAGTGTTCAAGGGTCGTTGAAGTATAAACCAAGGACAGCCGTAATAATTTACTCCGCGATTGTCTCTCTTCTTGCCACTACGAAAGTTGTTTCTGCAAACAAAACGAAAAAATATTATAGAAGTACAAAGCCGGCATGTTCTTTCAGCATATAGATAATAAAGCTCACTGTGTGAACAAAAGTGTCACAAATCGTTATTCACCTTCGGGCATCAAGCTCGCAATTATTAAAAAGTATTTCCTTTTAGCAAGTGTCACAAAGTGATGTTAAGTAGCACAAATGCGAAGATTAGTGATAACAATTTTTCAGTGACCAATGTTTTTAAAATAAGTTTTATATCCAAACAGAAACGTTGCTTGAGAACATGACTGACTGAGGAATACACAAAATGAAAAGTAACTCAATGACCAAACAATGCGCCTCTTTAGAAGCAACATACCTCATATACTTACATTTTTTGCGGAGGAGGGTGGCGTAGTTCAGAGGAGAGCCAAGACCGTAGCCATAGTTAAGGCCATAGCCGAGAAGACCGTGGCCGAATTCATAGTGGCCAGCACCGTAGCCGAGGGTGCCAACACCATAGCCATACACTGGGGCGGCGTGGTAGGCAGCGACAGCTGGGGCAGCGTGGGCAACGGTGGCAACAGCTGGAGTGGCGTGAACGGCAGTGACAGCTGGGGCAGCAGCGTAGGTCGACACTGGAGTGGCGTGGGCAACAGTGGCAACAGGGGCAAGAGCTGGAGCAACAGCGTAAGAGGCGACTGGGGCAGCAGCCACGGTAGCAACTGGTGCAGCGTGGGCAACAGTGGCGACGGGTGTCACAGCTGGAGCAACAGCGTAAGAAGCGACTGGGGAAGCAACAGCGGTGGCCACTGGGGCGTGGGCTACAGTAGCGTAGGAGGCCACTGGGGCAGCGTGAGCAACGGTGGCCACGGCTGGAGCAGCAGCCAGGCCAACACCGTAGCTAGTGGTGCCAACAAAACCAGCGAAAGCGCTGGTGGACAAAGCCAGAACAATGCAAGCACGGATCTGTAAAAGAAAACTTGAAGCTTTGGAAGGATGGCGACGTACAGAGCACCGACGTCTATTCGTAGAAAAGTTTAGAATAATTTTTTGTTCCAAAAACTTACCCACTAAGCACACAGGTGAGAAATAATATACCGCTGTTTACACTGCGGTGCTTTATTGGAGTGCTCTGAAGCTTACATATTCTATGAAAGTATATCTGAGCTGCTCATAGTCAGCCCACCTCACTCTATGTTTTTTTTGTAATCATCTGGATAAGGCATCTTTATTGTTGAAGAAATTCCACTTTTTAAGCTCCCAAATAAAATTTAGAGTCTCTCCTGAATGCTAGTGTCATAAGTGGGACAACATATTCGTTGAAGGAGGTATTTGGGCAAGTAATAAGTTCCTTTGTATTAGTGCAGAAAGTAGAAAAAGGGGTATCAGAGATTTCTTACCATCTTGAACCTACAGCCACTTTTGTGCCAACTGCTGGTGTGTGCCTCGTGTGCGGTGGCATTTATAGTAACACGAGCTATGCTTATTCATGCACGTAAGTAAGCTAAATAAGAAAAAAAAGTTGATGATCTTGCATAGCCGGTATCTTAGGGCACCAGGGCCTGACAGCATGCGAAGCATAAAAATGGAGAAATGCATTTCGAAAATTTATGAGCTTCGACACAGTCATCAGTTCACTAGAGACGTTTTTTGTGCCTTTCGTAGCCTTTTACGTATTAGCGGCCGTATTCTGGCAGGCTAGATGAAAGATGTTCCGTGTTCATTTTCAAGGATAGAATTACAACGCGATGTGATTCATGCAGAATAGTTATAATAGCCGAGACCAGATGCGTTCACGGAAAACCCTCTTGCGGCTGTCTTTTTATGAAAAATTGTCACCGTCCTTTTTGTCACTATTTGCATGAACGATTTCCATTTAGATGTCTTCATTCTAAGCATGAACCGGCTGGCTGGGTATATAACTAGGTCGTAATTATATCTAATGTAACCGGTGATAACGACGGAAAACTGTATTGGTTCGTCATTAGTGCTACAGGCGGAAATATATATGCTATGGTACGAACGGATGTACGAAATTTATAGATTTTTGAGACAGTTCTAGAGACCTCAAAGGCAAGTTCAGATCACTGTATGTTGCTTCATCGATTTTCATTGCACACATACCAATAAAGATAATGAATTACTTCATAGTAATATACAAAATTAGCACTGTGGTAAGTTATGACACTGCACGCACATCTCCACCTCATCTGTCTTGAGGTTTTGCGTCGGTGCATGCTTGCCTAAACATAATTGGCTATCGGCCACAGAGGACTTCTTTAGCCTTGCCAGAATATATAAACGCTTGTTGAATATCCCACGAACGAAATGACGAAGGCACCTGTGCTTTTCATATTGATCTGGAAGGGAGAAAAGATAAAAGGTTTATTGTCAGTATATAAGTCACTAGCGGTTAGATCTCCTGCCCGGAATACCATTGGCTCTGGCAGCTGTCCGGGCTCGGTGAACCATGGTCTACTTGATGCACTAAGTCTGAACCGGACAGGGCCGCCTCCCTCACGACGAACGTAGGATTGTCATTCGGTGGTACACTGGGAATATTTTGTCCCTCTCAAACCATGTGAAATAAAGGGGCCATCTGGGAAAAGAGTTTGCACCGTGCGTGGTTTACCAGAGAGTATATCTTGGAAAACACAGAAGGATTTGGAAATGATGATGATTGTGATTGTCACCACGTGGCATTAGATGCCTTATGTAGTTTAGGATAAGCAGTGACATCATCGTCTCGGACACCTAAGTAGTGCTTCGAGCTTTAGTCCGTGCCACAAATACATTATTGGACGTTGTCTCGCTGCTACAACTGCCAGAAATTATTACTCACTGTCCATACACCTTTATTGTCTACTGGGGCCACTTGGGCAATGTCATCACTAAAGATTTATTTGTTTTTTTCTCTCCGTAGCTCTCGCGTTCTTCGCAACCTGCCCTTCTATGTCGGGAATTGACTAGCAGTGAAGTATTATTTTTTTAAGACTGAATAGGCAGAATATTGTTCGGAGAAAGTTCCTTCGCAATGATATTATCTGTTACACTTAACTCCATAATTAAACGCTTAATATTGACCAATAATGAAAAGAATACTTCGAGACCTAAAGCTCTCACTCTGTTTAGCCTCTTTATTAACTTTACAATGATTGCGTTATGTTCAAATACCAGGCACCTTTTCAATTCCTCTTGCTGTCGCTGCTTAGTAGTAATGAAATACAACTTAATGTCTCATAACCACGGGTTACCATAAGTAAAGCTGTGTACTGCTTCTCTGTGGTAAGATATGAAAGAACAATATTCATAGACGGAAATAGGTCAGCAAGCTATTAAGGACTAGAATAGCCACTTTTACGAGCATATTAAGAAGACTTTCCTTGAAAGATAGAATTACCTGTGGCTAATTGACAATTATTGTCATTAAAATGTTAAAATTACTTGATGTTTACGATAACAAAACAAAACTGGGAACACCAAGTCAATTAGGCAATATAAAACCGAAATTATGTTCCGGGCATCTCAAATCAAAAATAATATTTATTATCGAGTCTCAAACAGAGGCATGAATAACAGCCTTTTATAAATATTGGGTTTGTTTCGATCTTCCCATTTATATTATTACTAAGAGCAATTATATGAAGGTAAGTTCAATAGAAGTTCCTGCTTGATGTGGCCCTATATATTGTACAATAATGCGTGTGGCATATCATAAGGTTGGATGGGGGTGGGGTCTCTACCAAGTGAAGAAAGCGGAGCAGGTAACACTACTGTGTGATTCAAAGAAGATTCCTGCTTATTAAAAGTGTGAATGTAGAAAGAAATTTCCAAAGATATGACGGAAGGACAACCGAATAATGGAAATGTTACACTTGCTACACCACATATAATTCGCAATTCCCTTAAAAAAGCATTTTGTACGCTTTCTGAGAAGATTTCGCAAGTTATGGTATTGTACTACTTAAATTATTTTGCGGGTGTCATCAAAGCGCGTGCAAGTGAATAATTTCATATCTAGGGGAGGCCGAGGAATCAATCAAGGGCGTGTCAGCTATTCGAGAAGTATGGAGATAGCTGCGTTCCTTTCATTGCGTGGCAGCTAAGCACCTCTATCTATGACATCAACGACACTTGTACAGCCAGCGTAAAGATCAAATGCGAAATTTGAGGCGCATTTGTAAGGAAGAGAGGAAGAGTTAAAGTCAAGAGCCGACATGTCAAACACATGGTCCGCGGGCCACATGCAGCCCGTGACTCGCTCACGACTGTCTTGGTCTCATCATTTATTTTTGTTAATATGGGTGCACAATAGTTACAGGGGCATGACTAGTCTAAAGCACTGTTTTAGTGAGAAACATTGTGTGTTCATCATGTGCTGATGCTTAAAAGTGAATAAAAAGATTTATTTTTGAGAACCAGCGTCTAGATTTTACCTATTTTTTTTTAGGCTGGTATCAACAATTGGTGCACATCTTGAGGCCAAATCGTCTTCCAAAATGCCTGGCATTTAGTAAATACGAAGACTTTTTTTTTCAAAGGAAGCATTTTTTGACCCTTCATACAGGCTATCCACTCTACTCGCCCACTCTCACTTTCTTCCCTGCCCCAGCCCTTGTAAAACCATATCGCATGAAACGACCCGCATTCTGCGGTGAGTTTGAGACTCCTGGTATAAGGTATCCAAGGTCAATGAAGTTGTACCATGTTTGGTACACCAGCGCTGGAGGAAACGTAATGAGTGAAAAAATAGAAGAAAGGCCATTAGTACACTGCGGGAGCAAGTGTAGATATTTTGCATATAAATTACTTCCAAAAGGTGACCAATTATGCGCGTTCACTGCAGTGATAGTCAGTGGAATGGACAATAGTGCAATGCCCCATCGCGTTCATTGTCTCTGCGTCTTTTCTGTTCTCCAACTGTGAACTGATGATGCTTGCAAAGGGTATGGCGATGGTGGTAGTGGCTGTCAGTAAATAGAATTCGAGTTATCTTATGGCGTCTAAAATCGCGGTGATGGTACAGGTTGGGCAGTTGTATTCTATTGCCTCCCTTTTGATACAAACGTCATTGTGACTTTCTGACAGGCAAAGAACAGACACTTTTTTCAGTGTTTAGCTGTTCTTTATACCATCTGTTTCATTACGTGTGATAATTTTTCTTCAATTGACAGCGCAATAATGATGCTTCTTACAAGCCATGTTAGTTGGTACATTGAGGCAGAATTTTTCATCGTGGCGCTCTACACAACCGCTCCAAACCACTATGTACCAGCAAACTCGGCTAACACGATCAATCTTCTGACATTGACTGCACTTGAGTAAATAACACAGTGGTGACCAGGTTTTCAAAAATTGCTTCTTTATACCAGCTGCATCGTAAGGTTTGAAAATAAGCTAGAATATTATATTTACAAGTTTAAAATCAACACACCATGTGGAGTTGGTTTTGTCACAAACTTCCGATGGTTCTTAAGTTTTGTTCGTCCTCCTTTTAAAGGGTAAATGGAATTTACTTTTCGGGGTGATATGTAGTTAATTGGCACGTGTTATTTACACGAAGCATGTTTTGAGCCACTTCACGTCAATGCTTAGCGCTGGTCATTACCGTCACAAAACTGGCGCCTATGAGTGTGTTCGTGGGAAGCTCAGAAATAAATGAAGGCTAGCCTTGTTTACCCGACTTAAATATCAACCCCCTTCTTCCCCCTCCCGGCCACTCAATCCACTATATTCAAAAGATAGACGTTCCTTTATCTATAACAATAGAACACCACAAATGCAAGGGTGCATGCTTGATGGCAGAATCGCGCCATGTATACATCGCTTCTGTAGCCATCGTGCCGCCCCTAGAAGCGATGCTGCAAAATGCTATGCCAAAAAGCTGTGAAAAATTCTCGTCGCCAGGCAGAGCAGTCCTGCCTCTGTGGGATCCCTTAGGAAACGAGCCTGACGCGCGCAAGTAAAAAGCACAGACTTTAACGTGTTGAAACTCACGTTACAAATTCTGCTCTTTGCATTCGGCGATCTACCATGATGCCGGAGACCTAACGAATACGAATGAAGTATAATATAGAACGGAGACAGTCAAAACTGTTCTCCGAGACCAGGTAGGAGCGTAGGCCTAGCTAGCAAAATCAGCGACAGTCCGGGGCGATCGTCTCGTGCTTAGCACTGACTGTGAGTGTGCCGAGATTTGCATGACCCACTACATTCATCATTACGTATTTCCCCCTCGCTGAAGATGGTGCCAAGTAAGTGTTCTAAGGTGTCGTGAGGACAAGTGGTTCGTGATATGGTTTGAGGCGATTCGCATGTACGATTTCGCGGCCTCGGCGATGCAGGTCCACAGTGGCCGTGAGGGGTTCGAAGACGTAGTTAACAGCGGAAGTTTGTTCTATGACGCGATAAGGTCCATGGTACCTGCTGACAAACTTTGTAGAGGTACCAGGAGCAGCACTGGGGGGCACCCACAGCCAAACAAGAGAGTTGGGCGAAAATTGGTAGTTGGACCGTCCATTGTCGTGACGAAATTTCTGTAGCCCTTGTTCTTGTGTTGTAAGGGTGCGAGCTAATTGCCGACATTCTTCCGCATACCGCGCGGCTTCGGAAACTGGTGTGCCTTCGGATGAGTCGGGTCGGTAGGGGAGAATGGTGTCAATTGGAGATGATGGTTCTCGACCATAAAGTAAAAAGAATGGAGAAAAGCCTGTCGTCGCTTGAGGTGCCGTGTTGTAAGCGTACGTTACGTAAGGAAAAATAAGATCCCAGTTGGTGTGGTCGGAGGCGACATACATAGAAAGCATGTCGCCAAGAGTACGGTTGAAACGCTCGGTCAAGCCATTTGTTTGTGGGCGATATGCGGTAGTACAGCGGTGAATTACATTACCCCGCACCTCAACCAATTATAATATAGAACGGAGACAGTCAAAACTGTTCTCCGAGACCAGGTAGGAGCGTAGGCCTAGCTAGCAAAATCAGCGACAGTCCGGAGCGAGCGTCTCGTGCTTAGCACTGACTGTGAGTGTGCCGAGATTTGCATGACCCACTACATTCATCATTACAGAAGAACCTTTCAAGATCTGGCAACAGTGGCGTCTTATAAAAATGGCACAACAAAAAACCTCAGAAAGAGTTTATTCATTTTTTTTCTTTCAAAACTAACTAATCCGTACAAGCTCGCTGAATTCCCATTTTTACTTAGCGGTCGAGTAGCCAGCGGGAAATCAGGGGCCCTTCACGTCCCCTCCTGATCGCCACCTTTCTTACACCGCAACAGACAGTCGTGCAGTGCCTAAACAGGCGGGGAATTAGTTTCATTTATGCTGTAGATGAAGGCGAAGCGAATCGAAAGGTATTGATGGTTTTTTTTTTTTCATTCTACATTCTCTATTCTTACATATGCCCACTTTGCCCAGAGGCTTTACAACAGGGGATTCGAAAACGTGAAATAATGTATCTTCATTGTCAGACAGCAGACTATACCATTGATTATTAGTTTTCGGAAAAAAAATTGAGCACAGGTTTATCTTGGGCCGGCATTGCCTTATTTTGTGTATGTGATCTATACGTTCAAATATTTAATGTGACGGTTTTTAGTGAATGTATATGTCGATTGCTGTTTTATTATAAAATATCTGCTATATAAAATAATTTCACTTGTATTTTTCATATTGGCATGATGGTAACTCCCAGATTAATTCGTTTCTTATTTTCGTGCAAGCTAATTTTTTCCATACCGATTCAAGACTAATCCGGCTGCTATGTTTCAAGTTTTCGCTAACTTGTTACTTCAAACCTATTTGTGGCGGATCCCGAAGAGTACAAGCATATTATAAAATTGGATGAACACAAGAGAGGTAAGCTGGGCTTATAAGGTGAAAATATGGACATTTCAAATTCTTTCGAACATGCCACCGCAGCTTTGGCAACCACATAATCCACATGCGCATTCTAGGAACAATCAAGGAACAGAGGTTTCGCCAGATGGAGTCATCTCAATCTGAAGTAGCCCGTGTATCTTAATGGAAAAAGCTTCAGGATATAGACTTCAAGGTGCAATAGAAAAAGTATAAAATTTACCTTCAATGGTAGGCCAGCACGAATATGGAAATAAATCGGGTTTTACGTATCCGGACACGCAGAACCGCTGACCTTCGAGCAAAGAACGAGCAAGCACGGAGGCCGGCAACGCAGATGGTTTATTATCGAAAAACATGCTTTCATTGCACTTCTCGGCCAACCATTCTGGGGAAAAATTAAGAAAGGCTAGTGTCAGCAAGCGTCACAATCTAAGGTCTAGGTGTGAGCGCGAAAGAAAAAGGTACACGAAGAAGACGTAACAGAGGGCCCACACCGCACCAAGAAAAGCAGGATGCTATCTGGAAGAGTGGTCGCAAAGCGCTTTTCATTGGTATTTCGAAATATCTCGATGGCTCCGCAAATGCGGGGCGAAGCAAGATGAAATCGAGAAACAGAATCGTATTCTGTCTTCCGATAAGACATAACGCTCCGAAGCATAGCCACAATTTCAATGAAGCAGGCAGGGTGGGGGGAGCCTGTAAAACGTGGCGGGAAGGAGAGGGGGGTGTCAAATTGAGAAACGCTCGCAATGGCATAAGTTATTGGAAAACCAGTCATCGCCTGAAACGGGAAAGAAAAGAGCTAAATAAAATCAGCAATAAAGACGGCTGCCACCATATACGATGACATCGTCCTTTATCGAAGAAAAACGACGGAAGCGTGATAGCCATAATTCCGAGCTATAAGGGATGCAAAAAAAAAAAGGTAAAGAACTCTCCCCATCGAGTAATGTCGCCAGTTGAATGCGATCAACCGGATTCGCTAAAGCAATGTCACTCCCAGGCCAGAACCCATTTTTATGGTGCCATTTTTTTTATTAGAACAGAAAGCTTACCACTCCGTGAGCCTTATAATGAAATGGCAAATTTGACAACGCCGCGAAACGTTCGCAATCGGGATTTTTCTATCTACAGCGAATATGAAGTCGCATACTCACATGCTGCAGACAGTGAGCAGGAGAGTGTTTACGGCGCATGCGTGCACCTCGCATTCATGCGCCACGGCTTGACTTGGTCAACTAGCGGCGGTGACGGCAACGTGGCATTTCAACGTGCAGCACCTCTTACGTCGTAAGCAGCACAGAGTTGAGTGCGGCTGGATAATATTAATATACATATTCCAATTTCGAAAACTGGCACGGACGACACATCAGACTACGCTGCCACGTGATCAACTCCATGTTTTAGGAGCGAAGCTCTGCTGTCGAACGTTGTACCACGTCATACGTAACTGGTAGTGTCTTCCAAAGAGTATAATAGGTAGCGCTGTCACACAGAAGTACACGCAAGATTGGAAATTAAACAAGGTGGCATAGGTAGACGTGCTTTGGGAGAACGCGGAAGTACCCCTAACCAGGGGGTACTGGGTGACATGGGATGGACATCGTTCGAGTGCAGGCAAACTAGCAGCAAGATAGAATTTAAGGAGCGAATAAGAATAATGGGGGAGGAGCGTTCCGCTAGGAGAGTTTTCAGCCACTTGTATATGAACAATGTTGATACTAATTGGAGCAAGCGAACAAGCAAGTATTTAGACAACAACACAATACCAAGCCAAAAGGAAACATCGGTTAGGAAAAAGGTGAAGGAAACTGAGGGACACGTGGAAGATCGGAATGCTTAAGGAATTATCTCTAGGCACCTACCGAACTTTGAAGCAGAAATTGTAAAAGATTATTATAATTCTCGAGGTAGTCCTTGCTGCTCGAAGCCAGACGGAAGTATTGTGGACCAAAACATACCGAGCCAGATACGGGGGCACAGACACGTTATGTATTGCATGTGGAGCAAAGGAGGAAACGTCTGAACATTTGATAATGTTCTGTAAAAGACTCCATTCTATAGTCAAGGGTAATGGCATGGAATTTTTTAAAGCGTTGGGATTTAGGGATAGTGGAGGCAAAATAGACATAAAATGGGTAGAAACAACCGGAAGGAGGCCAACTCATTAGTAGCTACAATCAAAGCGTGAGGGAAATGCAATTCTGAAATACATACTGATAGTACTTAACTTTATGACTAGGTGGCGTGCGCCACCGCCCGATCTAAAGGGCACAGCCGGATAAGTCCATCCATCCATCCATCCATCCATCCATCCATCCATCCATCCATCCATCCATCCATCCATCCATCCATCCATCCATCCATCCATTCATCAATCCGTCCGTCCATCCATCCATCCATCCATCCATCCATCCATCCATCCATCCATCCATCCATCCATCCATCCATCCATCCATTCATTCAAACTGCAGTTGAGTGAGGACGTTGAGTTTCATACAGTAGTACCTGGAGGAAAATCTGGCGCTAGTGTCTACGTGGTCTCTTCAGCGGCGCTAGTGCCACCACGGAAATGTCGAGAAATGCAGGATTCGGTTGTATCACGTTCTTGAGATTCGAGACGCTTATTTGTCCATTGTAAAACAAACGTATAATAAAATATATCCAATAGAAACTTGCCTCATTTTTTGTACGTGACACCTAATGCAGTAGGCTTCCGCAAACATAGCGTAGAAGTTCAACCTGTGCAAATATAACCATCAGGGTATGCATTGCTCTGCCATCGCAGGTCAAATTCGGCATCAAAATATAATGAATTATTTTTGCAACACTTCAAAATAGACATCCTTGTTTTGCCCTTCAAAGTACTCGTTATCTATTTATGAAAATAACAGTAGAGTATAAAGTGAGGAACACTTAACGCTTCGTCTGTTGCGATGTCAGGTGTGTCTCTGCCCTCAACACATCTCTCGCTTTGTTCTGAAGTCAAATCAGAGGAGCGTGAATGTGCGTCTAGTTAGCTTCGTCGTCGTTTTACAGCCAATATTAATAGGTTTTGGCAAGACTCACTATTAAAAAACGCTGAAATCCATTAATATCCTGCACTGGCGTTAGGACGCTACATCCATGAACAGTGGTGAGTGGACAACACTTCGCCTAAACTATAAAATACAACGTGTAACGCTCCAACGCTGAAGCAAGTCAAGAGACCAAGCTGTCTTGAGCCTCTTTGAACAACAAAGCACTGCTTCACTGCTTTTTACCACAGTCCACTACCCACGCTACGCAAAGAACGAGACTGAAACAGTAACAAAAATATTTGTAGACAGGTGCGCTAGCTAACGCAATCCAATTCGAAGCCAGTACTTTTCATAATTCCCATGAGGGTACATGATCGCAGTGGCAGATTCCTCTTTAGGTAATATTGTGTGAAACACCAAGAGTGTGGATACTCTAGGTGGCGCAGTACCGCTACTCTGTGATTGGCGGCCACGCGGGCTGTGCCTGGGTGTGCAGAGAACGAGTGGCTCTCCTAGTCTCCTGGATCGTTGCCGTACGTTTCAGATCATTGGTGGGGTGTGGATGAAGCATAGTGGCGGGCGCGGAGGGCCGTGGATTCTCGTGGTCGTCGCCAGGCAGACAGACAGACCGACAGACTGACAGACAGACAGACGTACTCGCGAACGGGTGAGCACATGGCCGGACGTGCAAATGGACGCACAAAGGGACGGATAGGCGGACGGAGGCATGGATGGACGAATGAATGGATGCATGGATGTACGGATTCACGCACGGATGGATGATCGGGCGGATGCATGGATGGCAGGATGCACACTTCCCTCCACTCATCATCATTCACTCAGTGGATATGTTGCGAATTTTTTCATAATCCAGCTTCAGTTCTCTTCCGCTAGGCTGCAGCACATGACGATTTTTAATAAATTTGGGTACGATATGATAATATGAATCTTCGTCACAATGCGAAAAAATGCTGGAATCTCTGACTCTATTTTGTGGCCGTTGTATTTCTACTAGCATCTAATCACGTCTTCTGGCCAGTTGTCTGTCCCTTTGAGTGTGCTAGTAGTTTCTTTTACTGTAATTTTACTCTTTGTTTTTTTTTGTCCTCTACGTCTTCCTTACCGAAGGGCAGCAAACTGGATAAGCATCTTTTGGTCAACATCCCTTGATGAGCATGCCAACAAACTCATGTCATTTCTCATCGGCAAAACATAAACACATCTTGTCATTGATAATTGCTTTAAGAAATTAAAAACATTATTCTCCTGACATCACTTATTTAGGACAGCCACAGATGCTTGTTAAACTGGTATATCATGCTAAATGAGACTTTTTTCGCGTGTAAAAATAGACAAGTTTTCTTCTCAGCTTTCGTTACTGTAAAAATGTTAGAGGAAGGTACCAACGTACCCACATTTCCGTTTCCACTTTGAGGCCGTAATCGCAACACAAAACTACATCCAGAGACGGATGAATAGTCAACTCGAGACTACACATGCATGATGCCACACTGTTCTTTCACAAGCGGTCGTGAAGTCTGGTGGTCCTTAAGAAGTGCAAGAGAGCTTTCGTGGCTTTGCGTGTATGGGAGACCGTCGGCCATGGTCCCAGGATCTTCTCTTCAGTGAGCGGCCGTGAATCCAGCTGACGGAGCTTGGCTTCCACAATACGTCGTTCAGACTGGTATGCTTGGCAATGACATAGAATGTGCTCAAGCGTTTCCTCGCTAGCGCTGGCGCTGGGCTCTTTCCTTTCTATTATTCTCTCTTTCCCCAACGCCAAAGGTAGGGTAGCCAACCGAGCCTAGCTTGGTTGAGCTCCCTGCCTTTCCTCTCTATTTATCCATCTCTCTCTACATCCAGAGACAGTCACTGGCGTCCGTTTTTGCACGCATCGACAACAGCCAAATGTCTGTGGACACTGTTCTGTGAAGTGCCCGAGAGAAGACATTGCAACAGAAGGCGAGAAAAGCTCTGTTGAAATTCCTACGCGACACGGACTTGAACAGGTGGCTGTAACTGCAACTACAGGCTGTAACTACAGGTGGCTGTAACTTCCTCGGTGTCACACACCGAGGAAGAAAAGACTGGACTATGACTGAGTGTGCGCGCGTGTGCTGCCGAATGTTCTGTGTTTATATCTCTTCCCTCTCTGTTCTCTATCTTTCATCTCCCACATCCCTCTCCCATGCGCAGGGCAGCAAACCGGCTGCCTATAGACTGGTTAACCTCCCTGCCGTTCTTTTCTTCCCATTTTCCTTTTCCTTCCTTCCAAAGTTGCATAGTATTCCTACTTGTTACTCTATTGGGTAAGAAAATGACAATTTGAGGCACCGAAGGCAAAGTTAACTGAGCGTATACAAAAAGAACCATCTTGGAAAACTTTACCAAATGTAGAGGTCAAGTGTACGCCATGCCATTCATGCCCATGGCAGATTGCGCATACTGTTCAGCTACATTGCGAAAAACACCCAACCCATATTGTCACCATATTTTTGCCCGGTTTATTTTTTCCAGAGTTCCAACGAGCTAGAAAAAAGAAAAAAAACTGTGAGAACCCATTTTCTTTTTCCTGTTTTGAGAAAAAAGGAATAAACTTTATTCAGTTGGGTGAGCCGACTGCCAGAGTCCTTGAAGCTCGGCAGCTTAGAGGTAGTAGAAGTTTCGCATCTGTAAAAGTGAAACTCTACATTCTGGAATGAAAGCCTTCGTGAAAGAAGGGTCTTTTTTTTGTCTTCAAAAGAAAACTTCACTTTCATAAGTGGGGGCTTTAGGAAACAGGCCCACAAATAAAATGGCTTTTTCTTGTGAGAATGTAGAACTGAATTTGTGTGAACAATCTCACTAGCATTGATCATTCTCTTCGAAGCTTCATTGTATGCTGTAAGAATAAACTGCTCGACAAATTTGCAATGTACAAGTTTCGATGCACCGGCATGAATATAGCAGTAGAAATATTTTCGAATGGCTTCCGCTAATTGAAAAACCAGAGATTGGTGCCTGTTTTTGCGAGAGGCTAGTAGGCTTTGCCTCGCTGAATGTATATGCGTAGTGAATCGAATGTAACAACATGTATCATAGCCATAATTGTGGGTCTCAAAAAGTTGGACAATTTGCTACCGGCTTTATTTGTAATGTATTTAATTTAATTGTAAGCTTAAGGTACATACACGAAGTTAGCAGTTTGCTTCCAAGCGACGCATTGATGTTAGGGAAATAGCCATAGAAGACGGGAATGGTCCCTCGATAACACTACGCGGCCGGGCTACGGAGGTTCCACTCACCTGGGACAAAGTTGTAACCCATGCTGTATCTCAAGCAAGATGCACATGCAGTACTTGTCTCTTGTATTACCCCATTTACTACATGTTGTATCTACAATCCCGTCTCAGGCGCAACTTTGCAGTGCAGCCGTCTCTTATTAAATGCGAATCTATCTATCTATCTATCTATCTATCTATCTATCTATCTATCTATCTATCTATCTATCTATCTATCTATCTATCTATCTATCTATCTATCTATCTATCTATCTATCTATCTATCTATCTATCTTCGTCGAGGTGCTGTCGTCATGACCCCTTTACCTTGGTGTAAACCAAAAATGCTATGGGAGGTAAAATTGTTTGGCGAATACGCCTTGCTGGTCATGAAGTAGATAATGTCAAAATTACGTCCCGTACGTCGTCAAACCTTTACCACCAAATGTGTGGCACATACCCGGTGGTGTGTCTTTGCGAAAGGTGTGCAAATATGAGACAAAGGTAATTGACAGTTTGTATCTACCCAGGAACGTCGTTAACATGCATGAGTACTTTCAACGCGTGAGCTTGAAAAAAAAATTGGCCCCGTATCTGCACGTAATCTGCAAATTTCGTCGAAAGACGATAGTCTTGCGTGTAGAGAGAATGAACAAGACATTTATTTGATGTTCTGCGCAAGAAAATCGGTGAAGGGTATTCGGAAGGCGCTGCATTAGGTGTCTCGAACGTGAAGCGGAGGCAAACGAGCGCATCAAGTCACGTCATGAATGGATGAATGAATGGATGGATGGATGGATGGATGGATGGATGGATGGATGGATGGATGGATGGATGGATGGATGGATGGATGGATGGATGGATGGATGGATGGATGGATGGATGGACGGATGGATGGATATGGATGTACCCTTTAAATCGGGCGGTGGCTAGTGTAATCAGCCACCGCCCGATTAGTAAATAGTGTCATACCTATTGTAATTCCACTCTACCCTGTTTTCATTGCCGCTGCACTCCTGTTACCTTTAGTCAACACGTATATTTCGTGTTCCCTTAGGTACTCGGATTCATTGCTTATCCATACGCCCAGATATTTGTATTTATCTGTTATGTCTAGCGTAACCTCCTGTATGCAAAGCTCACAACCTTCATTGTCAATAAAAATTATGACTGCTGATTTTTCCTTACTGAATCTGAAGTCTAACCTATCTCCCTCATTACCGCAGACGTCCACCAATCTCTGCAAATCTTCCTTGTTGTTGGCAATTAGCCCTATATCATCTACGTACATCTATGCTGGTAGTGCCTGATCAATGAGTTTTCCTTGTTTGACGAAAGAGAGGTTGAAGCCAAGCCCACTTCCCTCTAATTTGGCCTTTACACATATCTTTATACATATCTTTTAAAATATTAGTGACTACATCTTCCATGCCTAGTGTGTCTAGTATTCCCCACAATTTCTCTTGAACCACGCTATCGTACGCTCCCTTGATATCCAAAAATGCTAGCCGCGGGGGCCTGTGTTCCTTTTCTGCTATTTCGATGCGCTGCGTCAGTGAGAACAGATTGTCTTCCAACCTCCTGCGTTTCCGAAACCCATTCTGCAGTTCCCCCGACACCCCCTCATCCTCTATTCATGCCTGCAGACTTTCCTTTATAATCTGCATCGCCAGCCTGTCGACCACTCATGTCACTGCTATAGGACGGTAGTTGTTCAGCTTTGTCCCCCATTCCTTTAGAGATCATACTCATCCTGCTAAGTTTCCATCCATCGGGAACTTCTCCATCGATTATTATTTTGCTCACTGCCTCCCTAAAGCCTGCTTAGACTTCGGACCTAATGTATTTATCAGCATAATTGGGATGACATCTGGGCCTGTTGATGTACTACTAGGAGCCATTTTCTCAGCCCTTTCCCACTCTTGATGTGAAAAGAGAGCCATTGCACCACTGGATTCATCCTTGTCTATTTTGGTGCATAAAGCACTTCTTTGTTAAAAATTTTTCTGTCCCCCTTGTTCTTATATATTCAATAGCTTCGTCCCCTTCTAGCCTAGCACCTTGAGCAGCAGTTGTAAACCTCTGCTCTATGCTCGTCTCAGTTCTTAGGGAGTTTAGATGGTTCCAAAATTTCGCAGCTGCCTTTCTATCTTTTTATGCACTTCTGACAGGCACTGGGCTCCTTTTCTTCTAATCTTTTTATTGATCAGAAGGGATGCATCCCTTCTACAGCTTAAAAATATTTTCCATTTTCTTTCAACATCATCTGTCGGTTGACCCCGCTGCTCAGCATGTCTGTGTTCCCTAGAGGCTTCCTGACGTTTTGCTATGGCTCTCTTAACTTCCTCAACCCACCAAATTTCGGGTTTGTGTCTTCTTTTCCGGGGTGACTTGTCACGTGCCTTAGAAAGCTCCAGCTCAAACAGTCTGATAATATTCGTGTATGTCCAGATTGTTTTATAATCCTCAGTGATTACATTCTCAATTTTTTTAGTGCTATTTAAATTTGCCTTTCTGAATAAAAATTTTCCGGCAGTTGCTGATCTTGTCTCCTTCTCACTTTCACTGCTCTTCCAAAACTTAGCTTAATACGTTTGTGATCACTACCCAGACTTCTGGAGCCGCCTTCATCTATGTGCATTCCCCTGAGCTTATCATACATCCTATGTGACATCAGTGCGTAATCTATCGTCGACTGCAGCCTTCCTACCTCCCATGTTATTTGCCCTTCACAGTTCTCGGTACTGTTGCAAACGATCAAATCAAGCCTTTCACACATATCCATGATCATTTTGCCTGTCGGGTCGGTATACCCATCTATATCTTCTATGTGTGCATTCATATCTCCAAGTATAACTATTTCGCACTCTCCTCCTAACTCCTGAATGTCCTTTGATATACACTCAACCATTGCCTGGTTTTCCTCTCTGGCCTTTGCTCCCGTCCAGAAATAAACGAAACCAAGGAGTGTCAGTTGCCCTGCCACTTTCCCTTTTAGCCACAAATGTTCCTTGCACTCCTTCTTGACCCTTTTCCAGTCTGTACTTTTAAGAATGAATGCCCAAATGCCATCCCCCTTTCTGCTGCCTTCTGTTCTATTTCAATATTCCCATGCGTAGTCCTCATTGTTAGGAGGTTGTTCCATGTCCCCTAGATGTGTTTCTACAAAACCGTATACCAGCGGCCTCTCCTCCCTTAGCTGTTTTTCTATCTCTTCCCACTTCAGCCTGTTCCTACTACCCTGCATGTTAATATACCCGATGTCTGAATTTGGCTCGGCGCTCGTGGCTACGTCTATTTCTGCCCCGGACTCTACCTATCTCAGATACTGGTGCCACTTTAGAGTAGTATCCGTCCATACCACCTGTCAAAGAGCCTTCCTGGTTGTTTTCCTCTATACTAGCTATCCTACCACCAAGGGGCACGTGTGCCCCCAAAAAAGAACTACTGCGCGTCCTGCAAGTCGCCAACCCACCTTATGATTTAGCCGCCCGTCGAAGTGAATTCTGCCTCGTTGACCGCCCCCCCCCCCCCAAGCACCTTTCTGTTTATTTCCACCACCTAAAAGCCTTCCTCTCGACTCATCCGCCATATCTCTTGGTCTGCATTGACAACTACTCCTTTCAGGTTGCCGTCACGCACCGGTACCTCCGGTATCGTGCATATCACTACCTGTACATAAAGAGAAGTGGCGCGCATGTCATCGACCCCTTTCGCCAGTGTGGTCGCTGGTCCTACCGTATCTTCAAATAAGAGATCGTTTAAACCGCCTGAAATTATCACGAGGTTTCGTCTATCAGCTGTAGTTTTGAGTTTTGCGTTCGCTTGCGTCATGACGGTTTCCAGCTTGCATCCTGGGAACGTCCCTACTGCAACCCTCTTGTGACCTTTTACCCTCTCTTTGATTGCTTCTGCACATCAATTTGAATTTGAGTCCCCGGCGATTATCACATGCGGTGACTTTTCAGCTGGATGGTCCTGCACCTGGGGGTTACTTGCACCTGTGACGCCGGCTGCTTTGTCCCCTCCCAGCCCCACCACTACTTCGCTGAAGCTGGGCCTTGCGGCAAATGAACCAGCTGAACCTGTTTTTTTCCAAACTTGCTTGCTCTTTCTTTTGCGCAGTTCTGGTTGCCAGTTCTCTACTGTTCTCTCCGTAGGCCTCTTCTCTGTTTACCTTGGCTAGTGCTTCCTCGGCGCTCTTCAGCTTTTCTCCCATAGCCCTCGTTTCCTCTTGCTCTGTCGCCAACGCAGTTTCGAGCTCGGTGATTCTCATCAGCAGGTCACTCTAGGTAACCATCATTTTCTCCATTTTTTCCTCGACCTCACATTGCCTACACTTCGCGTCAGCCTCTTCTCTTTCCGTTTCTACACTTGGGTCCACTTTCAAACTAACGCCACATCCTGAACACTTCACAGTCTTTCTAACCATGTCTTTCCGACACCAATTGTCTCTATGACTTGTCTCCCACAATAATTACAAAACTCAAGTCCTGCCGTACGAAAAAGAGAAAGTCTAAGCTCTACTACAAAAATTTGCGTGTTCAATGTACGTGCACATCTCCACGGGGTGGCATAAAGAAAAAAAACAAACAACAAAAAAACCAAACGCACACACGCAAAAACTAATAAATACCTGGTGACTGACCCCCGAAAAAGCCGTATATTAAAAATGGCGCTACAGGGATTTTAACTGCTGCCCTATAAGTATAACGACAAGCTCAAAACATGCAAAACAACTTATCTGCGCAGTTGATTCGGAGCGCTCAAAAAACACGTCCATCCACCGTGACAGTTCGAACCGATCTCCGCTTATGTCTCACACGTGATACATAAGCGGCATCTGGCAGTTGTCTTAGAAAAAAAACGCGTTGCTCTAAGACGGGTGTGCGCGCTCATCTCAGAGGTCATAAGGTGTAGAACGCAAGGCGACGGGTAGGTGCCACCACCGTTTCGTTTCAGCAAAGCGTTGGAAACACTTGCCTTTCCGTGCAAGCGTTGCATGGTCGGCACTGCGTGATAAGCGCTACGGTCCTTAAAATTACTTATGTGTGCCTTTTCTAGTAAGAGGCGCACATGCAGAATATATACGTGTTGTTATGGTGCCCCAGACATTCACAATAATTGTATTTTAAAGTTACAATTGCACAAGCATTAACGCTCAACCTTGAGCAACATAGGTTGGCACTGCGCATGGGGTTGGCCGTTTCAAGTGGGCACGGTGGCACGGTGGGCACGGTGGCACCGCAGAAGCCATGTGACCTGTAACTCGTCTTCTGTTCCTTGAACAGGCGCTGTTGATCTGCGCATCCCGCCATAACGTATCCAACACGTGTATCGCCGGACCGGATCCTGATAGGACCATCCTCGACTAGGAAGTGCCTATCAGCGACGGCATCGTCCGCCAGATACTACGGAAGGATGGCGAGAACGTCGTCCAGTCCTCTAAAGGCAGCGGACTCACCAGCCTGCATCAGTGGGCACGGTGGCACCGCAGAAGCCATGTCATCCTGTAACTCGTCTTCTGTTCCTTGAACAGGTTGGTTTCTATTCGCACTATGGTTACAAGAACGATAATCGCTTCATTGTAGTGCTGCCGTGCCGCGACAGTGCTTTATTTGTCATTCGCTTCTTTGTGTATGTTGCTATCTAGGGACATCGAAAACGATTCTAGGTCCTAACACGCCAGCGCTCTTGAAAGAACTACTTGAAGGGCAACAGGCCATCAAAACTGATTTAGCCGCGTTGGGCGAAGAGAATAAAACAAGTTGAGAAAGTGGTACAGGTTGTCAAGGGACCAAGGCAAATTGATAGCCTAGTTGAATAACACAAACAAAACCCTGAACGCGACTGTAAAAACGCTGCACAAAAGGCTTGTTTCACTTGAAGACAGAAGCCGACGAAATAACCTTATGGGTTTCGGAATTCCAGAGGGCGAAAAAGAAACAACGGAGGAACTAACTACAAATGTCCTTAGCGATTTATTTCATAAACAGCTGAACGTAACCCTGCACACAGTTGAACGAATACACAGGATCGGGAGGCGGCAGACCAAGCCGCGTCCTGTTATTCTGAAGCTTTATGATTCCAGAAAAAAAATGAAAAGTATATAAAAACTGTAAGAAACTGAAGGAAACTGGTATATCTATTGCTGATGACTACAGCAGGGAAACAGTTGCCAAACGCAAGCTTCTCTGGAATTCTGCGCAGGATGAACAAAATGAGGACAGCGTGTACGTCTTCATTATGATAAACTGTTCATTGATGCTGATATGTTCAATTGGGACAACGAAAAGAATCGTCGAGTCAAAATCAGGCGTGATAACAACGCGCTGTCAGCGGCAAGCCAGGATTGTACGAAATGGAGAGAGCAACAGGAATTCCGGATAGTCAACTTTGATGCTAGAAGTATTGTCAAGAAGACCGCAGACTTAGAATACATTTTAGTCAATTAAGGTCCTCATGTAGTTACAATTACGCAGACGTGGTTACATTCAGAGATTCAAGATAATGAGATCGTACATCCTGGATACAAGATAATGCGTTGGGATCGACAGTCTAGAGGAGGCGGCGTTGCAATAATATTGAAGGAAGATATTGAATTCAAAACACAAGGCGGTATTGCTGGGCACGAAAGTGTTTGGTGTGAAATGCATATTGGAACGTCCCTAGTCCTTCTCGGTACCGTTTACCGACCGCCAAACTACCCTCTCTCATTCTTGAAGTCGATACAGAGTTACATAGAATCAAACAAAAAACGCAACTGTCGCCTGCTCCTAACCGGCGACTTCAATCTACCTTGCAATTAACTGGGGCACGTTCACAGCAGAGCGTCGGGAACAGACACACTGCAATTTACTCTTAGGCATTGCAATCACCTATGACCTTTCACAAGTTGTTCACCAAAGTACGCGGAATTCGGGGCAAAGTCCATCTATTTTGGATCTGGTATTCCTTGACGGGTGCTTCGAGCTGTTCAAAAGGTCAGTTGATATAGGTATCTCAGACCATGAAGCTGTCTTTGTCGAAATAACACATAATAAAAGAATGTCAAAACATAAAGAAGCGATTACGAATGTTCCCAACTTTTTTGAGGCTGATGACACAAGTATCAATGACTACTTGTCATTTGCACTGGACAGGTTTGACTCTCAAGGTGACGTCGATTCCATGTGGGAATCTTTTAAGAATATTATCTTCCATTGTATCAGAAATTTTGTACAGTTTCAGAAAGAAGGAAAGCTAAGCGGAACCGTTGGATAAGCAGAGAAATAATCAAACTGAAGCGTAGAATAAGCAGCCAGAGACGCAAAGTAACAAAAGACCGCGCAAAAATAACTGAATTTTCTGCACAACTGCGTTCCATGATTACAGAAGCCAAAAATAGATATTACAAAGAAACACTGACAGAGTTCATGACAAAGTCTCCTGATCAATTTGGGCGTCACATGTCGAAAAAAGATAACGAGTCACTTAGCATTGTAGTGGATAACACAGTGGTTACTGATCCTGCAGTAATCGCTTCTTCTTACAACGAATTCTTTCAGTCGGTGTTTTCTATTTCGTCACAATACGGTTTCGAATCCGCTCCCTCTTCATTGCTTCGCTCGGAAAAAATGCCAGATGTTGAAGTCTCTTATCAGGGAATAGTGGTCCAACTTCTGAATATTGACGTAAAAAGTCAGTAGGCCCTGATGAAATACTGAATGCGTTTCTGCACAGATATGCGGAATGGGTTGCTCATTACTTAAAGATTATATTTGACACATCACTCGCAGATTGCCGAATCCCTGATGATTGGTTTACGGCAAAGGTTATACCTGTGTACAAATCTGGTGATAAGCAATTCATTGAAAACTATCGTCCAATATCGCTGACCTGCGTTTGCTGCAAGCTCCTAGAACACATTGTAGCCAAGTCAATTTACACGTATATTGAAAATGACAACAAACTTTTTCCCAACCAACATGGATTCCGACAGCGCCTTTCACAGCAACACAGCTTCTTGAAACAATTATTGACTTTGCCATGACGTTAAACAAAAAGAAACAGATAGATGCCATCTGTCTTGATCTGTCGAAAGCATTCGACAGAGTGCTACATGCAGAACTGCTTCTGAAACTGGCAGTTATGGGAATAAACGAACCAATAGTAAAATGGATAACCGCATACCTTCGGGGCAGAACGCAGTACGTAGAAGTAGACCACATTAAATAAAAACCGTTGAACGTGACGTCAGGTGTTCCCCAGGTGTCTGTGTTAAGCCCAGTGCTATTCCTAGTCTATATTAATGATATCGCCTCTGAAATTGACGAAAGGATCACTGTCCAGCTTTTCGCTGATGATTGTCTATTGTACAAAGAAATTTATAGCCCGGTTGATCAGGAGTTACTCAGTGACGCTCTTAGGACAGTAGAAGAATGGTGCGACAAATGGAAAATGAAAATAAATGAGAATAAAACTGTTTTATTGCGCGTAACAAATAAAGTAAATAACATCTTCTACTTTAATTACACAGTGAATTTCTGGGTGCTTTCTACGGTTGACGCGCTGAAATACTTAGGCGTAAATATATCCACGAATTTAAGCTGGTCTTACCATGTTGGCAAAATATGCGAAACTGCGGAAAACAAGCTCTGGTTCTTGCAACGAAAACTGCAATTAGCCTCACAGTCAGTAAAACTAACAGCTTATTTGACGTACGTTCGGCCCACGCTAGAGTATGCCAGTATAATCTGGGACCCTCATCAGTCAGGGTTAATTCAGAGACTGGAAAGAGTTCAACGACGAGCAGCAAGGTTTATTCTAGCGCGATACTCTCGTACAGATTCCGTCGCCGAAATGCTCGGTTTGCTAAACTTGCCCACGCTTGCTGAACGCAGGCGCATAGCAAGACTAAAGTTTTTTGACCTTCTCTCTAAAAACAAATTCAACATCATTAGCAGTCAGAACTTGATAGCACGACAAGGTAGAGCATTGCGAAGAATAAAAGATGGTACTTTTGAAATACCTCAAATGCACATTAACAGTTACGCGTTTTCTTTCTTCCCAAGAATGGAATCAATTGCCACTACAAACGCGAGAAAGTAATAGTGTAGAACAGTTTGAAAATAACCTAGCAGGTCATTAATCACACACCTTTACGAATGCTGTCTATTTAGTGGTTGTCCGAGCTCAGTTGTTGCATTGTGTTGTTAGCTTTGTATTGTTTGATTGGTGTATGTACAGATTATTTCGCAAGTACTGCTGTGTGTTTTTGTGCGGTAATGATCGGTTATATTTTCTGACATGGCTTGTTAACTGTGTATTTATGATGTCGTATAATTTGATCATGTATACAGGAACTATTTCGCCTATGTACGCTTATGTTTTCTTGTGTGTGGTATCTTATGTACGGTTTCTTATGTAGTATGGTTTCTTTCTTTTTTATGTTCGCTTGTGTACTTTTCTTATCTAATATGGATACTTATTTTCTCTCTTTTCAAGTCACACGATGTTGACCATGCAAATGTCCCGCTTTGACCCACCCTGTAATGGCCGACAGGCCAACAGTATGAGTAAATAAAAAAATAAAACAGTACCCGATGCAATTAGGATTGGACAAACAGACAAATGTACAGACAGACAGAGAGACTAAAATTTTTCGCGTCGAAGGTCCCTATCAAAGAATATCATCTTTAAAATCTTGAATCAGTGGCGTTGACCCAGACAAATGCAAAGAATAAATCTCAGGGTCCCAGCAGGAATTAAAACCCAACATTCTTCGTTGCAAAGAAGTGTTCTATCACAGAGCCACACCAGACCTCGAAACTGTTCTTCAAATAGACCGTAATGTTCGTGAAGCATTTATTGTGGTTGCAGCGCTGCCTATCTAATTTTATAAACATCACATATGTTCTCCCATGATACAGCCATCACGTCGGGTGAATGCCAATTGCTGTTAAGCTCCATCTGCTGAAGCTGGTTTATGTAGGGCCACCATCCTCGCAAGAATCAGCGCTACATATATGCTTAGCGCTTCTGGTGTTGCTAATATGTATGTTGCAGTTATCATCGTTCGCAGCTATAAACAACTGCCTATATAAAACACGTGCAGCTGTAACATGTGTCTGTGTGTGCATTTCTGCATATCCTTAGCGCCACCTCGTCATGTTTCGCGCAATAAAAACTCGCTTACGCATAAAGAAACAGTTTTCAAGTGGTGTTATGAACTCTCACTGGAAAATTGATTATCATAAGGCTTATACTAATATATATATTTTTTTATTGAGTAAGAGGTTTCCTTTCGGTAGTGCCTGTATACGTCGAGTGCCCAGATAGGTTCTCTTTTTAAATAATGTTTCTATAGGCCAATTTAGTATACAAGCATCCTTGTAGGCACCTTACATAGCAGTGACTTTTTTTTGCAAAGTTGTTCTGACATGTTGTGCTCAGAACGCCCTTTAAAACTAGATTTCTATGCTGATCTATGTTTCAACGTTGTTCTATGTCCTTTGTTTAGGTGGTTGTTGGTTGCAGAGACTCATTGCTTACACCTTCAGCATCTCCCTTATCAAAAAAAATTTTATTCTGTCGATGCTAATGTCTGAAAAACTCAGTTATTTCTTTTTCGGCCTCGTACTCATTCACTGCATTGCTTGGGCTGCAGATTGTGAGGCCACGATTGAGCGTACACATATCGAATGGGTTGTGTAATGTGTGTGGCGCTTTCTTATCGCACTGTAGGTTTTGGACAGGCTTTTCGGCAGTGTTGAATAAATTACTTAGACTAGAGATTGTAGTGTGAGATTTCTTGGCCTGTTCTTTGATGAGTGATTCGCATTATTTGCTGTTTACTGATTCAGAAAGATTTTCAGTTTCCAGATCAAATAATATATTGCTACTAGGTTGGTTGGCCATTAAAGTACGTTGATTTGTGTCAAGTTGTTTTGAAATATCCAATATTGAAAAAGAGGCACTTTATAAAGTGCAGTTCTGTTATACCATAAGAAATTTTCTTATCTCCAAAGTAGCTTAAATATTTAATTTAATACCTTCTCGCCTTTGTTTTAGGCAAGTTTACAATATTAAAAGAAGGAACAAGAAATTCAGTTGTCTGTGCTTTTAAAGTGGTTTGTTTGCGATTTTGGTTTCAGTCTCTCAGAGTTCTCGAGCAACAGCGCTGTCAAGTTAGCAGGAAGGCCTGACCCGAAATGTGTTGGTGAATAGGTTTGTTTGCTAGTGTTAACAAAGACTAACGGGTCTGTGATGAAACAAATATTACTTTTTTTTCTTTTCCGACGTAGGAGCTGCCCGGTACGTGCTTGAACGAGCTGCGGAGGACACTACTGAAGGTCTTTTGGCCATCCAGACCGAAACAACCAGTTTGTAAATTACTTTCCTCTACTGCATGCTTATTTCTATTTAAATTAACTTATGCGCGCACACCCTTACCTTAGTTATTGTTTTTATATTGCGAAGTGTTGATATAATAGAAAGAACGAGCTTCGGCGAGCCAGAATGCGACATTTGGACAGAGCTTATGAATATTGTAGCTCCACCGCTACGCCATAAATTTAACTACCGACTGGTAGTACGTGTAAAGAAGAGTAGGTGGCGCCCTAAGTCTTCATTTATCTGAATGACAACTTGGTTTTTGTTTTTTCGAGCTCAAAATAAGCACGTCATAAAAGCGCGAACACCGCACATAGTCTAGACGACGAAAACACACACAAAATAGCTAGTTCAACATCCTTAGTCTCGTATCCTTGTTGCCACTTGAATAATTATCTCCTTATAGAACTTTTTGAATTGTATATTGGCTTTGATAGTTCTTATCCATAAGCACGATTCACTGCGTGCCTGTGTGTTTACATATACGAGCTGTTCGTAATTCGTAAGCCCACGTATAGATTACATACATGTCTTAGCAGACATTATATTTACGGCAGTGATTCATCTCTGGGATCTGCCTACAATTAACCAATGAGCTTAGAATGATCCACGAGTATACAGCGGGTACCTTAAAGGAAAACCTAGGCTAATATCACTACATTCGTAATGTGTTATGTAAAGTCACCCACAATGCATATCTTCGAATGGTCATGGCCTAATTTCAACTCTATGGCCGCGAGGACTCCGACTAGGAGACTTCCTATTTAAAATTTAACTCAACAACTCACCTGAGGACATATCACAGGTAACACGCTGATTGGTGAACCGTCGGTGTTCTATGGCGTGATTAAAATTATAGACATCTTACTTACCGTCAAAGATATATGCATACCATTCTGAAACAGTGTGGCAAATTTCAGAATTGTTATGAATAAATTGAAAGTGAAAAAAACACATGCAATTTCATCGCAATCTCTTGAGGAACCCAAGATAGTCTCCGAGTAATACGGATTTTTTTGTCATTGAATAATGACTTAGCACTGTGCATCAGAGGCGTAGCCAGAGGGTGGCCCACTGAGCAAGTGCTCCCCCACGCCCAATTTTTTTTCTGCATCGCACAGAGAGCGAGAAACGACACTTTCAAAGAGATGTCCCTCTCGTAATGAAGGAGGTGCCCCCCGCCCTCCCCCGAGAAAAGTTCTGGCTACACGCCTGTCGTGCTTGTAATAACCCGATGCGGAAAACCTATTTTGCTAGGCATGCATTTGCTGCCGGGCTACTTCAAGTCAGACTGTTCGACTGATAAGAAGGTAAAAAGACTTTTATTATTTACGTTTCTCATACAGGTGAGCCCCGCGTGAATCTTTTTTTCGCAATATCAGAAGCACGTTGTCCTTATCTCGGTGACAAGCCAAATTCAAGCAACACAAAAGTGCTGTGCCAGTTTCATATGTTCCGACGACAACAACACAGCAGCTATGGACCACTCGTGAATCAAAAATTGAGTGTACTAAGGCTGGCTACATACCGATAGTTATCAGGCCTCCGTTCGCTCCACAACAAATTTAATCGTTATATTTTAAAACACGTTTGAGGAATTTTTGTTCAGGCCTTCTCCATTCATCTCGCCGTAGTATCCACGCTCCTTTTGAAGCAAATGACAGTGTCACAATAGAACGCCATGCGTGCGTCTCCTATTGCACGAGAGGGCACCCTGGGACATCGTTTCTACGTTAGCAAAGCGCAAGCTCCGGCGCGAGACACAACCTACGCGACCAGTGTCCGTTGGCGCGCCCATAGTTGCCACCGTTCCATGGCACGAAGCGCTTGCGACTTCCGGTCAAATCCACCAATTGTCGCACAATAAGAAGGGGGGTGCGCTGCGACGAACCTGCGCTCTAATATATAACTATACTATTAATAATTGTTGGGGTTTAACATAATAAAATCTTCGCGGCCCCTGGGAGACGTATTGGTATGATGGTCGAGGGGATTCGCGGTTTACTAGAAATAAACTTCGGAGCAAGTCCCTTCAGTGGCATTCACTTCGTGGGTATGGCGCCATTTTTCTGTACATGTTACCATGTGTCAACCATGCACGGACTGTATATGTGCACCGTCAAGATAGTAAATGAAAACAAATGTTGCTGTATGAAATATATAACGCTCCTGAAACTTCTTCTATAAGCTTAACGTCCTTCACGTCAAATGACGACGCTTTGAATAGTGCATATTGAGTGCCCGTGTCTATATGTTTTGTTGACGCCACGATACAATATGATGCACCAAGGTGTATGTTAACTCATTAGGCTACCGCAAAGATTAACTTAACATCCTGGGCATTATTTCTTGAAATTTAAATGTGTCTCCAAGCACCCCATGTGCTCATCCACGTCAAGCTGTGCTAGCACTACCATGGTACATACTTCAATGTACCATAAACAATGAACTACTCCTGCAAACAGATGATTCACTTTCGTGTTATAGCAATTGTTATGCTGGAAGGATCAGTCATGCTCCTTTGTTAGTGCTGCCTGGGATGTTTAGGTTCGAAATTCTGCCCTTTTATTACTTCAGGTGAGTTGATTTGTGGGGCTTTCTAACGGCTTTAAAAGGTCTATATACAGTCACATTTTATCGTCTTCGTTTGGTATTTTGCTTTCTAAACAATGGTATGGATTCTATACTCACCACACTGGTGGGCCCAACTGACAGAAACTTACAGGTTCCCTTAGGCACACATTTAATTCAGCCTGAAGGTGAAGTTCATCTTTTTGTTCTTCTCACTCATAGTATTCACGCAGCCTCGCCTCCCTTTGAAAGCTTTGTGCATGTAGAACGGTTTACCACCGCCTCTGAGGTCAGAGACAGTCTTCTGATTTCGCATTGCCTCTGCGATCGAACCCCCTTTGATAAAACTGTTTCACCATGTGATGGCGTTATCGTGCGATGTCATGATCACGTCATAACGATCTCAACACTTCTGGCAATACGCGTAACGCTTCGAGACGTCATATGTTGAGGTGTTCAAGTAATGACGGTTTCCTGCATCCCTCGTCTTTGACGCCGTGGGACAATGATGCCGATGATCACATTTCACTTTGAGGGGGGCGTCTAAGAATTCCGCCTGAAGATTTAGTGCCACAGTTACCGGTTCATTGAAAGAGGTAAACTTGGAGGGAGGTGGGGGTTAACCCAATGTTCCCTAGCGCTTCTACATTAAAAAACTCAATTCTCAATCATATATACCGACCATATATGACAGCAATTTGGCGTCATGAATTCAGAAACAGGTTCGTACTGCCCTCAAAAATCACTCAAACAATAATAATGATTCCAAAATATGAAAATTTTATTCAGCGCTTACTTCTGAACACACGATGACGATATGGTGTTCAAAAAAATGGTGGCGTATCTGTTTGCATCATTGGCAAATGTCCTCAAAAGACGATAGTGTTTGTTCTGAAGAGGGAATACAGCGCTTATTTGAAGTTTTGTGCGAGAAAATTGGTGACTAGGCGCTGCCAGAGACACGGGTGCCATCTAGGGGTGGTTCGAAAAAACGAAGTTGTTCTAGAATGCAAGGCGACCGGTAGTTGGCAGCGCCGTGTAGTTTCAATGAAGCGTTCGAAACACTCAGCTTTTCGTTGCAGGCGTCAGCTGGACAACGCCACGTAAAGGGTGTTTAAAATTATGTGTATATGCATTTTAAAGATAACATAACACAATGCCCAATAACCCCTAGTAGAGAAGAAATTAGGAGGTCAAGATGAGTGGTTGCTGAGCAAGGGGTTGAACTTTCGCTCCGGTTGGTTAATCGAGTGACAGACACAGAAAGACAGACACGCTGATGTGCAGACAGACCAAGGTAACCGCGTTGAAGTATTCCAAAGAAATATACTTTCATTAAAATGCTGGGGACAAATAATTTATTCATGCCTTATCCGAAAAAAAGACTATTATTTATTGCAACAGACGAGTGAATAATGAGAGCGTAATTTAAGAAGTTCACAACCATAATAAAGGTTGCGAAGACACAGGTTGCCAGTGAGACGTCAGCGGCTCCCGTCTTTGAAAACAATGGGTGAAGAAAATCGTAAATAAAAGTAAATGAAGCAATTTACTTACAATCCACACAGTTTTATTCCTGCGTATCAGTAGATACACCACTGCACTCTCCGTGCTAAGGAGCTTCCACCATCATTATGGTTGAACTCCATTATACCTGACCTCACAAACCAAAGCAGGGCTTATAGTTAATAGTCGGCATTCGGTTTCTGGTGCTCATTCTGAGTGTCATTTATTCTTTTTATAAGGAATCCCACAATCGAAGAGTAGCCCTGATTTAGAAAAAAGACAAAAAACATGTTTATTACCACCGTTATATGAATCTGTAAAATAAGAAAGTAAAACGTGCCCATACAAAAGTAGTTTTGATACTTAGGGTACATTGATATTGAACATTCCAGCTACTATAGGCAGCACAACTGTACGTCGAAATGGCGGACGAGATGTCAATGTCGCGAGCGTGCACGTCAGCGTCGCAGAGCGTGAAGATGCGTTCATTGGTTCATGACTACTGAGAGACCGAACTGTGTCACTGACTGCGTCGCAGATCATCATCATGTGACAGCTTCGGTGTATGGCTGCATGGCGCCGCCTGCGTCACTGGAATGACCGATGTCTATTGGCAACGTGGATGCATACATATCCATGCCAACTACTAACATCAATTAATAATTATTAAACAAACCTTGTGGTCATAGGTGAGTGCGGTATCATGCAGAGAACGCGATGTGACCGCCAAAAGAACGCGTCTGATCGGACACCAAATTTGGGCTGAAGTCACCTATACTCACGGCATGTTTGAGCTACAAGGTCGCGCAGAGGGGAACGCATTGCACTTTGTGTCTCGTGTGTTGGCCTATGTTGGCCGGCCACAATCTGTCGCAGGGGCGAGTGTAAGTGACGAACACAAAGTTAGTACATCAAGACTAAGCAGGTGCGTTGCTCGATGTGTTCTGCACAGCTATTATTTGGTATGAAAGGGTCCTACTTGTAGCCCCGACGCTTGGGGTATAAGATCACCACCTGGAGGTGTGTTTGGCGTTGACAAAACTGTGCATACTCCTATTGGAAATGCGTTGCTCTATGCGTTTGTGAGCTCATATCGGTATGGATGAATCCTGAGTGGCGCCAACGCTTGGGGTAAGATTGCCACCTGGAGGTATGTTTGTCGTCGATAAAATTGCACATACACTTGTCAGAAACGCGCCGATTCAGAGAACGCTTAGGAACGACGTGTTGAAGAAACTACCTATGAATTTTACCGTAATGATGCATTACAGATGACGATATGGGGGGCTTGACATCCTAAAACACCCACATGATTATGAGAGACGCCGTAGTGGAGGACTCTGGAAGTTTCGACTACCTAGGGTTTTTTAACGTGCACCGAAATCTGTGCACACGGGCTTACAACATTTCTGCCTCCATCGGAAACGCAACCTCCACAGCCGGGATTCAATCTCATGACCTGTGGGTCAGCAGCCGAGTATCTTAGCCACTAGATCAGCGTGGTTGGGCATGATGCATTGGAGAACTTTATCAAGAACGCTTATAGGGCAGTGGTAGATATAAAAGGCGCATATCTTTAAGGGTTCAAATTATGTTACAAATGTCAAAATATTGATCAATAGTATGCTTAGAGGTGACGATTCTTTATTATATTTCATGGGTGTGTTTTGTGATATCCCTGTATTTTGTCGAATTTGTGAAATGTGAACAGTCTTATATGCAAGGCAATAAAGAAGGAAATTAAACATGGTGCAGCGGATAGCGTGTCCGTCATCTATTACCGTTGACTCAGAATTACGGGTTCGACTCCAAATAACGGCGGTTTTTTTCTTTGTGTTCTGATCGTGCCCTTTTCACGGCGTCACTTCCGTAACAGAAAGGCGTCACTGAAGTTTTGTTGGGCCTTGACATGCAACGCTTTCAAGTTGAAAAGTTGTGCTCGCGCTAGGGCTGGTTTTCAGGGGACAATAATGAGAAATTGAAGCCGGATTGATAAAGTTCACTGTAAGAACTGTAATGCTATAAGTTTCACCTTCAGTTCATTTTGAGCAGAGAGCGTCAAGGTTGAAGCTTCATTTTTAAAATTGTGGGGCTTAAATCTCTGCGTCTGATGGAACAAGTTTTCAAAAATATATATTGCAGCGAAAGCTGTTATGAGATCGCAACACGGGTTTCACTATCGCACCGAATAAGAAAAAAATTAGAACGTAAAAAACCTTAGGACAAAGAGGGACTCAAACCCGGGTCCTCTCCGTGCCAGCCCAGTATTCCACCTGTCATCCAGGCCAGTTTTCTTTTCTCTAATGCACGAAATCATCGCCAGAGTACTAGTTATGTACGCACAACATGCTTCTTCAGGAGTCATGCAAACAAATAAATGCGTCAAGAAGGGGAAGCCACTCCGACACGGGGTCAAAAGTCTCAACAACACTGCGCACTTCAGCAGCTGCTTCTCGGAAGACGGATCTAGTCGACCGTGGTGGCTCGGAGTGTCTATCAATCATGCGACTTTTCCTTAGTGAATAAGTCCTAACAAAACAGGTCATTAAGAGTAGTATCAGTCAGACTCTTTTTGAATAAGAGAAACTTAATACCATGAGCTGTGATTGGAAGTTCTTTTCTTATTGTTTTTTTAGAATGGTCCAAAAATAAAAAGCGTCACTACAATGAATAAAGCAATGCTCTATTGTCTCAGGTTGGTTGCAGATTCTACAATTCACTGTCCATGGCACGTATATTTATTTTCATTCAGCCAGGTTGTCACTGGCAGCGTGGAAGTGTGCAGTTTAAAAAATGGCCCCGTATGTGCATGTTAACATGCAAATGTCGTCAAAAGACAATAGTCTTGCGTGTGGAGAGAGTGAACAAAACAATTATTTGATGTTCTGCGCAAGAAATTCGGTGAATGGTATTTTGGAGGCTCTACGTTAGAGTACCTCGAGCGTGCAGCAGAGGCGAACAAACGCATCAAGTCACGTAACGCGTGAGACATGAGCGCCATTTGGCCGTTTTCTTGGAAAATGAAGCGCGTGGTTCTGAGACGGGTGTGCGCACTCGTCTCAGAAGTGATAAGGTGTAGAACGCAAGGCGACGGGCAGGTGCCACCACCAGCTCGTCTTAGCAAAGCGTTAGAAACACTCGCCTTTTCGTGCAAACGTTGCATGGTCAGCGCATCGTGATAAGCGCTACGGTCCATAAAATTACTTATGTACGCCTTTTCTAGTAAAAAATGCACACGCGGAATATATACGTGCTGTTATGGTGCCCTGACATGTGCAATAATTGCCTTTTCATTGACAATTTAACAAGTGTGAACGCTAAAGCTTGAGCAACATTGGCGGGCGCTGCGGATGGGTCGGCCGTTTCAAGTACCCAGTGCCGTTAAGAGTAAACAGACAGACAGACAGACAGACAGACAGACAGACAGACAGACAGACAGACAGACAGACAGACAGACAGACAGACAGACAGACAGACAAACAGACAGACAGACAGACAGACAGACAGACAGACAGACAGACAGACAGACAGATGAAAATTCTTGCGTCGAAGGTCCCCAAGAAAGACTATCGTCTTTGAAAAAATGTTTTCTCTGAAGGAGATATCCACTTTCTATGTACACGAAATAATACATCGTGACCAGACAAAAGCAAATATGGCTTTAGATAAATGTGTGAGGGAAAATGTTATTCAAAAATGCAGTGGTTAAATTTTTTTTCTATCAATAGTATACAAATACTCTTAGCTACACCTGGCTTTCGAAAAATTGGTAGTATCAACAATTTCTTTTAGGAATCTTCGCAACGGGTAATTCCTTAGCAACGCTTGTCATGGCATGAATAAATGGAAATCGGTAACATAGAAGTTTACAAAGAACAGCTAAGTGAAAGGGGTGGCACACATCTTTGAGGTATAAAAATCGCAACGCCAAATGTCGCACGAATAAATGCACAAGGCCAAGCCACCCTTATTAAGCGGAAGAAAAATATTGCCTCTTCTAATGGGTTCCCAGAAAGAGCACCAAATAAAGCAGAGAAATATCCTATGAAAGGCTTGAATGTGCACACAAGAACAGTGCAACACCTGCAGAACATATATAAGCTTTGATGCAGGGATTATATTGCACGCTTTCCCTCTGGCAAAAATGGGAAGCTGGCGTCCATGCCATGTTACCACCTTTTGGCGGATCGTAGTTATCGCAGAGGTCCTGTGTGGGCTCCTGTTACAATAGTTATCGAGAGGCACACCAAGGTACTTCATGGGAGTCGCATTCCAATTGATATTTGTGAAGATCAACGAGGTTTGGTACCACATGCCTATCCAGAATCCACTACTTTTATCAAAATTTATGCTGGCGCCAGCGACTTCACAGAAACGTAGAGTAGTGTTGACTGCTTCTTGAACGCCATGGGTTTATCAGCGCAAAGAAATGGCAATGTCATCTCCATAAGCTAGAACTTTAACTTCCTCAGCATCGTAATGGTAGCCTCTTATGCTAGACTTTAGAAGCACACTTAAACATAATGGTTTCAAAGAAATTGCAAAAAGCAAAGGCGAGAGCGGATATCCCTGGAGTACAGATGAACTTACCTCTATTATTATGGATGGTGTGTGATTAACAATTAGCCTGGTTGTGCACTTCTTATAACAGAGTGAAATACCATTTTAAAGTACATCACCCAACTGCAGGTGTCTTAGGAGCCGGAACAAAAAGCATGCTGTACCTTATCAAATGCTTTAGCAAGGTTTACTTGAAGGAAGGCTACTTGGACCATCAATACACTCAAGAACTGAACGTGCAATATGAATGTTAGTTGGTATGGAGCAACCGCCAATTGCACACGTTTGATGCTCAGTTACACAATTAGTAATCACTGTCTGTAGGCGATTTGTCAACAATTTAGCTAATATTTTGTAGTCAACGTTACATAACGATATAGGCCTACATCCGTTAACTCTGTATAATGCGTCAGGATAACCATTTTTTGGAACTAATGTTTCATGGCCCTGGTAGGAAAAAGGAGGAATTTCACCACGTTTATAAGCCTCTTTAGAAAGTCCCTCAAGGAACGGTATCAGCAGTTCCTGAAAAGGTATATAAAATTCACCACTAAGGCCATCTGGGACAGGAGTTCATTTTTCTGCAGCGTTGTTAATGCAAAGCTAATTTATTCTCTAGTTATGCACCCATTTACAGTAAGTCTATCATCAACTTGTAGATGAGGCACAAGGGCAATGAAGTGGTCAGCTTCTTCCTCAAAATTCTCCTGAATCCCAGTGCGGTGAAAAAACTTTTGTAATAATCTTCAAATGCGGCTCTTATTTCACATGTCTCTGTGCAAAGAGAACCCCACGACTCAATTTGCAGTATCTGTTCAGAAAGTGCATATCTCTTTTCATGCCCAAGAGATTTTTTAGTGGGTTCCTCTTCAGTGAAATGGGTAACACGGGAACGAATCTTTGCTCCTCTACATAAGTCTGTATCGTGTTTTTGTGTCTGTGCTCAAATCCCATTTATCTCATCCACGTACGATCCCGGCTGTTGACTTTCAGAAGTATGGAGCTTATGAAGTAAATCATAAAGATAGCGTTGTTCAGCTTTTTTTTTCTTTGCGCCATTTCATATAAAATACTAATCACCTGATAGTTAACTCTTTTTTTGAACCTTTCCCATTGAGCGAAAATTGGCAGCTGTTGACCCTGTGTTACTTATGTACCGATTCTTTTACTATTTTAAGGAAACAATCTTCGTGCAACAGCTGTACGTTAGGCTTCCATAGGTTCAAGTTTAGAGGGGTTTTACGAAAATTTTAAGGACCCTGAGAAACGGTGACCAAGCAATGGTTTGTAAATAATATGGGCTTAACTGCATAATTATGGATGGGAGACCTTACGCTTAGAGATACATACACGTGGTCACGCCAGCATGAGAGATGCCTTGAAAGTGCCTGAACCTCACTGAGGAAGGTGCATGCGCTCCCACATCTATAAATTGTGGTCATTCAACAATTTCTGCGGTAAATCTGCACTTGAAATATAACGATTTGTTGTATATGAATGATCTCTCGTGTCACAAACACAATTAAAGTCTCCGAAAACTTCGAACGTGGTTGCAAAGTTGCCTTAAGCAGGCTTGATTTCGGGAAAGGAATCGCGTTAATATGAGTAATTAAGTGTTGTAAACAGCAAAAAATACAACAATGCGTCTCACTTTGCGAATAGCGTAACAAGTGGGTCGTCCGATGCTTGAACACGTTACAAAAGCTTGTTTTTGGTCAACTATTACCTGTGGCGATGACCAACTTCCGATCTAACTCTTCATCATCGTCAGGTACTTCATAAAAATTGACACAAGATATCTTACAATTGTGTAGCGGATACCACGCTTCTTCAAAGAATGACGAAGAAGTGCATAGTGAATGCCGGCTTCAATTTCATATCCTTAATTCTTTCATATCCTTCTTAACTCCCCTCTTATGTGAAGGTGGGGTACCTCAGACATGCTGTGCGGCCTTTCATTCCAAAGCCTCTCCAGTGCCGTAAATGCATAAATTTTGGACATGTGAGCAGCGTCTGCGAGAATTCGGTGGTATGCCACTGCTGCGCCGAGCCCCATGAAGCGGATAAGTGCGTCGCAACTGTCAAGAAATGCTCTAATTGCAATGGATTCTATGAAGCCACATCGAAGGACTGCCCGCGGATTCAGAAGGAAATTGCCATCTTGAAGAATACGGTGCGCGATCACTCATCTCATCGAGAAGCCGAAGCTAAAGTCAGAAGGCGTCGTTCACGTCGACGTCGGTCTTCGAGGACGCCCGCTACTTCCTCGACACGTTTGCCAGATCCCTCATCGGTACCACCTCCTTTGCCTCTCAGACCACATGCCGTGGGAAAGGCTGTAGAGCAAAATGCCAGTGAGCATACCCTAACTGCGACAGAGTGGCCTGCACTTCAAAGGGAAGCAGCATCAAGCGAACCGAAGGAGTTTCATGACAGCCAGTTCGCGATCCCGGTTCGAGATCTTTCCAACCAAGACAGGCAAGTGACTGCAATCATGCAATCATTAATTGCCACGATTCGCACGCTACTGAGCAGCATACAATCTCCATCTGCTAAGAGTGCACTGCAAATACTGGATGCACTGAATCCAGTTCTTGCTAACTTCGTATAAGCACAATGGCTCAACAAAATTTCATCTGCCGCACTGAAGTTAAAAGTGCGCCGATTTTTCAGTGGAATGCCAGAGGCATGAAGTTTCGTATCTTGGACTTTCGCCAATTTGTTCGGGCCAATAAATTCCCTATACTTGTCTTATGAGAACCAAACGTATCAAGGCCTTATAGATTGTCCGGTTATGAAGCTTTTTGTTCAGCCGCTTGCTTAAAACGAAGCAAAGTAATTGTTTACATTCGCACAGACTTGACTTATCTTTCGCACCCAATAAGTTCAAATGACGACAATCAGTACGTGTGTCTTCGTGTAAAGAAGAATGCAGTTTTGTTCACGCTTATTGGAGAATATATATCTCCGTCATCGCGATTTGACTGCGACAGATTAAAAGACATCCTGATGAGGACCTATGGGCCTTGGATCATCCTTGGTGACTTCAACGCCCATCACATGCTTTGGGGAAGCACTAGGATGAATGCCAGGGGCCGGAACATCGTTACATTCGCTTCCGATTACGACCTCTCTATCATGAACGATGGTACCCCCACATATCTGCGGGGTCTCACGTATGGCAGTTGCCTTGACCTGACATTGGTTTCACGGTGCTTCTCTCACAAAGTTAAGTGGTTTTGCGATATTGAGACTCATGGGAATGATCACATACCCACCTACGTGACGATCGATGGTATCATAAAAAATTTCTCTTCCGGTGTTGCAACTGGCACTGACTGGTCGATGTTTACAACGCGTGTTGAGAACGCTTGCCAAGAAGGTCTCGCCTGCAGCCTGGAAAATACTATAGCGGAAGCTATGCAAGCGTCCAAATGTAAATTACCATTTTCGTCTAAAATAACACAGTATGACATCGAACTTGAAGAATTACGAGCTATACGAAGGCGTGCTGAACGACGATACAGACGGACAAGATCAATTTACGATCTGATGGAAGCTAGGCGGCACCAGAAAAAGATTCAACGACACATTTACAAGCTGGAGAGCAAACGCTGGAAGGCATTCTGTGAATCTCCAGACCCTCATAAGCCGCTGTCATATATCTGGAGAACAGTTCGTGGTCTTCGCTCCTCTCCGCAACAACGGCACCCTTTTAAAGCTTTGGCACTCCATCATGGAAAAACAGAACTCGAGGTGGGTGAAGAATTTTGCACGAGAGTTGCCGGGAATATTATGAACGAGAGCATCGACGCCGTGATCGTTCCTGAGACGCGATTACCAGAAATGGACATTCCATTTACCATGGAAGAACTGGAAGGTGCGTTAGTCGCGTCTAAGCGCATGTCATCGCCAGGTTCGGATGGTATTACTTATAGTGCGTTGGGACACCTTGGACAAAAAGCCAGAAAAGAACTTTTAACATGCTTCAACAACTCCTGGCTTAGCGGCAGTGTTCCCCGAGAATGGAAAATAAGTCGATTAATACCACATTTGAAATCGGGAAAATCACCATTGGACTTGACAGCGTGTCGCCCTATTGCCCTCACAAGCTGCCTCGGATAAGTGACGGAAAAAATGGTTCTATTTCGTCTCGAGTGGTACTTGGAACGATACACCAAATACACTTCTTGCATGGCAGGCTTTCGTCGGGGCCGCTTCTCTATTGACTGTGTCCTTGACTTATCGACATTTGTTCAACAAGAAAAAAGTGGCAGGCGCATATCAGTGGCACTCTTTCTTGACGTGAAGGGTGCATATGATAATGTAGCTCACGATGCCTTCCTCACTTCTCTCGCAGCAATGGGCATTGGTGGACGAATGTTTCAATGGATAAAAGATTATATAACTGGCAGGAGTTTCTTTGTACAAACATATGAGGGTACAACTGCTCAACATGACACCTACTGCGGAGTACCTCAGGGAGGTGTTTTAAGCCCCACATTATTCAATGTTGCCCTCATTGGTCTGGTGAAGGTTCTGCCAAAGTCGGTGTGCCTATCCATATACACCGATGATATTTGCCTCTGGAGTGCCGCAGTTACTCGCCCTCAGGTGCGTGCACGAATACAGCCGGCAGCAACCCTCACAACAGCCTACCTTCAGAAACAAGGCCTAAATATATCAACTGTGAAGTGCGCGTTGATGGCGCTTACACGCAAACCAATGACGCCATACCCTGTTTACATCAATGGGCAGAGTGTCAAATATGCACGGATGCATCGTTTTCTGGGCATAATAATCGACAGAAGTCTTCCGTGGAGCCCACATTGTGCGTACTTGAAGAAGAGACTGCTATCTATTGTGCATATAATGAAACTCTTGTGCGGGAAAGCATGGGGAACTTCTGTGGCCTCCATGCTACAGCTGTACAGGGCCCTATTTCTGGGTCTATTGCACTACAGCTTGCCGGTACTGACTAACACTTGCAAATCGAATACTCATTCATTGGAGAGTTTGCAGGGTCAGGCACTGCGTATCTGCCTAGGACTGCCCCGATGCGCTTCTACTTATGCCACAATCATGCTTGCCAAAGGCCATCCGGTCAGGACATATAGAGTTGTGTATTGCCTCAGAGCGCACATTCAACATGCTAGCCATGTCCCCGACCACCACTTGGCCCTTCTACCTTCCGGAAGACCACGTGCTACGTTTACAGACGTCATAGCCAAGCACCTAAACAGCATTCCTTCAGGATATACGCCAGCTGCGAGAATGGCATGTCTTTTGTGGTGCCTCGACCAGCCACAAGTACGTCTAGAAATTCCGGGAATCAAAAAGAAAAGCAATCACTCCAAAGTAGCAGTGAAGCAAGTAACACTGCTATTATTACATGAAATGTACTTAGACCGAACGCAGATATACACTGATGGGTCCGTCTCGTCCAGCAGCTCATCTGTAATTTCGGCTACAGCAATGACACTCAAGTTCAAGTTGTCGCATATGACTACATTTACGGCATCAGAGCTTGCTGCTATAAGGGCTGCTTTACAATACCTCGTTCAAGAACGTCCAGGAAAATGGGTCATATTCTGTGATTCGAAGGCAGTGCTACAGAGTTTGCAGGCTGCCATGCGTAGGAGGAATCATGAACAATTGGGACATGAAATGAGACATTCCCTTCATGAAGCTCTAGCACGAGGGCATGATATTATATATTATTGGCTGCCTGGACATATCGGTATTACCGGAAATCAATTAGCCGATGATGCGGCCCGCTCATCCCAGGAAGGAACCCGTGTAGTCCCGATTCCTCTATCAAGGAATGATGCAGCAAGACAACTTTACCTGCTGGCTCGAGATCTCACACGCACGTTCTGGTCGTCTACCAGCTTTCAAAGGTGTCAATTTTATGAACTGGATCCTTCGCTCAAGCTAAAGCTACCATCACAACTTTCGCGCTCCGATGCGACACTGTCATGCCGCCTTTGGTTGGGTGTTGCATTTAAAAAATTGTACACCTTTCGCATTGGTATGGCAGACACTCCTACATGCGACTACTGCGGAGCTGAAGAGACCATCGAACACGTCCTGTGCAGCTGCGCTTGCTACGACACACAGCGATGCCAGCTCCGGATGGTTTTGAATCAACTTGACCCCGGACCATTTTGTGTGCAGAAGATACTAGGACCTTGGGCATCTGCTTCAGTTGCGCAGAAAGCAACGAAAGCGCTGCTACTTTACCTAAAGTCAACAAACCTAAGCGACCGCCTATAGACTGTGATTGTGTGTACCTTCTCATCTTTCTGCAACCTCTTTTCTCCCCTTTATTTCTTCCCCAGTGTAGGGTAGCAAACCGGATGTGCGTCTGGTTAACCTCCCTGCCTTTCCTTGCATCTTTATCTCTCTCTCTCTCTCTCTGTATTTCTTGGCAGTCCCCCTAAGGGGCAAGAGCAATAGTGGAGGAATCATCATCATCATCTATATACCGGACTTAATTACAGAAATTATGATTATTTACGATGTAGTAGGCACCGACCAAGCCTGCTTATAGCAGTTACCCAAAGAGCGTTCAGAAGAAGCTCTGAAAGGCCGCTTTTAGAGCTTTCACTGTGAGTGTGTTGCAGTTTAACGCAGGCCTGGCTGTTTTTTATTATTTTGGTTAAATTTACTATATCAAATTTTATCAAACTTTGTATACTAGGTCTATTGAATACACAGATGTCTATGTACTTCATCATTATCAAGTAGAAGTTATGCAGGACCAAGCAAACACCTTCAATGATTACTCCGTCACGGAATTTGGTGCGGGAACCTCAGAGGGGCATCTCCACTTGGTTTTTTGTTGGTTTTATGCTTACCAAGCGTCGTGTCGCGTAAAATGTGGTGCTTTCTTCACTGTGAAATTGCGCTTTACTAATACGTGAAAAATGTTTTGCTTCTCAGTGTCCCTTCAGGCCTCATCAAATGCAAGAATTGACTTCGTCCCACGTGTACGTCTTCTGTCGGCATGAACTTAATAATGAAGAAAACTGTTAACTTGAATAACTTCCCAAGTGACTTTGCTATGACGTCACATTGTCAAAATTGGTGTCGTAATCGTGGGTTCACAAAAAATTCATGTCACATGGGGATGTCTTCACGTGATATTCTAGCTTGTTCAAAGGTGGGAAGATCTCGAAGAGACTGCAAAACCACGTGACATGCCTCCGATCCTGGAGGCAATCGGGATTGGCAGTAGGTTCTGAAAGCTTTGGAAAAGTGGCAAGGAAGGATGTGTCCTTCGACTGCAAAAATAAGTTTGTTTTCGGCTTGCAGTCGTCTTATTTAGGTGAATAAAGAACCTTTAGAATTTTTAATATCTCCTTTTGCAACAATTATCGGGTATGTGAAGCTGGTCACAGCGCAACTTCATTGAGGTCTGACTCTCTACCCAGAAATCTTGGTTAGATTGTCGAGCGCACATGTGACAAGTGGTCAAACATTTCCACTATTTTAGGTGGTACATAAAGCCAGAACGTGTCACCGCCGAAGTTTATAAGAATTTGAAATGGCATCCCACTTACCTCACTCCAGCTTACCCTATAGTGGTAAACACAGTAGTAATGTTCTTGTTTTATTATCGTGTACTCCATCAGGGCTGCCAGTGTTATTTATTCCATGCTTCTCGCTACGTAGCAATTAACCATAAGATTACCAGCCGAAATACGTATAAACACAGCGATAAAGTTATTAAAAAGACTAGATAACGCCTAAATCTACTTAAAATAGATGCGCATTTCCGTTGCAGTTGCTTGACCGAATTTTGTTTATGGGTAGCAGAAGCATACGTCATACTTCAAAGCGTTAGTTGTCCGATGTTCCTGTAAATAGACAAAATAAAATGAGTGAATATTTCACGTGGTCTATCAAATCAATCCCATCTAGTGTGATGCAAGGCATTTACATTATGTGAAGCACGAAGCCATTCCTAGAGTGCTTGCTGTGCGTCTGGTTTCTTTTACGTGACTAAATTTCTAAACGTGAACACAATTATTAAGAGCGAATAATTGTAATATTCAAACACAAAAAAAGAGATCGTGAGTGATGCTATAAACATTTCAGCGACATGTAAAAACCCTATACCTAGTTTGACTGATAGTGATGTGTCATGAAGATCAGGAGTGATACGGTGACTTATAGGCACCATGTGATAGATTTTTGAAGTACCATAGCTGCTGGAGAACCCACAGCACCAGCTCGGCCCGCCCTCTGTTGGAAACGAACGTGACTCGCTTGTCCCTCTTCGTCAAGACCATGCATGTTCAGCAGTGTCATCAGTACAAGACTGGCGTGGAGAACGCATCCTACGTTAATTAACTCCTTATTACCGCTCTGCTGGTCGCGCGAACTGCACATAGCGGCAGCAGGCGAAGTTTATGAGCAAGTAGAGCACTTACAAACTTCCTTTCTTACGTTTTACGAAGAAAGTTTTTTATGCGGTGGTTCACTGCGACGCCATGGCGTATTTCCCTCGCGGATATGACGTAAAATATTTGCTAACATATTCTAGAGAAAAAAAACGAGAAAGAAAAGATCCGTAGCAGGTCGTCGAGCAAGCGAACTCGCGCTCCTCAGTGCGCACCGCTAACCATCAAGCCACCGAGTATGCTAACGGTGAGCCCTTCATATATACCATGTACCACTGGCCGTCCTTAGAGCTCGGCTCCTCATCTCGTCTTCGTCAACAGTAGCGAGATGGCACGACAAGCATGTGTTGTGCGCACGTGTTCTAAAGGTCGTTGTGCCGCACCAGCGAGCGCGTAGTCGTGGTCACGTGCCCCCCCACGGTGCGGTCAATGAAGGTATATTGATATATAGCTTGATTGCTCCCTCACGCGTGCGCTTATCTTGGGATTTGGGCGCTCTGTACTTCTTGCACTTGCACGACAAAGTTGCTTTGAATGTACACTAGTTAAAGAGACCACGAACGTTACTTCGCTCGCTGCCACGGCCGTTGACGTTTGTCCAGGTGTACACTTGTGCGTTCGTTTCGTACGTCTTTGTGTTTCACTCACATTTTTTACGTGTTGAGCTGCGACTTTCGCTGAAAGTTTCCAGCTGCTTACCATTCGTCGCGTGACATTGCAAATTGTTGCTGCAGCATTCATTCCTTCGCCCTTGTGGCGAAACAATGCACAATGAATCCTAAACTACCTCTTCAAGAACACTTTCACTTCCGTGTTATGTCGATTCCTATAAAGCAGGATGAAGTGTTTTTTTTCTCTCACACCAATCTGGAAACAGTGCACATGCCGCTCATTTGCTAACATACTCATTAATATGAAAGTGTATTATGCCAAGGTTCATCAAACTTCATTGACATTTTCTGTCATGGAAATGACCTAAGCAATATGCAAACGAATGAATGATGAAGAAAAGCTACAAGAGAAGGATTGGATGACAGGAATAATCATCTCGGAGATAAACCCACAACTGGTTCAAGACGAAAGGTGACCAGGTGCTCTCTGCTTTGCGTTATTGACATTTTTTTTTCTTGCTATCGATTCAAAAGAGACACACTTGGATGAAACTAAATAGAGACCGAGGAACACGTTCATCCTGCTCATGCCGCAACGCAGTAATGCATAGTACCAAAGCAATTTTAATTATAGTAATATTATTTGATTTGCATACACAGATACACATGGACACAGAGGAAAGAGGGAGAGAGCAAGCTGGCAACTGCCACTTGGAGGGGCAAAACGCCTGCTCACTCTTTCGGGAGTAGGGAAGAAACAGAGGAAACAAAGATTGGAGGGGAGAAAAAGGAAAGAACATGAGGAAGAAAAAAAAAATTACGAAGTCTTCGATGAGTATCAGTATAAGAAACATAAATAAAAAATAATAAAAAAGACCGTCTATAAACGGGTGGCCAGGTTCGTTTGGTTCATAAACGATAAGAAAGCTCGGTGGGCCTGGTCGCGTCGGGAAGCACTACCACTCGGAAAGAGGTAGTCGTCTAGGGTCGCGCACTTAAATCCTAGGAATTTATATTCCTTAATCAGCAAAGACCACTGAGTAGCAAATGTAGGACAGTGCACTACGAGATGCTCTAGTGTTTCACAGGAGGACAAGCTGCGCACAACAGACTGTCTACACGCCCTTGACGGTCTAGTTGTTCACGCGCCAGCATTGAACCCACTTCCTAGTTTGTACGACAGCGCTCGGGAACTACGAGGCAAGCCAAGGCCACGAAAACGCGAAGAGAACGATTCATTCGCCACATGGTGGTCTGGGTGCTGCTATATGGGGTGTCGGCGTATAAGCAGACGAGCGTTCTCCATCGTACATAGAATTCCCGGACAGTCACGGCCATCATGGTTGCATGACGAAGCAAGGCGATCCGCTTCTTCATTACCCGAAATACCCACGTGCGAGGGTACCCACTGTGCAGCTAGGTATACCCCACGTGACAGAATATTGTTAATAGATTCCATGATGCTGGTCGTTATAGGGCTGTTGGTCTCCTTGCTGGTGAGTCTGCGAAGGGCACCACGAGAGTTGGTGAGGTGACAACCTTCGAAGCTGGTAACCCTTCTTGTACGTACTTAAGGGCGCCATCAATCGCTGCTAGCTCGGCTGTCACCGACGATGAGGGGTGCGGTATTTTAAACATTCGCCTGGTATAGGTTGAAGGGCAGAAGAAAGCGGTGACACGCCTCGCCAAAACGAATACCGTTATAAATAAGTTTACATTTGTTCACATATATTTTATGTTCACCTACAATTGAAGTCACCTGTTGAGGGATCATAAGTTGTGAAAATTTGACTTCATCATGCGCGCCATCAACAGCTTATGCACTCGAATTTAGGATAAAAGATGTCAAACGCTCTCTTATAACAGCTAGCTCGCAAGAGATAAAGCAGGAGTTTTGAATACAACACAGTCTTTTTGAAGAGTTTGTTGTAGCACCTTTTAAAATAACATCGCAACTTCTCAGCCTATCAAAGAAGGTTCACTTGTATCCGGCTCGTGACAAACACGTAGCGGATGACATGAATGTGTATCTTAAACTTAACCAACTTTTCATAAGCAAGGTGACCAAAGCCAATTTCTAAAATAGCGTTTTTGTCGATTGTGGCAGCAAAACTTTAGGCAGAGAATAACAGAAAATGAGGTAGTTGAAATTATGAGTTGGTATAACGAGAAAGTGTGGCGTGTCTTCACCAAGGTAGTTGAACTTTAATGGTGAATTGTTTCTCTGCAAGGTTCAGGAAAAAAGTGTTGGTATAGCTAGAAATTGTCAAATCACACAAAGAATAGCGAGCGGCTCGAACCATAGAGTTTCATACAACAAAACTCAGAGAGGAATCTGGCACTGCTATCGTCTACCCCCATGGGAATTATGGGAAGTACAGGCTTCGGATTGGATAGTATTAGCTGGCAAACTGCCTAAAGAACTTTTTCTATAGTTTGAATTTCGTTCTTCGCGCAGGGCGGGTAGTGAGGTGCAGGGAAAAACACTGAATCAGTGCCTTTGTTGTTCTAAGGGTCTAGAGACAACTAGGTTTCTTGAATTGCTTTGACATTAGAGCTTTACGAGTCGTATTAGACAGTTTAAACAAAGCGCCATTCACTCACCGCTGCATATAGATGTGGCGTCTTATGCCAGTGCAGGATATTCCATCTAGTTCATGTTTTTGCACGAGCGCGTCTGGCATAAACTCATTTGAAACGACTGATAAATGATGGTGAAACGAAGTAGACGCACCGTCACACTCCTTTGACTTGACTGCACAACTAAACGAGAGGTACGTTTGGTGCAGAGTCCCAGCCGACCAATTGGACAGTCGCACCTAGCACTGCAGCAGACGAAACGTCAAGTGTTTGCCACTTAATACTGTATTGTTATTTCCATAAATAGATAAAGCGTACTTTCGACGCAAGACAAGTACGCTTTCTTAATGTTGTGAAAATAATTCACTATATCTTGAAGCTATAAGAATTGAACTCCTACCTTTTCGTTCGCATACGGCCCCTTTTATTAAAAAAAGAACAGTGACTGCTAGTCATTATTAATATCCAATATAAAAAATTAGCAATTATCATATATCGTGAAGTTAAATCTAATTGAATTGAATTTTTTGAGCAAGTTTCACGAGTGTCACTACAGTCATAATTTGCTACACAACAGCTTCAAGAAAGACATGCTTCGTACAAATTACGGTACACACAGACTAAATTACCTAATTCCCCACTTCTTTAATGAACAACCCACTTTAATGACCTGAATTGAACGAATTTTTTCCATTTATGCCTTCAAAAAGATACACACATTCTTTGTAAAAACTTTTTCTTATACCTTTTCCGATCCATCTTCTTATTTTATGTAACTTGCATATGCTGCTGTATTTCAATGCTTCTAATAATTATTTTTATTTTGTCTGCCATCGTTGAGCACAAATAGTCTCTCATTATTTCTTTATGTGCTAATTCGCTATATGTTCATTTTTTTGTCAAATGGCTTGTTGTCAGAAAAAAATTGTAAATGTTTGATGGTATTGTATGCATTCCAATTTTGTACTGCTATATATAACCGCCTATTTATGTGTGTACACAAGGGCCGGTTAGCTTTTCGTCAGGATTTTTTTGCCTTTACGCCAATCCCCTGGGCAAACTGTGTATACGGGTTGTCTGAAATAAATAAAAAAGAAATAAATAATTTTGAACGCAATGGCAGAGCAATGCGTACCCTGTTGGCCAAACTTGTTCAGGTTTCACTTATGCCTCGTGATCACGGAAACATTAAGCAAGAAGATTTACATACAAAAGAGTGAAGCGATTTTCATAAATATAGCTTCATCAGAATTTGTTTTACATTCGGCAAAAAGCGTCGCGAATCTCAAGAACGTAGTCCATTTAAAGCAGACCTGAAGCCTGTACTTCCCATAATTCCCGTGGGAGTACACGTGCTGCTGAAGGAGCCCACGTAGATACTAGCACCTGATTCCCCTCTAAGTGTTATTGTATGAAACTCTATGGCTCAAACCTTGCAGCATATTCCTCAAGCATAAATGACGCACGAAAAGAACACACAGACAATGAGCGTGAACTGTCATAGCTCGACACTAAAACCAATCTGCTCAAACGCAAAAGAGAACGCACTTGATGAACACACAAGTATGCAAATGACAAGCGCTAGCAACTTTTAGAACCTTGGGGGCGATGCTTTTTAAGTCGTATTTAGTGCGTTTCCTACCTATGTAGTCGTATTAGTGGGTAGCCACCACTAGTTTAGGCCTTGGAATGTTCGCTCGATGGCAGTACTTGTAAATGATAAATATATGATGAAAAATTACGAAACGCTGGTACTTGAAGTTTTCACTAGATGGACGCACGGGCGGACAGACAGACAAGCACCAGTAGGCGGGCGAACGGACGTAAGCGCGAATGAATGGTCGGATGGACGAAGAGACGCAGGGACGCACGAACCGGCGCTTGGGCAGAGGGACACGCAGACGGATGGATGGACGAATGGATGGACGCATGAACAGATGTACGGACGGGCGCACAAATGCTTTGAGGGATGGAAGCACGGACGAACGTATGGACGGACGGAAACAAGAACGAACGGACGGACGGAAGCATGGACACTCAGGCAAATATTTTGCCTTACTCATTATCGTTCCCTCCGTGGACATGCTGTGATTTTTTTACACCTTTGGAATCAGTCATCATCATCATCATCATCATCATCATCAACAACAAGAACAACAACAACCTGACTACGTCCACTGCAGGACAAAGGCCTCTCCCTTGTTCCGCCAGTCAACGAGGTCCTGTGCTTGCTGCTGCCACTTTATACCCGCAAACTTCTTAATCTCATCAGCCCACCTAACTATCTGTATCCCCCTTACACGCTTGCCTTCTCTGGGTATCCAGACAGTTACTTTTAATGACCGGCAGTTATCCTGCCAACGCGCTACATGGGTGGCCTATGTCCGTTTCCTCTTCTTGACTTCAGCTATGATATCCTTAAATTCGGTTTGCTCCCTGATCTGCTCTGCTCTCGTCTTGTGTCTTAAGGTTATGCCTATTATTTTCATTTCCATCACTCGCTGCGTCGTCTCAACTGAAGCTTAACCCTCTTTCTAAGTCTCTATGTTTCTGCTCCATTGCTAAGTACCGGCAAGTGGCAGCTTTATATCCCTTCCTTTTGAGGGATAGTGACAATCTACCAGTCATGATTTGAGAGTGCTTGCGAAATGTGCTCCACCCCATTTTTATTCTTAGAGTTACTTCAATCTCGTCGTTCAGCTCCGTGGTTATTACCTGTTCTAAGTAAACAGTCTTTTACAACTTCAAGTGCACTATCACCTATCTCGAAGCGCTGTTGTCTCCCGAGGTTGTTGTACACTACTTTCGTTTTCTGCAGAATAATTTTAAGACCTACCTTTCTGCTCCCCTCCTCTAACTCTAATCATGAGTTGCAATTTGTCCACTTGGTTATTCTGCAATGCAATGTCATCGGCAAAGCGCAGGTTATGTACTCTCCATTAAGCCTTATCCCTAAATCTTCCCCACTCTAAGCCTCTGAACACCTCCTGTAAGCACGCGGTAAATAGAATTGGTGATATTGTATCCCCCGGCCTAACACCCTTTTTGATTGAAATTTTGTTGTTTTTTTATGGAACGCTATGGTGGCAGCTGATCCCCTGTATATTTCTTCCTGGATGTTTATATATGCTTCGTCGACGCCCTGATTTCGCAGTGTCTTCATTACTGCTGATATTTCTACTGAATTAAACGCCCTCTCGTAATCTATGAAGGCTATGTATAGTGCTCAGTTGTATTCTTAGCATTTTTCTATTGCCAGATTGATATTATGAATGTGGTAGATTGTTGAGTAGCCTGTTCAGAATCCTCCTTGTTCCTTTGGTTGATTGAATTCTAATGCTGTGTTAATTCAGTTAGCAATTACCTACGTAAATAGCTTGTATACGACGGAGAGCAAGCTGATTAGCTTGTAATTCTTCAAGTCATTGTCATCTCCATTCTTATGTATTAAGATGGTGTTTTTTATGTATTAAGAAGCAGTGTGATCCTTTACCTTCAAAGTACACTCGTGGAAAAGCCCGAGACGTACAAACGCCCGTGATCACGACATAACTGCTGGCGTACAAGCGGCCACGCCTTGCTGAGGCGCACACGGTCACTTCACGCCATCTCTCCAGTGATAACCACAACACGTGGAAGGTCGGAGACTTTTGAGTTGGGCCAGTGGCAAATGGCGTATAGAAGAAGGCTCACCGTTACGCAGTATTAGGAACGCACGCTTCATGTCCAAGTCGTTTCACGCGGCGCGCTTGGGGGCGAAAAGTCGTAGGCACGACGCATGATGACCGAACGTTTCCTTCAAAATGTTTTTTGCAATATAGTATTGTGTATTTTACAAGGTTATATACGTGACGGAAATACGTCAGTGGAGCCACGATGAACCCCGGTATAAATCATTTTCACGTTAAATATTCAATAAAACAAAAATAAATGGGTTTAATAAGCATCTGGAGGGACGCCTACTCTGGAGCGCCAGCTTAGCTGTTTGGAGAAATTGAAAATGAAAAGACTGAAGACCAGGCGTGCGAACATGGGCTCAAATGAGTAGTAAACACTGTACACGGCCAATTTAACGCACACAATCAAAGACATCGGCGACAAACATTTTGCCTGATACACTGGTGTGAGAAAGAACATGGATATTATATCTTCGTACAGGTTATTGGGTGGCACACAGCGGAAATATCTCTTTGGAAACATATCTTACAAAAAAGGAACAAAGAAATAAATACACTTGATGCGTGAATCCACAATGGCGTAGTAGTACAAAAAAAATTACGTGAAGCTCTTAGGTCAGGCAGCGCATTCATGAGGTTCCCCTGCAAGGACACTTACAGGCCTAAAATGGCAGCAGCTTGGGCTAGTCAGTTTGTCATGTTGACTGCTATAGCTCGAACCAAACATGAGGGCACAAAGTTATAAGCGAGTGCTAGCTTACAATTGAGTTTGTTCAGCAGAAACAGAGTTTATAAATGCACCAAAACTGCAAAGAACAGCTACGTGTGACAAATGATGAGCTTTCTATGTACAGCAAAGCTATGCAAAGGAAAGCCATGATAAGCTACGTAATGTTTATAAAAGAGATGAAGCATTTCGTATACGAGGCGTTTTATGTACGCTGCGGCGTATCTGCAAAACGTGGAGATTCAGAGCCGACAGCATGGTTTGAGTAAACTAAGAGCTATTTGTGCAATAACCAAGGTTTACGAGAAAAGTGCATCCTTCAAGCATCTCCAGTTTTGCTAGCCGCCTCATTACTTCTACTATCGTCTACCCATTGAACCTGTCAAATTCATCCGATGTGCGTTTAGTCTGCTTTTATGCGTTTAGTCGACATATTTACCGCACTTGTTTGGGAGGCTTTCATGTGGGCTTTGCTGCAGGCAGCCTAAATAATAACTTGGCACTGAACTTTGGCAACTTTAGTTTTTATAAATTATCTAGAATACTTACACTTTCGCCGACGCAGCAGGATCAGATACTGCACAGGTGTACCAAGGCCGTAGCCATAGTTGAGGCCGTATGACCCTAGACCGTATCCGAAGCCATAGTTTCCTGTTCCGTACCCGAGACTTCCGATCTTGTGCCCATAGACCGGAGCCAGGTGTATATCCGAACCAACCACAGGACTGTGATACGTTGTCACCTTCGTCAGTGTGGCTGGCACTGTAGTGACGGTAGTAATTGTTGCTGGTACATGATGAGTCGTTGTGACCGTGCTCACGCCTGCAGGAACGACCACTGCTGGCACAGCTACGTGTGCCGGAACCAGGGGCACGACAGGAGCATGTGCTGGGCCGTCAGGAATGACAGAGTATTTGTGCGGCGAAGCGTAGCCAATACTGTGGGCAAATCCCGTAACAGTAGAGTATCCAAAGCCTCTAGACACGCCGAAGTGGCTGACACCATATCCGAGGCCGTAGCCAGCGCCGATATAGCCGGCAAAGCTTCCCGTGACCAATGACAACACTACAAATGCTGTTGCAATCTAAAAGGAGAAAAAGAAGTGTGTAGTTATGTAACTCAGAGTCAAATCATGACGAAGTGCTAGCCTGTCGACTATCAAAAACACAAATATGTTGAATGTGCATATACTTTAAGTGCAGTCATTTGCGGCTAAGTCAGCGAAGGTGTTGTGTTGGTTCTGACATCTTCAGTTTGGGCAAGATTGGTTAAATTTCTGCGATTTTAATCAGCACCCTTAGATTAGAGTCAACTGCCAGCCTAGCGGCCACATTTGTAGCCACGTGGCAGGGTCATCTCGAAGAACTGCCTATTGCATTCGTTGTGTGAAAACCTGTGATGTAGCGTATCAATGCGTAAGCATTGTCTACCTCTCAACAACTAATTCTGGCTGCACTGCCATTGGTATGACAGTGGAGCTTCTGCACATGTAATAATTAGCGAAGCAGTCCGTGTACAGGCGATTTCGCTATCAGTTTCCCAAGGGCATAAAGCGTGCACGTTTTCGCAAGAGCATTTAAAGTTTATGATGGTATTCTAAAGCAGTGCTTTAAAAGCCTTCGGGAAATCATAGATGCACCAGTGCCAGAAAAAAATACATAAAATAATTGGTGCGCTCGTCAGCGAATTCTACTAACATGCATGGTAATCTGCCAGTAGTTGAGGCCCACTTGCGCACTGACCGCCATGCAATAATGCTTGCATTTTGAAGCTACTGCAAAGATCTAGATTGAAAAAAACAACACAGTTGATCCCACCGCCTTAGGAATTGGTATAACACGAAAAGAAACCATTTTATATTAGAAGTAGTTTAGTCTTGATAAAAGAGAGTTCATACAATGTCTGTTGGTGTTTGACAGTTGAATTTGCGTACGGTTTTTTGTTAAGACTTCAACGCTGAAGCTTAGTCATACATCTCCCTCCCGACAACTAAGGCTCATAATAAATGATTGATTGATGAGCCCTTGTAATCACGGATACATGTTCTAGCTTTAGTAGTTACCGTAATAGCGAAACCGAATGAAGCGATGTGAGAGCCAGATGAGCTTCACCGATTCTGCGCCAAGTTTGAGCTGAGGTCACATTACGGTTTGCTAGAGTATTGAGCGCCACTGCGCTACCAAATAAAAACTTGATGCGTGTTGCGTATTCTGTGCTGGCCAGCCACAAGTTTTGGTGTGGCGAGCGCAAGCGGGAAAAGCGGGGTTACAACCAGGTGAAACAGGCGAGTTGCTCAATGCCATGCAGAACTATTTTAGGGGCCGAGCTTCTTAGGTTGTGGGTCATTTCGTCGTAATATGTTGTAGTATCCACTTATATTTAGTTTCAAGAATTGTTCATGAGATGGTATTGTGTTTACATGTGCTTTGAAATATTGCTATGCGATAGAAAATTGTTTCAGGGGTAAAACTCCTAAGGTTACGGAAATTTCGTAGTAGTATGTTTCTGTACCCACTTCTAGTTAGTTTCGAGAATCGTTCACCTGGTGGTGTTGTGTGTGCATGTGCTTGTAAATATCACTAGATGGCATTAGTGGTATTTGTATAGTTGACGAATAAACAGGATAGATGGCGCTGTTATAATAAAAAACTCACAGCCTGTCCACTGAGTGAATGATGTTGAGTGGGACGAAGTGGGGCTTCGGACGGACAGACAGACAGACAGAGAAACGGACGAAGAGATAGAAAGACAGATCTACAGGCAGACGGACGGACGGATGGTTGAACGCTTAGCTCCCCTCATCATCATACACTCCGTGAATATGCTGTTAACCTTTTTAGTGTGGGTGGAGGCTATGAGCTATGCCGATGCTTTGGCTGGTCGCCCCCTGCCAGCGTTTTGAGGTGTTGACAAAAATGCACTTCCATTGAAGACGCCCTAAATAGGACAAACGCGTAAAAACGACACGTTCAAGGAACTAAATGTGGAAAATCGCTCATGGTGCGTTATGACATATTTACAAGGGTACAGTGAGAGAGCGTTGGTAGATTCAAAAGGCACGTTTTCAAAACATGCAATGTATGGAATCATGGCGCAGTAGATGGCGCACCCGGCAGCTATTGTCACTGGTTGAGAGCTCATAGCTTCGACTTCCATTGACAGAATGTCTTTGTGATATATTCTAGAAGTCATTTCAGTGATGGAAGTACATTACTGAAATCTTCATGGACCCCTGCATAAAACGCTTTCGAGTTAAAAACACATGACGCAGCTTTACGGAAGCATTATGATTTATTTTTGAAAAAAAAGAGGGCACGGTCTAGCGGGAACAGTGGGATAGAAATATACCGCAACGAACTAACAAGGGATGTCCTACATTGTCAATTCGGGTTCCTCGTCACCGTGTTCCATTGGATATGACAGAACCTGCTAAGGACGCTCGGGCTTTTTTGTTTGTGGACAGGAAAGCATCCACGTTGTAGCCACATAGTACGCCGTAGTCACGAGATTTTGTCCCGCAAGAGGCGAGCGAGATAGAATTACCAAAATAAAGAGGAGGTAGGGAAGGGAGAGGTTGTTTGTAGAAAATGACAGATGATGCTGCCATTTAAAAGCAGGATTTCTTTGTATTTTACACTATATCCATCATTTTATGGAGAGTATTTACCACCACGATTCTGAATATCACGTGGAAACTGATCTCCACAATGACTAAACATAGAGGCGAGAGCGAGAAAGAGTTTATTATAATAAGGTTGCATACCTATTGGCTACTGCCAGAATGTGCTTCTAGCTGCACAATTTCGCTCGTTCATTAAAAAAATATAGCATGGGTGGTTCAAGGTACATAGGAAAAGGCTGATGTGCTTGAGAGACATGACAAGCAATTATTTTGGTTTGTCATAATACCTACCAAAAATGAGTGGCAAGAACAAAGAGAATATAAAGCTGACAAGTTAGGAATCCTGTACATTCAGGTTAGCCAGGCCAGGTAGCACCACAAAAAACACCATTTTAATTACGCCAATTTCTCTCCCTCAAAAATAGGGTAACACTGCGATCTACCGAAGTCCATGAAAGGGGTGAGCTCCCACACAATTCTTGACTTTAGTGTGCATGACGTGGACAAGTTCCATGTACTTCTGAAATAGCGCGTTCATGACAGGCACTGTAACGTAGCTTTCTGACGGAGGCATTGAGTCGCAGGTACTTCAAAGTGAACATAAGCACAAGCCCAAATTTTAGCTGCCCACGCACAATCGCCCTTGGTAATGGATACTGTGTACAAAGTTTTCTGCTGAAGAATAAAGTTGCTGTATGAGGCCTTTAGGTAGTTGCTATACAAGCTATCTGGTGCCTCATCATTTAAATTCGCTCAGCAATCATGGACGTTATTTGATGCTTTGAAAGTTTCAGTATAAAATACGGTTGTGCAATGCAGTATGATGTCAAGCGCAAAATCTTTGTAGCAAGATGTTTACTTAAGCGAACACATTTTGTTAGTTTTCTCCGTTCCTCTTGATCATTATTTATACAAGCCAACAGGTCTGATAACACGACCAAGTTCCACATTCATCGTTTTCATACAGAATCATCCAGTGTTGTAGTGTGGCTGCTACCCTAACAGCAATCATCTCATGAGTGGTTGTACTATATCAATATCTTCTGATCTCCGATCAAGCTCCCTCAAATAAATGAGGTGGCTAGTTGAAGTACTTATCCCGAAAGACCAACTTGTGTGACATATCGTCATAAATAAATTTTCGTTGACATACACTTCTAATATAATTATTTTGCTAGTAAGGGGCCAATCTTATTGTTCTCATATAAGATGAAAGCTTACGGGATGTCAGTGATTCTTTTCGTCGATCGAAGTTGACTAAAAAACTGCATCTGAACGCTTTTAATTCAAAACATCAACATGTCCACAGTCAGTACTTTTGCTGGTACACTGGCAGTCTTGGACTATCTTTGGCGTACAGTTTTATCCTAATACTCAGTACAATGTCTCACCAGCCAACAGGCATAGCTGGGCAAAGAAGTTCAAAATATATGTGGCATCTTAATTTTTTGCTCAAGTTGCAAGGTATCTATATTTTAGAGAACTAGATATTTCGCGGAGACTATAAACTTGTACCTTAAAACAGAAGGCACTAAGGCAGATACCTCTACGAGACAGCAGTTATTATTGGCAGCAAATGAAGAAATTGGAAGTGGTTTCCTCATGCCACATCATAGCTTCTCTATGAAATATACTTGACATGGAACATTATGCAATGTTTCTTGGGTCTGAGAGATAGTGTTCGCATTGGCCAACTAGTGTTGTGATATCAAGAAACAATATCTTTTCTGCTAACAGTATATAAAAGTTTGTCATATGGCCTGGTTCAGCTACTCCTACAGGAGCTGCTGTGCCAGAATAGTGTACTAGTCGACTTCCAACGAGCCCTGATAGTTATAACCTGCAACCACTAGAAAGGCCAGGTTACGACACAAGAGTAGGAGCAGATATAAATAGTAATTGTTTTTTGTTCATAGCAGTTAATAGTACTTTTGTGCATGAATAGTAGAATATGTCAAGACGGCAATCACATCAGGTTACACCAAATTGCAAAATACTGTAAATTTCTTACCATAATTTTTGTGCGGCCCCACCTCAGCTTATCTCAATGTTTTATCCGGCTGTTCGTACTCCCTGTGCACTTGAAAGGTAATGAATCACGAAGATCTTCCGCACCGGATACTGAAGTTTTCACCGACGACGTGGTTACCTTGGTGCGTTGTTACGGACTGGCACAGACAGGTGCTAGACGCGCTGCTCTATTTCAAATGCGCTACGATAGAAATCAGGAAAGTTCTAAACTCTCTACAAGAGAGCAAAATAAGAGCACCTCTTTTCCAGCGAGTCACGTTTAAGTTGGTTTTGCTTTACCTAATGCGGCACGGTGCCAGCTAGAAGGTAGTGCACCGAAGTAACCAACCTTTGGTCACAGTGTAGTGAAATATGGCTTTCGGGAAAAAAGAAAGAGCAAGAATCAGTAAAGCAAGTAATCAAAGAATGAAAATGAAGTCTGTCAGCTTGACCAGGTTGGAAAAAAGCGTGTCCCGTACATGTAGTCGCAATCCAGCGTTTTGAATGCGCCACGCGTTCTCGTTCAGTGCGAATGAAAATACCATAGAAGGTGCATGCATTCAATATTTGCAAAGATTCGCAGGTTACGCAAATGCAGACACTGTCTGCGACTGGCGATGCGCTCTGCTCCGGCATGCAGTCAGGGCGTTGAAGCGACTGGTATCCAATCTGTGAACTTATCTGTCGTTCGGCCAACTGGTCCTTCACGTGCAAATGGTCTGGTCACTTAGGTAACATATTGCGTTTTTTTTGTCGTTTAATTCTTTCTTAATTTGTTGTCAGAGCCCTGGGTGCTCTACATCACAGTCTAATGTGGTTGCCAAAAAGATTCAAACAAAATCGAGGTGAAAAAATTAAGATTTCAGCCACTAAACTCGGAACCAACGTTTTTCCGCGGTGCTATTAGTAGACTTTGAGCGACTAGAAATACTTCTTTTTTGAAAATCAGCATGTATTTAATTGTGGATAACTGCTTTCTTTCTTAACCCTTTTTCCACATCGCGGCATTCCGCAGAACTGATTTGCGGGGTCTAGTGTGCGTGCGGCTTAAGTTGTCGATTGATATACTCTCACGCTACCAATTGCTAGCCCCTTGTTAGCTCTATCAATAGAAACGGCCGATCAAGAAAGGCGTTTGTCGCGGGTTCAGTCCCTGAATAGGACGAATTTTGCGCCAAATAAAACGCTTTTGTACTGAAAAATGTGTGTAGATTATATTGTTGCTGCGTGTTACATATGGGTAATTGTAAGTTCTCTTTTCCTTACACTAAGAACTATTGAATGCTTCGCGCCTTTGCTGCACTGAAGTGGATAATATTTTTAGACCGAAGGCGTCAAACATTCGGGCCGCATGAAACCAGCTAACGCTTAGTTTGTGGTGCAGCCCACACATAACTGTTTTATGCCCACACTTCTTTTATGACTGCATGACTGTTTGTGACTTCGCTAAAGGTGCTCACATACTTTTCGCACTTATGTATAGTCAAGCATTGTTTTAATAAGTTTTATTTACCAATACTGCCCAGAGTAGGATATCACGGGGGATAAATGCACCATGATAACCGTGAAAAAATTCAGGCCGCATAGCAAAAACGTGTAACAAATAATGCTTCCAAAAATAAGTGTTTCAAATACATAAGTTATGAGAAAAAATACATTCTTTGTCCTATTGCACATACAAATGCAGCAGTCGTACAAAACATCAACTACATAAAAATGGCAAGAAAGAAATACATATGGAGCCAGGTCATGTTGCATAAAGGAAAGTAAAGAGCAGATAGTTACAGTGAATGAAGACATTGAGGGTTGACTAACTTGGGGGCTTGTCAGTTTATTCCGTTCAGTCACAGTGCTTGAAAAACAGGAATATTTGAAACAGTTGTTGTTTTTTTTTTGCGGGCAATGGAGCTACTGTTTGATGATGGTTTTGTCTTGTTGCGTACCCAGAAGAATAGGTAAATATATGAGAAATAATATTAGTCTATAGATTGTTTAAAAGCGGAAATAAAAATTTTTGTCGGGAAACACGATTGCGTTCCGTAAGTGTAGGCAAATAGGCGTGTTTTAGGAATTCTGCTGCAGAGGTACGGGTGTAGTTATTGTACTCGAAGCGGACTTCTTTCCGTAACACTTGTTCGGACATGTTTATGCTAGTATGTGTAAAGGGGTCCTAAATATTTGCGGTATAGTTAAGCACTGGTTGTATGACTGCTTAGTTTGCTTACGAGCGTACGAAACGTGTTGACAGTTGGTTCCCTCATAAGAAAAACAAATTACGCTAGGCATTAGCCATTACTTCATTGCGATAGCACTTGTATGGACGCTGTCGGCAGGATTTCGCCGCTAGTATCGGCGTCACCGTCACTTACCGCATATATATATATATATATATTGTAATGAATTAATGAATCTGAATAACGGACGCTCTGCAGGCAACGAAGAAGACGATGATGATCGGTGGCTGCAGTAGTAGCTCGCGCACGCCACTCGCCATTAGCCAGACCTGCCTGATAAAGGACATTTTGCCAAGCTACGTCTGAACCTTTCTCGACGTACAACACCTCTATTTTAAGTGGTGGAGGAGCCGGGGTTCCCATCAACCTGGAACTTCGCAATCGGACGCTACCCTCACCGTTCACCATGACTGCTCCTGGCCCTTCTCAAGCTGCCTTACCAACGACAGTCTACTGTACTGGCGCGCCTCGGCAACGCGACCCACCAATTTTTCGCGGCAACGATGAACAAGACGTCGAGGACTGGCTCGTCGAGTACGAAATTGTAAGCGCTTCCAATAAGTGGAACGCCTGCGACCAGCTCACAAACGTGCGCTTTTACCTCGCTGATGTGGCCAGCCTCTGGTTCAAAAACCACGAAGGCGAAATTACCAACTGGTCCGCCTTCAAGACCACCATCTCCGCGGTCTTCGGCCGTCCCGCCGTGCGCCGGCTTCGCGCGGAACAGCGTCTCCGTAGTCGAGTCCAGCGCAGGGACGAGACCTTTACGAGTAACATTGAAGATGTCTTGTCCCTTTGCAAGCGCGTCGATGAATCTCTAACCGAACGCGACAAAATCAAGCACATCATCAAAGGAGTTGACAACGACACCTTCCAGATGCTCGTCGCTAGAAATCCACAGACCGTCACCGATGTTGTCCAGCTCTGTCAGGAGTATGACGAGTTGCGTAAGCAGCGTGTCTCGACGCGCAGGGCCGCAGAAGATACGGCTGAAGTTTCCGCCCTCGTACACGACGTCGCTGCTGATCACACCGTCTTACTGCCCCAAATCAAACAATTCATTCGTGAGGAAGTTGCGCGTCAGCTTTCTCTTGTGGCCGAAGCATCCGCGCCAGTGACCTCGTTAGACCCACGTCTACGCCAGGTCATTGATACACAGGTCACGCAGGCACTGCCTCCATCGCCACCTGTACCTACGCCGCTGACCTACGCTGCCGTCGTTGCTAGACCCCCAGCCCCACCTGTCTCTGGCGCATACCGGGGCACCGGGTCCTCCTACCCTACGACGCTGCCTACATACACGGCACCCCATCCCGTTTCGCCCCCTGCACCTTCTGTCGTTAACCCATGGCGCACCTTGGATAATCGACCCATTTGTTTCGCATGCGGTTTCGTGGGACATATAGCACGCTACTGTCGCCGTCGCAACTTCCAGCCTCCAGACCATGGGAATTCTGCAAATTACCAGGCTGCCCAGAATCCCCAGCGACCATCTTCTCCTATCACCGACTCATTGTCCCCACGACGCCCCGTCGGTTCTCGCCGGTCATTACCACCCCGTCGCCGATCTGTCTCCCCGATGCTTCGGCGCACGAGCCCCGCTCGAGAGGAAAACTGACAGCCGCAGTTCCGGAGGCAAGAACTGCGTCGTCGTCGAACTTTCTAAGACCTCCTCTTCGTCCGACCAACGAAATTGATGTGCTGGTAGAAGGTGTTGCTGTACGTGCACTTGTCGACACAGGCGCCGTCGTTTCTGTAATTAGTGAAAAACTGTGTCGCGATTTGAGAAAAGTTACAACGCCGCTTACGAATCTTGCTCTACGTACAGCCACCTCCCATTTCATCGCGCCGACAGCTCAGTGCACAGCACGCGTTCTTATTCAAGATGTTTGGTACGCTGTCAACTTTGTTGTTCTCCCACGTTCATCTTACGACGTCATACTAGGATGGGATTTCCTTTCTACCCATCAGGCCCTCGTCGACTGCGCTCGTGCTGAACTCACGTTGACGAATTCGTGCCTTGATATCGACCACCACAGTCCCTCGAAAGTGTTTGCCGCAGCTGACGTCCGCATCGCGCCGTTGTCCGCCGTCCTAGTGCCTGTGTTTTCCCCTGCTGCCACTAACTCGACGCTCCTGTTCCAACCAACTATAGCTAGTGTGCAACACCGAACCATCGTCCTCCCGTTTGCCGTCATCAACTTTTCCAATGGTTCGGCGGTACTTTATGCGTGCAACGTTTCTGCTTGTCCGTACATCCTGCTACGCGGTGAGTGTCTGGGAAGCCTCGAGACCTTAAATTGTATTTTCGAAGACCCGATCTATCCAGACAAGCCATTTCTACCGACTTGTGCCATTACACCCGCAACTGACGCTAATGAACCTATGGATGTATTCCGCAAGTCCATCGATTGTAACCTCACGCCTGGGCAGCAGAAACAGCTGATCAAGCTCCTACAGCGTTTTCGAGCCTCGTTTGACCACAATCAGCCTTCCTTAGGTCGAGCGTCATCTGTTGTTCACCGTATAGATACCGGTCAAGAGACGCCATTACGGCAGCGTCCATATCGTGTGTCAACTACCGAACGCCGTGCCATCAATGAACAGGTTGACGACATGCTGACACGTGGCATAATCGAACCGTCAAGCAGTCCCTGGGCCTCTCCAGTTGTGTTGGTGAAGAAGAAGGACGGATCCATCAGGTTTTGCGTGGACTACCGGCGTCTCAACCGAATCACGCGCAAGGATGTCTATCCGCTGCCACGCATTGACGATGCCTTGGACTGCCTACAGGGAGCCGAATTTTTCTCTTCTTTAGATCTCCGCTCTGGATACTGGCAGGTACCCATGGCAGAGGCCGATCGTGAAAAAACTGCTTTCATCACGCCCGACGGGCTTTACGAATTCACAGTCATGCCCTTCGGCCTCTGCAACGCGCCAGCTACTTTCGAGCGGATGATGGACTCTATCCTTCGAGGCCTCAAATGGAACGTTTGCCTTTGTTATTTAGATGATATTGTCGTCTTTTCAACTGATTTTGCAACCCATTTAACTCGCCTCGAGAAAGTCCTCGCGTGTATTTCTGCCGCGGGGCTGCAACTGAATCTGAAGAAGTGCAATTTCGCCGCTCGAAAGCTTACGATCCTTGGCCACGTGGTTTCAAAAGACGGCATTCTTCCTGACCCTGCCAAACTTACAGCCGTTTCAGCGTTTCCCAAACCGACCACCATGAAAGAGCTCCGAAGCTTCATAGGCCTTTGCTCTTACTTCCGGCGCTTCGTCCGCAATTTCGCGACGATCATCGCTCCTTTGACCAAGCTCCTCGCCGGCTCCAGAGACCTTTCAGCCTGGTCTGCCACCTGTGACGACTCTTTCAATGAACTGCGCCGCCTCCTCACGTCGCCGCCTATTCTGCGACACTACGACCCATCGGCACCCACAGAGATCCACACCGACGCTAGTGGTGTCGGGCTAGGCGCTATTCTTGCACAGAAGAAAGACGGCTTCCAAGAGTACGTGGTTGCCTACGCAAGCCGAACTCTTAGCAAAGCCGAAAGCAACTATTCTGTCACTGAAAAGGAATGCCTCGCCATTATTTGGGCGATAGAAAAATTTCGACCTTACGTGTACGGGCGCCCTTTTGACGTCGTGACTGACCACCACGCCCTCTGCTGGTTGTCGTCATTGAAGGATCCAAGCGGTCGCCTCGCCCGATGGGCATTACGCCTCCAAGAATATAATATTCGCGTGGTCTATCGCTCCGGCCGGAAACATTCGGACGCAGACGCCCTATCCCGTTCGCCTCTACCCCCTGACCCGGACTGCTGCGAAAGTCTAACCTGTGATGCCACTGCCGTCACCATCGCCGACATGCCATCTGAGCAACGCAAGGACCCTTGGGTTGCTTCGATTTTAGACATCCTGGCTGGGCGGACGGCTTCCCCCCTTCTCGCACGTTGCGTCGGCAAGTGGAGCACTTCGCCACTCGCGACGACGTGCTGTACCGACGCAACTACGCACCCGGTGGACGTCAGTGGCTACTCGTGATTCCACGTCATCTGCGATCCGAAATTTGTTCAACGTTTCATGACGACCCCCAATGTGGCCACGCAGGTTTCCTGAAGACTTATTCTCGCATACGTCTCCGATATTACTGGCGTGGCATGTACCGTTTTATACGACAATACGTTCGGGCCTGCTCGACGTGCCAGAGACGAAAAACTCCCCCTTGTCACGCCAGCGGTACCTTGCTACCCTTACCATGCCCATCCCGACCATTCGACCGCGTCGGCATCGATATCTATGGTCCCCTTCCCAACACTGCTGACGGTAACCGCTGGATCATAGTTGCCGTCGACCATCTCACGCGGTATGCCGAAACTTCATCTCTTCCCTCGTCTACAGCAAAAGACGTTGCGACTTTCGTTCTTCACAACATCGTATTACGTCATGGAGCACCTCGGGAGTTACTGAGCGATCGTGGTCGCGTATTCTTGTCAGACGTCATCACAGCATTGCTGCGTGAGTGCCACGTCGTTCACCGCACTACAAGCGCCTATCATCCCCAGACCAATGGAATGACAGAGCGCTTTAACCGCACCCTCGGTGACATGCTGTCTATGTATATCTCGTCAGACCACTCCAATTGGGACCGAGTGCTCCCGTTTATCACGTTCGCTTATAATACCGCCATTCAAAGCACTACTGGGTTCTCTCCTTTTTTCCTCCTTTACGGACGCGAACCTTCTTGCACTATGGACACCATTCTTTCGTACAAACCTGACTCCTCAGAGTCCACGACTTTGTCTCAAGCCGCTACATACGCTGAGGAATGCCGCCAACTGGCAAGATCATTCACAACCCAAGACCAAGGACGCCAAAAGCACCACCATGACGCATCAAATAACACTACTTCCTACGATCCAGGTTCACTGGTCTGGCTGCATGTTCCTTCTGCTACACCTGGCCTTTCTACCAAGTTGGTCCCAAAGTATCACGGCCCATATCGTGTGCTACAAAAAACGTCACCGGTGAATTACCTCATCGAGCCACTGGAACCATCTTCTGACTAACGTCGTCGCGGCCAGGAAATTGTCCACGTCTCGAGACTTAAGCCCTGCTACGACCCTCCCGTGTTTACTTGTCCATAGGTCGCCAGGGTGGCTCCTTATTTCGCGGGGAGTAATTGTAATGAATTAATGAATCTGAATAACGGACGCTCTGCAGGCAACGAAGAAGACGATGATGATCGGTGGCTGCAGTAGTAGCTCGCGCACGCCGCTCGCCATTAGCCAGACCTGCCTGATAAAGGACATTTTGCCAAGCTACGTCTGAACCTTTCTCGACGTACAACACCTCTATTTTAATATATATATATATATATATATATATATATATGTGTGTGTGTGTGTGTGTGTGTAAATGCAAGAAAGAAAAAAATCCAGAAAATGACTCCGGCATGCGGAGAAATTTGGTCCTCTGAATCGTGGGTGCAAAACGTTAACCACGAAGCCACCAAGGCGCACGTCATTCAACGTTCAAACAGCAAGCTATTTCTGTCTACTACTTACTGCTGCTGACAGGCATCTCGGGGGGAAGTATCGTGTTTTGAGCATTATCAGCAAGATGGCGCAATGGGTGCGCGTCGCCACATCGCACGGTGGCGCACACTCTTATCTCCCACGCGTACTTTGGCCCACTATCACGAGGGAGGGCAATGCTTCCTCGCGCGCCATTTTCTCGCGCTGAACAGTGTCGTGTATCTTGGCTGGCCTCGGGCTCTACCTGGAACGATTCTGTTGTAGTTACCAGGCCCACAAACGTCACTGCAATCATTTCAATCTCTGTTTGCGAAAAACACGTGCTTTTATGCACAGTGACGAAACAACCGTGACGCTTATTTGCGTGCATCTGTACCTGTGAGAACGTTCTGTGCGTCATTTGTGCGTGAGAAACGCGGATCACGTTCCCATCTGCTTGCAATTTTGCGCGTGATCTTCAGATTTGTTGCTATCGCATTCGTTGGTTCGCCTTACCGGCAAACATGACTTTTTCGATGTGTCGATTGCATTTTAGGTTGATAGTTATGGACAGGCCAAAGTACTTATATTCCGTTACCTCAGAATGAATGCGCAAACTTTATTTGAAGTTTGGCAGTTCCCTCGGGGTGAGGTGGGGCATGAGAAGATCAGCCCCTGTCTCTTTCTATTCTCCATCAATAATGATGGCGGTGACTCAGGTGACCGTTCGAAGTCTTTGGACCCGGGGGGCCTTTTCGGCTTTCCGGACGGCCCAAAGTTGGTCGGTGAACTCGTAGCCCGTCAGTGCCGCCTCTCAGTGGCAGGTAAGCTGGCGCATGCAGTTGATACGCAGCAGTGACCACAGCCATGGCGGTGGCCAGCCCTGCCGCCACCGCCGAGTATTTTAAACTTAGCTTCTTCTTTTTGTTAGTGTATGCACATCAATACAGTTCTCAACATCAAGCAACTTTTGCCAATCTTTACAGCAGGCCTTCGAGCAAGCTACACAGATGTGACAAGTTTTTTGAAGTTTTTCTTTGTCCGGAGACGCCTCACGTGGTCACTGTGTGCTCAGACAGAATGGTGGGACAAAAACATTACTTTTCACAAACGGCGACAAGGTTTAAGTAATGCGGGAGATGAGGATGGCCAGTTTCTTAGAATGTTGACGCCAAATCTGCTTCATAACTGACCCGTATTTGATACGTTGGCAACGGCTTCTTTCGATTGGACTTCAGCTAATATTTCGTTCAATGGGCCAAATGTCAGAAATTCTATGTCTGGAGTTGGACGTTAGTCTTGGTGTCGAATCACGACTTCGGCTATTGCTACAAGAGTGGTAGGGGCGTGTCGTCAGGCTCATTGCTATCTGTCGTCGTAGCAACCCAGGTGTCTACACCGGGACACCGTCATCGTATGGTGTGGTCAGTGGAGGTTCTACGTCCTTTCGCTGGTAAGCAACCTCGCCTCCAAATGCTGCTTTTCTAAGTTTCCTCGATGAAGGCGCAGGGAATTTCCTCGCGCTGTGGCCACGTAGCTAGGGCTTGGCGATGAGAAGCGGGGCTGTGCAACGGTGATGGTGATCGTGATGAACTAGTGGCCAGTACTCGACACGACTCAAGTAGTATTCGACTTCACCGGGATGTTTTCCGGGTCGCGGTCCTTGGGCGTTAAGGGCGAAACCACAAAGTTCCAGGCGTTTGTGTGGGCAGTATCTGAGAATGCGGCTGGGCTCATCGTAGTGAAAGCACAGTGACCGCTGTTCATCGGGGGTTCTCCAGAGGTCTGCTTTTTGCAGGACTTCCAAAGAAGCGGGGGAGTGCAGGGGGTGAATGTGATCGTTGGGGTGGTTCGTAACGCTCACGGCACGCGTTGGCAGGATCTCTGAGCGTGAGTGCTAACGCTGCGTAGCTCATGACGTAGCTTTCTTGACTTTGAGTCATCGGCAGGGAAACGCCCGAAGCACTTTGAGTTTCTTCACGTATGACATTTTTCACTGACGCTTCTGGAGGCTGCGAAGGTGATGGTGTCAGTAGCCGCAGCTCTTCGTGCACGACTTCACGTGTTATTTTTTGCAAGTTGCTAGGGCTTCCGAATGTCACTTGGGGGTCCACAGAAGCTATGAATGCTGTACGGTTGTACTGGCGGTTCTGAGGATCTAAAGAACCGCCAGCTCCTTAGATCTTCGGATGGTTGATGGTTGATGCCTCTTGCGTGAAAGCAGTAGCCAGTCTTTGGTGGGTTGCGAACTAAGCCAGCGAAAAGGAACTTTCTTACGCCTCGCATTGAAAGCCCTTCGTGTTTTTCATCTGCTACGTTTCGATCCGTACGCCGAATGAGAAGCCTCATTTCCTCGACGTATATGGGCACAGTTTTGTAGGGAATTTTTCTCCTCGAGTATAGCATGATTTTAGCTCTTTCATTATATAGGTATAATGTTGGTGAACGTATGCAAGAAATCAGTCTTGAACACTCCTAGTTGTCAAAGAGGCCTCCTGGTTTTCAAACCACGTTTTATCGGGGCCTTCGAGGGCGAAGAAAACGTGACGCCACTTCGTTTCGCCATCCCAACTGTTTGTAGAAGCCACCTGGGGGAACTGGTCGATAGATATACGGGGATTAACGTCCCAAAACCACCATACGATAATGAGAGACGCCGTAGTGGAGGACTCCGGAAATTTCGACCAACTGGTGTTCTTTAACGTGCACCCAAATCTGAGCACATTGGCCTACAGCATTTCAACATGCATCGAAAATGCAGCCGCCGAAGCCGGGACTGGATCCCGCGACCTGCGGGTAAGCAGCCGAGCACATTAGCCATAGGACCACCGAGGCGGGGCCCGAGTGAACTGGTCAAGTTAATCTTCCGCGTCTTATACAGGCGAAGCGTAGAAGTCGGGGACGCTCGCAGCTGGTGCAACATTACGGTGGTGGGCGCGGCTGGTTGGCTCATGGTTGACGCCGAGGCTTTTTTATGTGTGTGCGCTTCGGTAGTGCATCGGCTTCTGGTGGTGGCCCTTGTAGACGGCGGCTACTGCGAGTCACTTGGGTGCTTGGGGGGGGGGGGGGGGGGGGAGAGGGTGTCGTTTTTTTTTGCAGCAGTAGGATTAGAAAGCTGGTGCATACCCAGCACCTCCACCAGTTTTCACACAGCCGCAGCAATGAAGGAACGTGCAAGGTAGGATGAGGGGCAAACCACAACTACTCTTTATTTTAAACGGGTAACCTGCACCTGAAAGACACAACACGGCAGCGATGCTTATGGCGGAAAAGCTACTCTGGTTCTCACTGAAACGCTTAGTTTGTCAGCGAGGGGCGTTTACTGTAAGACGTGGCGCTAAGCTAATCACCAATGCGTTCGTGATGAAGTGCCTGTACACGCGTCACAAGTAAAGCGATGAAGTTTTTGCGGCAATATAATCCATACAAAGGCGTCTGTCCAAACCTTGCAGGGTACACGGCGCAGGAAGAAGGTTTTACAAATTCGAGGAGAAAGAAACAGCTTCAGCGGGTGCTTCCATGTTTTTTTAGTAGCCCTCATTTAAAAAAAATACATGGGTAAGCCCCCTTTCTCATGCATACCCCTATAATCATGAGCATAGCTGTGCTCTTGAATTACCCAAATCAGGGTTCTCGCCAGCCGACTGCTTACACTTGAACACGCAGACCACCATTGTTGCATGTCCTCAGTCGGGACGGCTTATTGTGAGGTCGACTCTGTTGTGACCAAGAAACCATACATTAGATGTCTTTTGAGATTAGATTGAAGAAAGACACTGATGCATCTATTAGTTAGTATATAACAAGTAAATTCATTTATTTGGTCAAAATTGACAAGAATACCACCAGGTTAAGACGGGCCATGGCAGCTCACGGGTCTTCAGCAAGGTCGAAGTATTTACACAACGAACGCAGGTACACTCTGCGAAAGAAATCAAAACGTGGGTCTAAATTTCAGTGCATAAAAGAGAGAGAGAGAACTCTTTATTGGAATACAGACAATTTAGCCAGCATATAAAATTCGCTGGCTTGCTACTCTGCGTGAGAAAGAGGATTGAGGATCGAAAGTACTAATAGGAAGAGAGAGAAAAAAAGACAAAAAGTGCATATTTCAACTTTGGATAGGCAAGTTGACCGCGGGTAATTTGAAATCACGTTGGCGTAGTGCAAAAAAATAACTGGATTCCTACTGGAGCGAGCGAAAAAGACAACGGTCATTTTTTCTCGCTCCACAGGTTACATCACACCTTGAGTTGCGCGTACGTTTCCGGCAATTCTGACCAATCAGTTGGGAAATGCGGATAAAGCTTAAACATAATACTACATTTGCAACTATAAAGTCATAGGCACTCGATAGCCGAATGATCATAAGAGCTTCAGAAAAAGTGAGCGAAGATTAAAGTACAAGCACAACCCCCTCCAAAAAACAACAAAAAACACAATACTCTCTTTTCGTGCTAAAAGATTCAAAAATTTGGAAATTAACGTTTTCGCAGTTTTTTTCTGAAGTTCCAGTATGAACCAAATAGTCCAGTTGGTATCAAAACTGGTCCAGCTGAGATCACTCCTATTGACCTCTGGAGGAAATACTTTTGGCATGAACAAATCAGCATTTTTTTTTGCTTTTCCTACACTAAGTGAACTATGTACGTAACATGTTTAGTTCCTCATTCAACGTGTTTATTTTATGGGGAGTATTTATTCCCCCCATGAATTTAGAACTTTTTCTTACTCGGCAGCATGAGATATACATATATATCCTAGCACTTTCGTAAAAGATATTTTACTTTGTATTTACCATCGTATTTAGTATTTTTTGACTCCATTCTCTTTCGTTTGCAGTAGACGCGGTAAAAGATTGAAAAATACGAAACTCACATTTCTTCTTCCTCAGAAGGGCGTTGTAATCCAAGGACGTGCCAAGACCGTAGCCGTAGTTCAGGCCATACGCGCCGAGTCCGTGACCATAGCCTAGGTTTCCGACACCGTATCCGAGGGCACCAATGCCGTAGCCGTAGCTTGGTGTCAGTGTGTGTGACGGTGGTGACAGCTGGGGCAGTGGGGTGGACTGCTGCTACTGCTGGGGTGGCTGCAACAACTGGAGTGGCAACTGCAGCTACATGTGGTACGGCGTGATATGTCGCGGCCACCTTGGTCACTGCATCTGGAGCAGTGGCCTAAGACTGGAGCTGCGGCAACCGAAGCGATGGCAGTTGGAGCGGCAGGGATGGCGGCAACACGAGTAACGGCAGGTGCCGCGGCCACCACTGGGGCGGCGGCGTAAGTAGCCACAGGTACGGTGACAGGGAGCGCTGGAATAAGCGAGTAGCCAGATGCTATCACTGGAGCATATCCGATACTGTGGGCGAAGCCTGTTAGGCCGGAGTATCCGATGCCGTGCTGGACACCGAAATGACTGATGCCATAGCCGAGACCATAACCCCGGCCGATGTAGCCAGCTAGCGCAGAGCCAGCCAAAGCTAGAAGTACGCACGTTCGCAGCTGAAAAGAATCCACAACTAAATAAGAACGCCAACTAGACTACGCTTATCTGAACTCGAATGGACCAAACAATTCAAGCCCTAGGTTATCTGAGTTTGTGTTAGTCAGAAAATATTGCCACCATGGAAAGCTTGTTTCATGTTGACAACAAATAAAAGGTAAATTAAGTAAACAGGAAAATCATCAACTCTTATGAATAAGACAATTTAGCGTACAGATTCTGTGCAACGTTGTACGTCATGTAGGTAATCTTGCCTGCATTACTTGTTTTATGCACCGTAAAGCATGTAAAATGCGAATAACGCCACCGCTTACCATGTCTACTTTCGAGATCCTATTTGTCTAACTGGCTTGCGTCCTTGGTCTGTACCTGATTTTATACGAAGCTCGTTACATGTCCAGAGTCGTTAGGAGTTCAACTTTAAATAAAAAAGAGCTAAAGTGGATCCGCCTCGGTGTAGCGACAATCTGAGGGCGCAGTCCTTCTTCGCGCCTGAGCGTGCAGTGGCGCGCAAGCCGCAGTTGAATGAGATGCAACGAGAATCATAAAGAAGTGCCTATGGGGAAACTAAGTTGACCCCAGCGTTGCTGATGAGGATGCACTGCACCGATGAAAACCAGTCCGCCGCCTAGCAAGCTCCGCTTTATAGGCAGAGTTTGGAACCTATTCGCTGCATTTGCGTGCTACTAAGATGAATGCCTGCATTAGGATTCGGATAGCTGGAAAATATTTCTTTCTAAGGTAAAAAAACTGGACAAAATACATCACGTGCTTCCACTAAGATGGGTATTAGGTATATGGTCCGTCTTATTTTTATGCTGACTAGTTACTTCTGACGCCGAGACGACACCGTTTGCGCAGGTCCCGCAAAAGAGCGTGCCTGGAATGCCTGCCATGCACACGTTCTTTCAAATGAACGGCAATGAATTAGAAATCCTCTTTAGAACACTCACAAGTAAATATTGGTAATACTCGAAAAGCATAAGGCAAAAAAGCTACCAGTTGCACTTTCACTGAGAGTTTATGAAGGCATTGCACTGAGCTAGCATTTATGCAAGGGGCATGCAAGCTTTCATTGCGACTGCTCTAAAGCTGTAGCAGTAGTTTAAGATAACGGTGTTTTTTACGGCACAGAAACTTCACTCTGATAATTGCAGCGTTCCTGCTTATGATTTGCATAAGCTAAAGCTCGAAACATAGCACCTACCAACATATTCAGTGAGATCATGTGATAAGTACTTGAAAATATTTGTGATAAACAGTGCTTACAACACAATGCAGAATTTTAAAAATTTCAAAACCTTCCAGGCAATTTACCTTTTTCTTAAACTGGAAGTTCAATTTATTCTCTTGCTCGTGTCTTGCTTGAATGAGCTGCTACTGAATTGTAAACCAAGCACTGCCGAGCACCTGCTGTATCAAACGTCGGTGATTGTAGGCAAGTTCACATGAATATGATAAGTTTTTTTTCTTTTTATTAGCATAACTAGTGATAAAATAACGTTCAGTCATGAATCGTGATCCCATCTTTTATTTTTCTGCCTTGTGCATCCTTTACAGAGACATAGATTGTGTTGATGGCAAGAAAATGCTGGCAATAAAACTGACACAAACACTTCCTATGGTCTGATTTTCAGTGGGAGTGGGAAATATGCATTTTAGGGTACAGCAAATATATAATGGAGTAGAGAAATTTGTTTCCTTTTTTTGCAATGAGTACATCACAAATTTCCTACTCTCCGGCTGCGAAACTTTTTTGTGCCGGATTATCAGGGCAAACTACAGCCATCAGCAGCTCAACAATTTCGAGCAGTTGTCCGCCACCACGTGATTTGTATATGGACTTCCTGTTCACCATTCAGGAGCTCAAAGCAGCACTCGCTTCATGCAAACGTACCTCCGCACCAGCACCTGACGGAATCTGCTACAGAGCCCTGTGTCATCTGGGTGAGCGCGCGAGAATAGCTCTACTTCAGCTATATAATGATTGTTGGCTAGAGGGCACTGTCCCCTTAAGTTGGAAAACTAGTCGTCTAGTACCATTACTAAAACCTGGCAAATCACCATGGAACTCTCCTGCCTATCGCCCGATCGTATTGGCTAGTTGCGTGGGTAAAGTGATTGAGAGAATGATTCTCGGCCGACTCGAGTGGTACTTGGAGTATCATGCGATCTACCCAAATGCCATGGCTGGCTTTCGACGTGGTCGATCATTGATCGATAGCGTCATCGACCTTATCACGTACGTTGAACACGAGAAAGGCCATAAGCGTCTTTGCGCCTCTCTGTTCCTTGACGTCAAAGGAGCCTATGATAATGTTACACATGAAGCCGTCCTTACCGCACTAGAAGAGATTAGAGTGGGTGGCCGAATGTTTAGGTGGATACGCCGTTATCTCCAAATGTGATCCTATTTTGTGAGTACAGAGACCGGGAACACGTCTGCACATTTCAGTTGTCGTGGCGTCCCTCAGGGTGGTGTACTGAGCCCCGTGCTATTCAATATAACAATAATCCTTCTCCATACGCACCTACCAAGCAATATTTATCTATCAACATACGCTGATGACATCTGCATCTGGACATCTGCGGGAACTCGCCTGGAGTTACGAGCGAGAATACAGAGAGCTGCTACTGCAACTGCTTTGTATCTACGCAATCGAGGCCTGGAAGTTTCCTCCGGAAAGTGCGCTCTTCTGGCATTTACGCGCAAAACCATGTCAAATTATAGAGTGTCAATTAACGGTCAAATTATACCATATCGTCGATCTCACGAATTTCTGGGTGTCATAGTCGACAGAGACATATCATAGAGCCGTCATGTGTCGTATTTGAAAAAGCGATTGACAGGCATATGCCATCTTTTCAAGTTTTTCGCTGGAAAGACATTGGAGAATGCAGCCTAATGCTATGTTACGACTGTACAGGGTGCTTTTCTTGGCTTTTTACGATACAGTAGGCCTGCATTATCAAACGCCAGCAAAACAAGTCGACGCATGATACAAAGAGTTCAGGCACAGGCGCCTCGAATATGTCTAGGTCTGCCTCAGGGTGCCTCAACAATGGCGACTATAGCTATAGCTACAGACCACCTCGTGCAGACCTATATTGAAATTGAATAGCTTTGAGGACACACATAAGGCATGTGGGCCGGACTCCCCATCGCCAACTAGCCTCTCTACCAGTGGATAGACCTCATACTTCCTTTTGTCGAACAATAACTACACATGGTGACTCCCTACCTACTGGTTTTACGCCCACGGCGAGACCTTCAATTCCTCCATGGTGCCTCAAACAGCCAGTCACCAACCTGGCATTACAAGGAATCTAGAAAAAACGAGGTTTCTCAATACCAGCCCTCAAGCAGCTCGCCTTACTTCAGCTGTACGAGAAGTACCAAGACTGCACCCACGTCTACACAGACGGCTCCGTCCTGCCAAACAGCTCAACTGCGGCGGTCGTTATTCCAACGCACGCCACAACCATCAAATTCAGGACAGCTCATGCAACCACAACAACGGCAGCAGAGCTTGCAGCGCTTCGCGCTGCGCGGCGTTTCATTAACGACCAAAGCACGCAACGGTGGACAATTTTCCTGCGACAGCAAGGCGGGACTGCAGTCACTTCTGTCAAATCTACGCCGTGGTCCACACGAGCAGTTGGTATTTGAAAACAGCCGAAATGCTACACCATATAACAGAGAAGGGCACCACGTTATATTTCAGTGGTTGCCAAGCCACTGTGGAATTATCTGTAACGAACGAGCTGATCAAGCTGCCCGTTCAGCCCATACAGAAGACAACGACCAGTCAATACCTATCTCAAGGACGGACGCTGCTAGGACGCTCCGCATGCTTTCTCGCCAACGCTCCATGGCTCTTTAGAATGAGCCTCTCTTTACGCATGCAAGATTACGATCCCCTGATGCCAACGTTAAGCATGCAGCTTCCAACAAAAATTCTACGAGTCGACGCTACTGCTCTGTGCAGACTATGGTTGGGAGTCGCGTTTACCCGTGCGTACGCGTTCCGCATAGTATGGCTGACACCACCGACTGTGCACACAGCGGAGATGAAGAAACAATTCGACATATTCTGTGTAACTGCCCGAAATACAACCTGGAAAGACAACACCTTTCTAATAAACTAAACAGGTTAGATGACCAGCCGCTGTCAGAAGTAAGTATACTGCGCCATCGTCATGACTCATCGTCACAAAAGAAAGCCGTGCAAGCGCTACTGGGCTTCTTACGAACTACTGGCCTATCGGAACGCCTCTGAGTGGACTGATTTTGTGTGTGCGTGTGTGTCGGAGTTTTTCTCTTATTTATTTTTTAACTCTCCCTTTCTCTTTCAACCCCATATTCCCCAACCGCAGTGTAGGGTAGCATACCGAATACTAGCATCTGGTTAACCTCCCCGCCTTCCTTTTTTCTCGTTTCTCTCTCTCTCTCTTCCTACTCTCAATATTAAATAACGTTTCCTATAGAGGGATAACTTGTTCTGCCACAGCACTCGTTGTAGAACAAAAGCTGAAAGTAGGTCAATGAGATCGAAGCGGACCACGTGGAAACCTGCATAAGTGTTGTTCTAACGACTCCAGTATTATCCGACAACCAGTGCAAAAAGCTTTGGCAATGCGAAACCGGAAATAAACGCCTATTTTTGAATTTCGGGACAATTTGGGCTTATCTAGCGACTATCATATGATTTAGAGTGCTTATAAAAAGTTGCATGTGGCCAGAGAATCTTTCTTTTTTTTTTAGTTGAGGTGCATATTGCTACTGATCCAATTGTCGGGACAACACCAGACTTTTGACAATGAAGGCTCCTAAAAACGAATCTCACTACGTCTTCAAATATCTTCTTTTTTTTAGAAGCTACAGCCTCGTATTCTTGCTGACTCACAAGCGCCCAATTTGACGAAGTATTCATCGTGGAATATTTTACAGCGCAACGAATTAGATACGGACAAAGAAGGAACACAGTGCTCTGTGCATGTATAACCCGTTGCGCTGTAAAATGTTTCATGATGAACATCCACCAACTCTCCCAACTCGTGGTTTTGCCGAAGTATTGTTTGTATAAAGGGCAAGACTTCCCGTGAACCACCTTCAAGGCATGATGGAAATAAAGATGCGAGGATGCCACTTAGTCAAAAGTTTTGACATCGGGTGCGCAAGCGATCAATTAAAGATGGGGCTGTTAAGTCAACCATGATTCCTTGCAGAGTGAACAAAAATCTTCATCGTGAACCTAAATGCAATGTCTTTGTGATCCGCTACTCTTTGTCGTCTTCATATTCCGAATAGCTAGAACACATTGGCCTTTTGTGCAGCGTGGAATCCAATAACTCTAATGGGGGAGAGAAATAGTACTTAAAGAAAGAGAGTGAAAGAACGAGAAATAAAATTGTGAGACAGAAAGAGCATAAAGAAGTAAGGAAGACAGACGAAGAAGTACACAGGGAGACAAAGATATATAAATCAATGAACACAAAATTGGCTAGAAAAGAGGAATGAGCGAAGCAGATAGGGAAAGAAAAGAACAAAGAGAAGAAAAACTAGAGAAGATTCGCTGCCCAAGCGCTCGGTACAAATAGGTAACCAGCGAAAGCTGAAACGTGCGGCCCCGGTGTTTAGCAGTGGGCTCAACTAGACCTGGCACTGAAGCCTTTTGCAATTATTGGTTACATGTTCATGCTTCTTAATGAGGTTAGACCCACGTTTCGCTTGGGTTCACCACAGTGATTATTTCACATGCCGCATAATTAGCCTCGCATGAACACGGCCATGGAGGAGCGCAATGAGCGTGTAAATGCGTCTCGCAATGCGTTAATCAAAGTGGTTGTTCTCGCATGTTTGGCGATCATAGACGTCGCAGCCGAGGTGAATGTACCGATGGAGAAACTCCAACCAAAGCGGGCTTTCGCCCCGGTGAACTTGCTGTCTTGATCATCATGTTGACGCAGAAACGCCACTTGTTTCGCGTAGGCACTGCGCCGTATCACCTCGAGGCAGAATTCATTTAGATGCTTTTTTTCTTCTTCAACAACCCCACATTCGTTGTTCAGCGCGAGGTTTTCGCAAGTGTTTGACATCGGGAGCAAACTCAGCAGCATGGTTTGCAGGATCTGCCCTCTGCCGGCGTTGCATTGCCGTTCGTGATTTAGCATGGCTCGAAAGGCGGCCGGGTCATCGGCATGCAGTTGTGGCCGCCACTCGGCCTTCTGGGCCTCTTTTTGTGCTAGGACATTGCCATAGGCTTGATGAATGTGAGCTCTCTTATGTTTCCACAGTCAGCGCTCGTCTAGAGTTCTCCGTGGCTTACCCATGTGGAAGGTTTCAAGAAAAACTAATGCATCGACGGGATAGCCGACATCCCTAACAGCGCAGCCAATGGCACTCGTAGTTGGGCACGACGATGAGAATGGCATAAATGATAGTACAGAAAATAAATACCACCTCTAACACCACTGCTGGACAGTATTTCTTTTCTACTAGCCATATACAGCTTTCGCTGTAATGTGGAGAAACAGAAAGAAATATGGAGAGAGACACAGGGAAGAATAGAAAAATACGGAGGCAAAAAGAGGTAGAAACAATAGAGAAAACAAGAAAGAAAGAAAGCAAGCGAAAAAAGAAAATTGAAAGAAAGAAGACCGACCGTTCAACTATAAAAATATTTTAGGTTTGGTACCATTGGTGTCCAGATGCCTTAGTTTTTTAACAGGAATGTTTAGCAACCTTTATTTTACTATCTAATAACCTAGAATGATAACGTCGTAATAAGAACAATTGGTCGAATAGTAGCAGTACATTTCAAAGAGAAAAGAAAGAGTAGCGCTTCCACCCACTTTATAGAGTGTAACTATCATTTAAAGGTTGGCAGTGTTCATCAATCCAGCAGGTGAACCCACTGTAACTATCAATGTTATGAGAACAAGTCAGTTAAAAAAAAGCGTCATAAGCGTCTGGGGAGTAAAGATGAGCAATGCTATATATATTATGGAGTCCTAGGGCTAATGTACCCGCTAGCAATATATATCGCAACGCTCTAACTCCACATAGCCAACACTTCGTGACTGTATTCAAGACAACACTAGAATTCAACAACGTTACCCAGTGTTATCAATCATTACATGGCACCCACTCGTAATACCTTCAAGATAGCGGATGCCATTCACTTATAGCTGACGGTACAGAATAGTAGCCACTAGTTAGCGAGCATCACTTGCCAACTATAGAACCCATTATTGGAAATTAAAAGACGATAACCGACCGCTTGTCAACAATATCGAGCAGTAAGTGGCCGCAAGCAGACAAGAGAAAGTTCCGCCAAGCAGGACCAAAGAATTGACAAAATTATTCAACGTTTGTCAACAACGTTAAAAAACGTAGCCAGCGCTATAGCCAACGCTTACTAACAGTTACTAATAGTTACTGACCATGGCCAATAGTCAGTCAATTAGATCTACCTTTACCAAAGCGTACCAGAGCCAATAATAGCCGGCCGCCAACTAACATCGTAGCACTCAGCTATCCCTAGCCAAGCTCAGGAGGCCCTTATCGCCATCTGTGAGCCCATGTTCTTTATTTACAAGCCAAAAACCATAAAGTGGTACGTATACTAGCCAAATAATGGCAGTTACTCTCACCAAAATTAGAGAGAACTTGCCATCAGTAGCTCACGATTAGGAAACAATATGAAGTGTGTGAAAGTTCTACCACCAATTAGGAACAGTCACCGAAATTAGCGTACACTAGTTGCCGAAGCCAACATTCAGCCACCACAATGAAGCATCAACAAGCTAGAGTCTACGCTAACTGGTACGAACAATAAACTAATGTTATTCAGCTGTTCGCCGACATAATGGAATCACACCTCAGCCACCAGCTTGTGGCCAACAAATTCTTGTTTATACTAATAAATATAGTACCTGGCAATGAATGTGATGTCTGCTTTGATTCGTGAAACCTAATTCCTGGGGAGAGAGTAATCTTTTTATAAAATACGATGCTCACTAAGAAAGTCGGCGCTGAACGTGTTGCACCGTCACGGCGAATGCTGTAAGAACCACCTTTTCAAACACTGATGGTGCAACCATTACAAGCAACTTTTATAGTATCTATGCCATAAACCATATTTTGGCAGGGGTGGAGGGACGCGTTCAATGCTATTATTAGTCATTCTTCGGAAAAGCGCAGTCCCCGCTACACACTAGTAAGGCATTTTGTTCAATTTGTTGATACTACGTGTGGCTGACAACCATAAACAACTATGCCTCAAATTTTGTAGCTGCTTAAAGCATTGAAAGACATCCTCGCTACGCAGTTCGCATTATTTGACACCTGGTTGTTAAATTACTGTTATAGAGCGCAGTATTGCCCATGTGAACGCGATTACGTGCTTAGCAAGAAGCCTGCGTGTGATCAGTTTGCAACAGAGTTCTATGAAGGTAATATTTTGTAGAGGGAGAGTACAGTACTGCAATAAAGAGGGTTTTGATTCGAATGCCGTTTTGAAAGTGCTTCACTCTTCGAATGTATTTGAACATGGAACGACTGCTTCTTTTGATTGACTTTTTTGTGCGATTGGGGTTATGAACACTGGATTTACCGGCAGGAGACAACTACGGCGCTAAAATCAACCTTTGTCGCGATTTTATAACTGATTTCGCTGTATTATTTAAGTTAGACGCTTGCGTGTCACAACCGGTAGTTTATGTCATGAAAGTCATGACATGTAGAACTTTTCATGCTACACATGACATGCCATGTCGTTCATTAACGACTGACTCAGAGGCTGGCATAAAAATTCTGATATTTATCATTCTTATCAGACGACAGTCACATTACGGAGTTCGAACTGTAAAACTCACGCCTTTGATATGAATAATCATGCCAAGGCTTGCAGGTCATGCTTGTCATACATTGATGTCACGTGATGAGCATATTTGTCATTGGCAAAATGATGAAATGACTGCCATGAAATTACGATGGCACATTGCCAGGTGTGTACATGGAGTACATCAGATGTCTTTCAAGGCAATCCTGTCATGACCTATCTCTTTCTTCGTCATGTACTAATGTCATGCCACGCCTATTTAGGAATATAAACGAAGTCGGTGACCTTGCCAAGTAAACCATGACGTTTGTGACATCCGCCTTTGAATATTGATGTCATGACATACTTTGCATGTTTGTCCTTACAATCTTTTAGTGGCCTAGTACACACAGAAACTTGACGTGCATTTCATACGTAAGAGCGCTTGCCAAACTGTCAAGCCAATTTTTTTCACGCTTGTTCGAAAGTTTGCCAGTTTTTAAACAGAGACACGTGTCCACTTTTTCTCTATACTCCACAAACCGGTATTTGTAGTAAACATATCCCTATACAATTGTCGTTCAGTGATGCCGATAATGCTGATAACGCTTATGCTGTATCCTTCTTAATTTCATCATAATGGCTTATGAGAACTCCTCATTACAGGTTCAAACAGCAACATAAATGCGAAAACTCACCCATATCAGAGTTTCATTATGTATACAGTACAACATTCGCGCAGCGCCTTTTAGTATAGAAAGGGGAGAGACGGCGCTACCAGGATCAAGTGTCCTGCTAACTAAAGCGAAGCATTATGTAGCGCAATGACGCAACAGCAACCTTGGCGAAACGGCGACATGAGTCACACTTGGGTGTTTCTGCTAAGATGATACTGAAGCTCTGACGAGGTTTTGGTTTCTTCTATTTTTAGTACCAGACCTACTTTCTCTTACAACGAACTTGAGGTTAGGAAACACCTGAAAGGAAGTGATGGTTTGCTGTTTTAATGAAGGACATTGTATGCAAGATAAATTAATCCTGATCACGCGCATTGCCCGTAGAATTTCAAATGTGAGAATGAGGTCCGCTTTTAGAGTGCTTTTCTTTTTAAGGGCGAAGCTCCTTATGGCGTGGCCTGTGCGTCCCTAGTAGTACGTAACCACCAGTGGCACATACCCGAAATAGCGGTCCTTACAATGTCTGCTGGATGGGGGCACTTGTATATGATGAATACATGATGAAAAGATGTGAGATGGCTGTGCTTGGAGTTTTCTCTAGACATAAGGACGGACGAACGGACTGACACACGCACGGACGGACAGACAGAGGGGCGCACGGATGGATGGACAGACAGAGGGATGGCCGCGAAAAGAGATGGACGGACAGACAGACGAATGAACAAACGGACGGATGAACCAAGGACCACAAAGATAGGCGGACGCAAGAACGAATGGACAGACAGACTGACGAACGCTGCGCCCCACCAACCATCATTCACTCCGTGGATATGCTGTGATTTTTTGAAGCTACGAGGGCCTGTACCATGACGCACCTCATAAAAGGCCCATGTACTCTTGAACGACTGACGACTAATGGAGAGAAATGTTCTCTCCCGGATATCGAAAGGTCGATGAGGAGCGCGATGTGATCTGCAGCTCTGCTGAAGTATGACGTTGTAACGGGTGCAATGTGACTGTGGGCCACACCCTATCCGCCACTTTCTCCAGTTATTCGTCGGGCTGAGCTTTGCATGCGTGGAGTCGTGCCCCTGGACGAGGGTCCGGTTCAACACCGCGAAAGCCGCTTTGCTATGGCGGCGCAATGAAAAAAAAACATCACCTATTTATATGTCGGTTCACACCGAAGATCTCCAGGTGGTCAAAATTGTCCCCGAGTTTGAATCCATGACGTGCTTATAATAAATACATGCTGGTTCCAATGCCTATTACTGACAACTTATTTGATTCATCCTTGTAGAGGAGCTTCAAAATACCAACTAAGGCCTATCTGGAGAACTGCATTGGCATCCATTTTCCTTGTGCTGCGTTGACTACTAAAGAACTTTATGCTCGATCTCAAGATTCACTGGGTCTGAGTGGGCAAATTCTTAGGAAAGCAAAAAAACTTCGACTATTTATTTATTTATTTATTTATTTACTTATTTATTTATTATTTATTATTTTATTTATTTATTTATTTGGTTAGTTATTTCTAGGTTACTCCTTGTGCCATGTTGCCTACTAAAGAATTTTACGCTCGATCTCAAGATTCACTGGGTCTGAGTTGGCGAATTCTTAACGAAGCAAAAGAACTTCGACTATTCCTTTCATTCATTTTTTCTTTCTTTCTTTCTTTCTTTCTTTCTTACGTTCGTTCGTTCGTTCTTTCCTTCTTTCTTTCTTCATTTCTTTCTTTCTTTTTTTCTTCCTGTCTGTCTGCCTGTATGTCTGTCTGTCTAGCCATCTACGTTTGGGCCTTCTTGTCATAGAGTTTCCTAAAATAAACAAGAGGAGACTGTCGCTGCGATCGTTCAGCGACCATAATAATGATGAGTAGTACGCACATTTGCCTAGTCTTCGTACTTGTGGGCGGCGAATCCTACTTGCGGCTTCGTTTACTGCTGGGTTTCGGTTTTGTTTTAAAACAAAGATTCAACCCTTTTAAACTTTGTGACCAGATTTGGAAAAGTAAGTCGAGAAGAATAAAGTGGTGAAGCGCAACCGCTGAACATTTGCTGATTTTCGTTTCAGGAGAAAACAGCTCCAACCACACGAACCCACACGGAGCTAAAAGCAGGCCAAAAGTAGGAGGATTAGACAAATGTGTGTACTACCCATAATTCCGATGCTCTGAAGCGCCATGCATTGGAGCTTTCATAGACACTAGTGCCAATGTTCCCTATAGTGTATGTTAGGAAACTCCATGCTTCTTGTTACCGTCTTTTTACCTTCTTATTTATCAACTGGACATATGAGGGCACGATTTTATGACCAGCGTGCTTTGCTGGTCATGGCAACTATCACGCAATTTACCAGTCACCTGCGTCTCAAACCCTTTTCCCCTGTTACATGGAACGCGTAGGCTCATTCCATGGGTCGTAGTAAGTGTAACAACTAACCGGCCTACAGACGTTCGGCAAAGACGACCCGTTTATTTGTCATTGAGCCCAAGGTGTCCATTTCTAGAGTGTTCCTGTCTCCACTTCGTTCTCTTCGATAGTCTGGCCCACTCCAAGAGAATATTCTGCAACCTACTCCCAGGGTGGCCCATGGGCATCGATGGAGTCTGGACCGCTCCAGGTTGCTCCGAGCCATATTATTCAACACCATCCCAGGGGGGCCGAGGAGAATCGTACCCATCGAGAACGCAGTTTGTGTAGAAATGCACTTGCTTTGCTAACGGGAGTGCCGGTGCAGTACGGCCACTTATTTGTGGCTGTCGCACACCTTGCTCCCTCCGGAAACGGTGCTGATGAGTCGGAGGGGGTTCTTGACGTGCGTTAGGCTGACGTGCTTGGCATGCATATTTACGAAGACGCGATGCCTGTCATGGTGGTCGCCCAAAATGTGGCTGGTTTGAGACGAGTTGTTCAAGTACGGCGCCACCATGGACACGCTGGCACTGACGACGTCAACGCACATGGCAGTGACGAGCATCGACGTGCTTGTTCGGCGGCTCTACATCTTCCAAGATCCTGCCGCCAGCAACCGCGTAGTCAGGTTGATGGCACTTCTTTTCTGAGGAGACACCTTGCTCCCATACAGAGAGATCCTGGTGCTTGTTTGAGGTTCGTGAAGACACTTTATCGATCCTGATGGCACCACAATGCCACATCAAAGACATGTCTGTGTGCGTTGTAGAAGCATTCCGGCTCAAGACAAACAGTGCGCTAGACGGACGCTGAATGCTGTCAGACGACAAGGGTCCTTGTACCATCCAGACAAACATTGCCTCTAGCGCTGTTAGTGTTTCAGGTACGCGGTTGATTTTGCCGGTGGTGACCTTCCAATAGGCATCCGACCCTATTATGACACTGATCTCGCCCGGTTGCCAAGTATTTGGTTGAAGGTTGTCAGCTGTGTTGTACCCCTATTTGTCGAACCGGTGAAAAATGTGGGCTCGAGTGGCGGGCTTGTGACACAGCAAATTTCAGGAACAGTTAACACTTCTAAGGTAATCGCTGAATCATCGAACTGGCTTCGTAGCCGCACGTTGACACGCTCAGTGTAGAGTTGCCTTCGTGACTTGGATCCTCTAAAAGTGACAAGGAAAAGCTTTTTTCCCACGACGGAGCACTGAAGTATCCTTGCCAGGTCTGCACAAATGTAGGTGCGCTGACTGCCGCTGTCCAGCAGTTACCCGCACGAGGAGTTAGTGGTCTCCAGACTCGGCCCAAATTTGACTTGTCTGTAACAATACCTGAGTGGACTCAACGCGACTATGGGTGGTAGTGACCGTTCGCATGGTTAATGACGGTGTTTGAGAAAAGGCTGGGGATCCTGCGTTGGGGTGCGGATGTTTCGCTGGGCGTGATAGTTCGCAGAGGATGGTCAGGTGGTGTCGCTGGTAGGTACCACACCTAAGATTGAATGACTTCCTGCTCATTCTAGCACTGTGGTTTCGTGTTCCACAGCGGAAGTAACAATTGGTGTATTGTAGCCTTGCCCACTTCTCCTCAGCTGATAGGTTGGCATTGCAAGCAGCGATCATGTAATCCTTTCTGTGGCAGACGCAAACGTGAGGCACCAGAAACAGGATGTCGTCTACCCAAAATACATGAATCACAGCCACAGCTGACGTCCGCTCAGAAGCCAGGGGGCAGATCAGAGCTCGTGCACTATACTCCAGTTTATTGTGCAAAAGCACACACGAGGAAAACTTTCTGCGCCCTGAAACCTTGCACAATTATACACCTGCAAGAGGAACTTACGAACCTGTGCTCCATCACAGCAAGTAGCAATTTGTCCGTTGGAAGTGCAATGGTTGGTTGGTTGGTAAGAACTATATTGGAAGTCCGGCAGAGCTTTCGCCGATCAGACCTTAGGTCTCCCGCGTGGGGACGTCAAGACCTTGCCTGACCATCGCCTCGTGGGCCTGCTGGACGGCCCAGAGTTGGTCACCGAGGCCGGGGCTACACAGGGCAGCAGCCAGCCGCGGCGGAAGGGGTTCCGGATTTTGCACCTTGCGGAATTCTAGTGCAGTCCCTGAGCACGTGATTTAATTTGGCGACCTAACTATGGCATATCTTGCATATATTCATCGGATATATATTGGAGTATAGTCTGGTAAACAGCGATGGGCTGGAAAACGTGTGCGTCTGCAGCTGTCGTAAAGACACCGTCTGCATCCTGTTCAGCTTCTCGCTGGGTGGAGGAAAAGTTCGGCGGACCAGGTGGAAAGCCTTGGTAATTTCATTATAAGTCGTCAAACGGTCTTTGGTGTTTCCCCATAGAGGACGGTCGCAGGCGCGGTTCACAAGCTCGCGCGCCTTGGCGTGTGCCGTCTCGTTTAGGTTGCGGTGTGTCTCCGATACCTCTCCCATGTGAGCCGGGAACCACAGGAGTCTGGTTTGAAGCTTTGTCTCTTGACAAAATTTTCCGTTGCGCAGAACTTTGGCCGCTCGTTGCGAGATCCATCATTTGGCGAAGTTTCTCACTGCTTGTTTCAAATCACAGAGGACAGTAGTGCATGACGGATCCGTGAGTGCGAGCGCCACTGCTACTCCTCCGCTTCTTGTGCGTGGTCACATCGAATACTTGCCGATATTTTTCGTTTTGCTTTTCCAATCGACAACCATGACTGCAAATTGCGAGCGGTCTGCGTATTGAGCGGCGTCAACGAACCGCGTTCCCATTTCGTCGGCGTAAGTGCGCAAGAGAGCTCTTGCCGTGGCCACTCTTCTACGCAGGTTGTGTTCCGAGTGAACGTTGCGTGGAACTGGCTCAACCCTTATCGTTTGTCGGATCGCGTCTCACAAAGCGAATTTCTGGCTTTGTTCGGTGTAGTAACGGATGCCGAGACTTTCCATGATCTGGCGTCCCGCTGTCGTGCCCTATAGTTTCTCCGGTTGTGAAGTGTGCTGCGCCTCGGCTATTTCGCTTAACGTGTTGTGAAGTCCAAGTTGAAGCAGCAGGTGCGTGCTGGTGTACTCGGGTAGATGCAGTGCCACCTTGTACACCCTGCGGATAAGGACGTTGATCTTGGCTTCTTCAGCCTCGTACCAGTTGTGAAATGCCATAATGTACATAATATTATTCAGTATCATTTATTAGGATACCTTTGACAAAATTCTTCTCTCATCAGTTATTGGGTAGTGGCATTTTGGAATGGATAGGACATAAGTCAAATCCTACTACACCTTGTGTTGTAACGTTGTATGTATACTAACCTGGCCTTTTCTGTACGAGGTGTCCTTGTGCGACACAACACTTATACACCAATAGATTTCTCACCAACGTGAGTATTACAGCTTTGCTTTGATTGGTCGCTCGTATTTTGATAATAAACCATCGAATAGTAGATTTATTCGTGCATGATAGCGTAGTCGTAGAACACAGCATAGTCGTACTGTATAGCACGAAAATAAGAAACGAGGAGGTAGATTATAAAATGTAATGTGCCGGTGTGCAGTATTGTATAGCAAGGGGTTGGAAATGAAAGTGAGGGTGTAGAGGGGAAGGGATGGTTAGCGTTGCCATGTTGAAGGTAAAGTTTATAGTGACATCATGAAGAACCCTTAGGCTTTTTCTTTAACAGCTGAACGTGATTGAGATATCCTGTCCCTAGTGCATACTGAGTTCAAATTGGCTTGTGGCGGTGAAGCTTTCGCATACGGCTCAATTATAGGATATAGGGAGCTTTAGAATAGCGCCCCGCAAGCCCTTGCGGTGCGGTCGCTGCCACTGCGCATGCGTCGTAACGCGAGTTGGCGTTCGCGTTTGTGGACCGCACGCAGAAAATCCAAAATAGCGTGCGGTGATGGCGGCCCGCATGTGACCTGCAAGCGCTGCTTTCGAGGCTACGGTGTCGCTGCGATTGTGCGTTGCAGTTCGCAGCAGTGCAAACGCTATTCTAAAGCTCTTATGGCGCCCGCTTCGCCCGCAACGCCCACAGCGCTTGCAAACGGATTTCTAAACTCCCTAATGAGTAGCATGCGTTAAAAGGAAGCTGTATCACTTTTCTAAAAAAAATGACTTAGGAGCGTGTAAGGACATTTTGATCACAGCTAATTTCGGAAAGCGAAGTCAGAGTTCTCAAAATTGAACGCCAATAGTACTTTTCGGTGAAAAAACAGTGCCTGTGGCCACCGAGCTTCATGAGACGTCGAGCAAACACGATGACTTCATTCTCGGTAAGCAACGCCATCTGCAACAGCAGCACTGCTGAAATATGGCCTCATCGATTAGTTCCGGCAACGGCACGTCATGGGTTAGTCCCGGAGGCCGTGGTTGAAGATGAAAAAGAACACCTGCAACGAGCAAGAGGAAACGAAGATTGCGTATGTTACCACGTCCACACTTTCAGTGCTCTCGTGGGGGCGGAACAAGACAAGCTTTTATTTCGCCTGTTCGAAATCTCCTGCTGCTACAACCTCAAAAACAATTATGACATCATCAACAATAATGTCGGTCCCTCCAAAACATGAAGTTTCATTGAATTCTAAAATTCCTTCAGTTTCCCTTTAACCCGCTTGCTATAATATTGTACGCGTGATGTCTTTTCGACCTTGTTATGAACCCACTACGAAAAGAAAAAGGTGCAAAAACGCGTGTGCCTTTTGTTGTGGGTGGCTCGCTTCAAACAACGAAGTCCTGATAATCACATGTTCTGACGCCCGATCACAGTGTACGCTTATAACTGCAATATTACATGTTGCACTGTGAAACATGTATACAGGAAGCATGCGATTGCAAAGCATGCAAGTTACCTTCACTGCAGTTCCAAGAAGATGAAGTTATTTTTATTGTACCCTCTGGCAGATGCATGACTCGGTGGTAGAGCGCTTGCTTGCCACGCCAACAACCCGGGTTCGATACTTCCTGAGACCCAGAATTTTCGATTATATATTTTATTTGCATCTGTATCAACTTTGCGCTCACGCGCAAGATGGTGATTTCTCTGAAACGAGCTCATTCACGCTGTCGCGTTAAAGAAGTGACAAGGTTCACATGTGTTACTGAAAAGGGTTCCATAAGTATTACAAGAGGTGTATTACATCTACAAAACCATGGAATAAAAGAGACCTTATTCTGAGTAGTAGAGGTGTGAGGGTGATGTAGGAAAGACGGAGGAGCAGGGCAAAGGATATTGTATTCGTGTAAAGTATATCAAGGGGGGTAGAAAGGGCAGTGATGATGAGGAGAAGGGAAATCACAAGGCAAGAGGGTGCCATAGCGTCACAAATACAGTGTGTGCATTACATATCACTTCTAAGCCAATTGTTACTCGGCTTAAGCTGACACCCTTACCACTTATAGCTGTTACTTAACTATAATTCGTCAATTTACGCACATATGAGCAGACATTTATTAGTCTCACGAATTCATAATCGTAGTGGAGCATCACACACCTTGTAATGAGAGAGCGGACCCGCATATATTAAAGTGCTAGCAGAGCAATATGCAGCATTTATCTTTATTAGGTAGAATTCAGGTAATGTTCAGCATTGTTTTTGCGGCCTTAACTGTGACCAGCAACATGGTTAACAGGAACTACAACCGAAAAAGGAAAACAAAGTGTGATGGCTATAACTATGCAATGGCTTAATAATCACCTAGAAGTGTATTCACAAATGTAAATAATAGATGAAAACAAGCTTTATATTGAAAAAAAAAAGATATACTGCAGGAGTTCCGGTTGGCATGCCGCAAAACACAAAGAAGTGTATACCTAAGGGCTCGGTTTTCCGTTTTTTTTGACACAGTAATAATGAGATCTAACAGACAATAATGCCAAGGAATGTTTAGGGTAAGTTATTAGAACCAATGTGATGTAAATAAGAAAAAGAAAAGTGGGTGAAAAAATAACCTGTTTTGAGCAGGAAACGAACCTATGACCTTCGAATAATGCGTTCGATGCTCTAACTACTGAGCTATCATGGCGGCTTCCCCGTCCCCTTTTTTGGGGGTTTATATGTGAATTTAGACGTGGGAGTGTCAGTCAGCGCCATCTGTAGCCAAGCGGCGAGAGTGGAACACCCTTTTATGAGCCTGTGTGGCGTCACGTAGCTCGTGAACTTATTGCGAGTGGGCAGCTGACCAATAGTCCCTCGTATACGAACTAACGGCACCAAGGCTACCATACGAGACCCTAGGTAATGAATTAGGGAAAAAAGTGTATACCTAAGGGCTCGTTTTTCCGTGTATTTTAACACAATATTAATGAGATCTAACAGACAATCATGCGAAGGAATGTATAGGAGAAGTTATTTGAACCAATTTAGTGTATATAAGAAGAAAGAAGAGTGGGTGAAAAAAAATAAGCTGCCATGAGCAGCATTCGAACCTACGACCTTCGAATAACACGTTCTATGCTCTATATATAGACGCCTACTCATCATCATTCCTTGTTGAGTGGCTCGTTCAGCTGTCATTCTGTTCCAGTTGGTGTGCTGTCAGTTAACTACTCGAGAGAAACACATGCAACTCACATTACAACAGATAATTCTTAATAAAATTTTCCTAAAAGCTCTTCTTAAGGTTATCAAGGAAACGAGCGAAAGGTGTGCTTTTAACTACGAAAGTTATGTTTGATGTCCAAGCTATTTCTTGTCTCGCTGCACCAAAGAAACTTGAAGTCTATATACGAATATCAATCATGCGACGCAGTTTTTTATTTATTCTTTGCGCCACCGTCACTTTATTATATCGTAAGGACCTTGAATGGCGGGTGCTTCCTCTCTGATTCACCGTTTTCTTAGTCATCCGTGGACTGAAGAAAAAGCGATTGGTTTAATATTTGTCACTCGTAGGATCTTTGCTGTGTCTACTATCAAAAGTACTGGACATCTTTTCCTACGACACGTTTTGAATGTGACCATTTTTTTAAGGGTGGAGCTCAATTATTCTAGGCAATTCGTGCCAATTTGGCTGTAGTTCGGACGCCCGGAACGAAGGTGAAGCCGTGCTTTTTTTTGCAATGCAAATAACAATACCTCCTCGCCACTGTCCTCTTACTTTTTGATTATGAATAGTATAAGGGCATTGGTGACTGCCAATATATAAGGTGAGCCAATACTGGCCGAAATCAGCAGTTGGCTCGGCAGAAGCTCTGAATTCAAAATGGTGAGTTCTACAGTAGGCTACACTGCTTCAACAGCACTTTGAATTGGGCGAATTCGTACACACTTGGATCCGCTTCAGTGCAATTTAGAAGGAGACCAATAAGCCACACAGAACATAGCACTAGTCTGTGTTCTGTATGTCTTTTTGGTCTTCGTCTAAATCACGCTGAAGTATATCCGAGTACATTGTCTCTGTCGCGGAGTTTTCTCCATAGTGAAATACAAGAGCACAGGGTGGCGTCTATTGCTGCATTGCTGGCCGTAGATCCAGTACGAAGCAAGACAACATTCGCAATGGGCGCAAAACTGAAAATAATTTCTCCTCGTTCCCACTTTTTAGGACAAAACAGTGAATGTTTTACTGACTTTGATTATCTCGCTACAAGCAATGTGGCTGCAAGCCTATTTCGGAAAGCACAGCCGTTACATTCAGTCACAAAAATTTAGTTATCCTATATGATCTGAGGCCTTCCTCATTCGGGAGCAGCTTGCCTTGTCCACGAGGCAACCTTTGATGCACCTCTTTGGCTAATATCATATCTTTAACACCTGTTAGGATTGTAATGTAGCTACCATATCTGATAGCAATGGTTCCGCAACTCGTTGACTATTAAGCTTTTGTTTACATTTTTTACCTGTTACGGTTGAATAGTGGTTATTACTTTCGCTTGACTGCCTGTTGCGGCACCGCATCCCGGCTGCTGCGGCCGCATTTTCGATGGACGCTGATATGACTGACGCCCGTGTTTCTATATTTAGGTGCAAGTCAGCGAAATCCACGCGATAAAAAGTTTCGGAGCCCTCCCCTGCAGCGTATATCATAATGATGACGTGGTTTTTGGGATGCTATACCATTTAAAAATTTCTAAAATAGTAATAATCCTTGCTTTCTTTTACTGTTTTATGAACTGATTTATATAAGCATCTGTGCTGTTTGTTTACTTGTTGAAGGTAATAGCATTCTGCAGCCTTTTATATAACGAATATGTCCAATATTTAGATCAGCACATTATACATCGCTTACCTGCTTCCTATTGAGCATTGGTTTGAAATAGGCGCCTGTTACGTATGCATCTTTTTTTTTGTCCCCACCCTTTGTCGGCTTCGTTCTAAGCTTATTTGTTCTCATACAGATCCGCACGTGTGTCGTCCTCGCTCTGGCCACCAGCGCCTTCGCTGGCTATGTCAGCACCCCTGCATATGGCGTTGGCCTGGCTGCTGCCCCCAGCCATCGCCACAGTAGCCGCTGCCCCACTCACCACCTATGCTGCTGCGCCAGTTGTTGCTGCTGCTCCAGCAATCACCGCTGTTTCCCCTACATACGCCGCCACTGTGACCCACGCTCCTGTCACTACCGCCGTTGCTGCTCGAGCTGTCGCCACTTACGCTGCTGTTCCAATCGTTGCCACTAGGCCGGCTGTAACTCGTGTTGCCACTGTTTCCCACGTGTCCCCAGTCGCCACCTACGCCGTTGCCCCAGCTGTCGCTACTGTAGCTCATGCCCCAGTCGCCGCTGCTGTGGCCGCACCAATCACCACCTACGCTGCTGCACCTGCCGTCACTACCGTCCACGGTGCATCCGCCGTCGCTACCATCCAGGCTGCCCCAGCGGTTGCTGCCACCACTGTTCACCATGCCCCAGCTTTGGCCACTGTTGCCCACGCTGCTCCAGTCTACGGCTATGGCATTGGTAGTCTTGGGTACGGTGTTGGCAACTACGGTTTCGGTCATGGCCTTCTCGGATATGGCCTGAACTACGGTTATGGTCTTGGCTCTGCCTACGACTACACCACCCTCCTTCGCCGAAAGAAGTGTGAGTTCACTGATCTCCTAAACGGCTCTATCGCTGATTTATGTGCCATCATAGTTTGATATTTTGGTGGCTTCTTGGTAATCCTTTAAATCGCGTATGGTAACTGTGTTTAAACGAAAATGTGTCATTTTATTTGGTCTCGCAAAACAAACCTTTTACCAAAGATTTGGTGGTATGGAAATTCTGATAACTGTGAGTAAACGCGGTCACAAGCATAAATGTCTTATTTGCCCGGAAATTTACTTGTTTGGCATTTGCTTCATCATGCTATATTACCGTGATCGGTCTGTGGATGATCCACAAAACGTATGTGCGTTATTTGGACCAATTCCTTTGATTTTTCCATCGTTCTTTTACAGAATAGCCTGGGGTACCCGGAATGGCTTTAGTAGGTGTCATCAAGGCAAAGATGACTGCGCTTCATTTGTCGAGCAAAACTTTAAGATCATATTGGTGGGAATAAATAGTATAACTAATTTATGTGCCTTGTTTTCACTAGTGCTTGACAAAGCACTCTCCATATTACCAGAAAAGTTATAAATTCACTAGCCGAACAACCTCAGAAGATATACCATGATGAAATCAGCGTGAAAAATTCCACAATTCAGTGGCAAACACACAGAGTGCGGTGTTTTCGCTTGTTGCTGGCCTGTCCTATGCACTCTCTTAGCACAAGAAAATGTTGCACAAACTAGTTCCGGCTGGAACTGTTGAGACACAACAATGAGATAATGAAGGTACGCGGCTCCCCTAATCGTAGTTTTGTTTTATTGCAAAAGTAGCAGACATGGCCAGTCATTGCAATAGTCACAAAGCTCACCATAACACTAAATTTCTTAAGTATATTTTTTGTGTGTTCACTTTCTGTGGCGATAAGAGTGATGAGTCCGAGGTGTTTTGATAGCAAATAGCACTATTACTACCTAAAAAGTGTTTTATGGGAACCATTACTCTTCATACTAATCCAAAGGCTACTTGAAGAAGCACAGAATTCTTATATCGTCACTTAACAAAATATTTTTAGGCATAACGGTGCCTCTATTACTACAAGTCATATTAAGCGTTCCAAGTGATTTACAGTGTACACTTTGTCAGAAAAATACCTATTCACCTCCTACACCCACCGCCATTGTATGTAAATAACAGAAAGAACAACAAAAAACGACCAAAAACAACGATGCCTACGCAGCGCTGTCGCACAAAATGATGGAGAAGCGGCATTTTTAGAGCTTGTAGTAAACTTTATTTTTTGGGATGATCGGCTAGTTCTTGTACTGCCTATCCCTTTTTGTGCGCATTAAAGACACAATCATGACAAATACAACTGCAAATAACCCTTTACCCAATGAATCATCATTACTTTGTGATGTAGATGAACATCCAAAACGCAATTTTAACAATCTAAGAAGAAGCAAATTTACCGCTTCAGATATGCAAGGCATTATGTGAATTTTTGTTGATGCAGTGGCTGAAGATGATGTATTATGGCCCGGCCTTTGTAATAAATATAAACCATTATACCAGGCAGTTCTTAAGCTATTTGTGTTCTGCGTCGTTTAGTTGATATTTCAGTGAGGCAGCTTTGAATAGCTTGTTCATAGAGAGAGAAGAACAGGAGGGAAAAGAAAGGCAGGGATGTTAACCAGTATAGAACTACCAGTACGCTACTTAACACTAGGGACAGGGATGAGGGAGTTTAAAAGATTGAGAAAGGAGAGAGAAAAGAGCATGCACATGCCTTGGGTTCACAATAGATGATGACTGGGAACATGTTGCCACACACTAACTGACGAAAGTCTGAAAGACCCGATGCTAGTCTTCTGGTGTTCCACTGAATGACGTATGCTGCCTTGACTTCTCGGAAATGATGGGAATCGTTAATCATACTTCTAGTTCGAGCGATTCAAGTACTGGGCTTAAAGTGTCTTGTACTTTGAGAGCGCTTCAAGCAGACGTTGTCCCCCATGTTCAACAAGATCTATTGGATGGCATCCATGAGAGAACGAAGCATAGTAATGACTTTGCGATCTGCAGCCTTATGTGTGTCAACAGTGGTCGGTGAATCGACTGAAGACCCCAGAGTTAGCGTGGTCTTCTGAGGCTTTATGGTTAGGGGACGACTTGATAGAATCAGTCACTCCTGTAAAGAGATATTTCTCTCCGCAGACTTCTCTGAATAGGTCGGTCCTAGTTGTGCTTGACTTAGTGGTGCAGCAAAAGATGTGATGCTGTCGTTTCGAGCTTGCGCAGTCTCTGGCCGACGAACGATGGCACCGACTGCCACTGCCAACGCCAGGACTGTTCTGGCAGCCTCCCCGTGGGTCGAGTTGACACTGACCATATGCTTAAGCACCACACGCTCCTTCCTCATTAGAGGGCAGCCTTTCGATGAGGCAGCGTGCGAGCCATTACTAGTTGCCACATTTAAGAAATGTGGATTGACAGGTGTGTTCCGAATGCAGTTTTGCGAACCAGGGGCACCGTAGCGAGTTCGGGCACACACCATTGACGTGACCTAGCTTAACGGACTGGTGACGCTGAAGTGGCTTTTGCACAGATGGCCGTAAAGGATGTCGAAAATGTCGGGCTTCTGACATGATATGGTGTGGAATCGCCATTGAACACCAGTTTCACAAAGCATGACTTCCCTAGGCGGTGCACGTGATTGATGACAGTACCCTCGTTTGCCGGTTTAATGTAGGTGGGCAGATCAGCGTCGGTAATCGCAATGTCTACGTGGTATATCACACTGGCCATGGATGCGTTGTCAATAGGTATAATGGGGTGCACTTTGATGCCGCCTATCAGTCACTTGTTTGAGTGTTTCCAGCGAATGCATGTACAGGTCTGTGTCCTCAGTGTCACTGAACGATGTTGCTCTCTTCCTCGCGGTGCTCGGCTGAGATGACTGCTGGCCAAGTGGTCCTCCGGAACGCCCCGCGTCCATAGCTGCAAAACACGGAGCCGAGGCACCAAAAAAAATCTGAAGGTTTCACTGAAACAATCAGAGAGCATGAAGCGAAGCGCTTGAATGATGATAAAGATGCCTCGACTTCGACTATGCCTCTCGTCCACTCCGGGGGATTGCCAAGAATTGGTGATATGAAATTTTAGTCCTTTCAAATGATTTCCCGAACACTGCGTCTTCGTCCATCTTGTTCGCAGAAATTCCTGCATCGGTGTCGGCATTCTTCATTGTGTGGGCAAAAACCATCACTTTGTCGAAGAAGTAAAATAAAAATTGAAACAAAATGACAAACAGCTTGAGCCCAATTGAAAATCAAATCTTAGCTGTCTGCGTGGCAAGTAGGTGTTTCACTACTGGCGCCACGCTATTGCTAGAAAAAATAATTGGAAGAGAATGCATTATGAATGTTTCATAAAGTTCGTTTACTGACTGACCGATAGTCACGTAGTGGAGGAGCCTCGATAGCACTGGTAATAATGAATGGCAGAAGCATATAATCGCGCTACGAGTCAAAACACTGAACTATGCAACGAGTGGTTGTCTTAAAAGCCCACTTGTTACAATGCCCTCAAACAAATGTTCTCTTGTGGCCTTACGGACGTGTAGTACGCCCTTCGCTTACTGGAGAAACGTACAATTATGACGTAGTGCGCAGTTAGCAGTTGTACTTAAAATTGGCGTTCTAGGATAGACTGAAATAGCCCATGCTTAGCGGGCAGCCATTCGTTTTCTTACAGCTCAGTAGTGTCATGCCTCTAGAACCAATGCTAGTACAGCAGTTAGGAAGGCTATGTGCATGGGGCCTAATAATGCTTCATATTTGATTCTTGTCGGTGAAGCTAAAGCACGTTCTCAGTTGTTTTCATTCCTGAACATAACAGCAGCTGTCGATGCTAAGTGACAACAATAAAGGACGAAAAATTGGATATTCTTAGCATTCTTCCTGTACAATGCATTAACTTTTTATATACTCTCTACAAACTTTTTGTACATTGCCCTACAAGAATAGTACTTTTTCACGTAGGTTGGCGAACAAATTTATATTTAAATTGCTGTACTCTATATTCAAAACTACCCAAAAACAATTCGACTTAGTTCAGTTTCAGTTTCCGATTCCGCGAATTACTCTGAGAAGAAAAAAATCCCTCTGAGAGTTCGCACACATCTGGAAGCGCCTCTTTATCATACTGCCAAATTACTGTAAAACAGCGTACGTGTTATTTAGGTTCGAGGTATGGTATGACCAGTTTTAGAAAGCCGTCAACAATAACGAACAGTTATTATGAAATTCAGCACGGGATCATCATGTTGCTACGACTTGCGAATTACATGGGCAGCATGTATTCAATATTTTCAAAGTACTCTTACTGCTGCGTCGAGTAGGCAGAGAAGTTTTATTGTCTTACAAATTATCGACGAAATTACGATGGCGGACACTAAAGCTTTTAGGGGTTTTGTTCAATATTTTAGAGTTTTTGTTCACCGCAAAATATGGAGACTGAGAGTGCACGTGCGTGCAAGCATGGTAAAAAGTACACGAAAGAGCGGAGTTATGTAAATTCGTTATTGTTGACGTCTGTATTGTTTATTATAGTATGTGTTTTATGATAGAACAAATAATGAAGATTTGAAGCATCACCCACTGTTGAAAAGGCAATTGTGATTGAAAAATTACAGGGGTGTTTGTATCTTTGGTGGTCATGTATGAGGCACTTATTCGTCAATAAACTGTACATGAATGTTATCATATGGTGGGCTTGATCTTCATTGCTTGTGGGGAGACACCTTGAGATTGTTTCAGCGTCTGTGATGGGAAAGGTTTGCGGCGTCCTCAATGCGTATTATTTGCGCGTGAGATTCTACGTCACATGAGGTGCAGGATGCTTCTCAATCATGATGTCAAGGTGGAAGCCTTCTACGTCACATGAGGTGCAGGATGCTTCTCAATCATGATGTCAAGGTGGAAGCCCAGATGCAGCTTTTGTGGAACTAATTCTGAACTTTCTACTGTAGCAGCAGCAGCTTCTCTCTTGCGACATGCCTTATGATGGCACTGTACAGGTTGATGTAGCTTTTTCCGCTATGGTGTACTTTCTCAATGTTTTCATTTAGATGGCTATGCAATATTGGCACTTTGCCTTTTGCGCTCACGCGATAACAGCAATGACGAAATGATAGTGAAAGCTTGCGTGCTTACGAGCTCTTTCCACGTTGTAGTCGTTCGTATACGTAGCAGCAGTCCTTTTCTTTTTCAAGCATATCCGACTCTTATTTATTTTGGTTTTTATAATTGTTGAACAAACGTCTTCTTAGCTCTTAATAATTATATGTATGGTTCAAATTGAGAGGTAAGTTTGATATATATGATACCAGGGGCTGATCTCAATTAAGAATATTGCCAATAAACTGTCACACTAACTATGCAGATATATTGATTGTACTTACTGCAGAACTATGGGTAGTTCGAATCGTTTGCTGCAACCGGTAAAGAAAATTTCTTTTGATGTGGCCCCTGAAATAAACGCTGACAATCTAGTAGGTATATAATAGACGTTGAAAGTTATATTTGAACATGGAAATTTAGAATGCCACATCAAACAAGAGAAATGACCATTGGAAGCAGCAGCGATGTTCACATGAATGATGCGCGAAATTCCGTGATCAGACATTGTACAATAATGGCGTCTCAGCATGACGTCCTGATGACGTCACTGATCACCAACAGTGCACGAACAACGTGACCACAGCACCACCATCTCGTCATCGTAAAACATTATCACACAGTCAAAGGTGATCCATAGTCAAATACCAAATCGATGTGAGTGGCCGAAAGCTTGCACTGTGTCGCATTTCGGAACAGCTCAAAACTTAAAGCGGAAAAGCAACGAACGATATACCTCTTCAGAGGAAAAGCGAAGAGTTGGCTTACAGCTAATCATAAACTTACCAACACTACCAGTGTGAGTGCTACAATAAGACCACTAAGTATTCCAGTTGGGTCAATTCACTTTACATTGCAACAGCATCAAAGAGCTCGTCATGCAGAAATTTCGCTGTTGTCGTCAGGGATGCTGCCTGTAAGTAAAATTAAAAAAGAAAGTTAAGTGTGAAGGCAGACTGGAGATATATGCCAATATATAGATAATAAAATAACGCAGAGAATGGTGCTAGCAGAAATGCGAGAAAGAAATGAAGCGTCTTTTTAGAGTGCTTTGCATGTGGTGCGATAGCTTAGTCAGTAGAGCATCGGGCGCGTAGCGTCGCGTCTTGAGGAGTTGAACGTTCAAGTCCCTGAGGCTGCCTTTCGTGAATGTTTTCTGTCTTTCAGTTTTGGAAGCGTTTATTTTACATAGGCCATAAGTATTCCTGAAATATGTGACTAAATCCTTGGTGAACCACGGCTTACAACAAATTCGTGTCAAAATATTCGGCTCCAGTGAAGTCAGATTGAGGCCATTCGACTATAGCAAGCAGTGCGTCTACCACAGAGCCACGCCTGTGCTCAAAGTTATTTCGTTAAAAATGCTGTATTATCGTTATGCAAGAATTAAGCATTAATAAGATGTGTAGTAATGCGTGGCAATAGCGTCGAATCTCAGTAGTTGCAAAAACTTGCAACTTGTGCGATAAGATCTACACCGTTATCAACAACTGTCATTATCAACAACAGCATAAACAAAGTATGTAAGTGTGCATGTGGCTTTAACAAGCCTCAGTGGGTACCTCGCCAACACGGAAAAAGAAGAATCAGGGCGCACTGGGCACTTTGTAACTTTACTTGGAGTAGGCATTCTGGAATAGCAAGGAATAGCCGATGAACAGTGAAATATAGCTTTCCTTCTTGCGTCATGGTTTTATTGTACACCGAGAAGTGGGCACAAGTAATTGAGAAGTTGATACGAACAGAGTTTCACTATGCTATCACGTTCTACTTTTTAATCGAAGCTGGAGCTTCTCTCAAGTTTTAGAAGCGAAGCTCTTTATGCCGCGGGTCGTGCGTCTGTGATGCATGTAGTAGTAGTAGTAGTAGTAGTAGTAGTAGTAGTAGTAGTAGTAGTAGTAGTAGTAGTAGTAGTAGTAAACATAGTAGTAGGTAGCCAACTCTCGTTTGACCTTGGAATGTCCGCTGGAATGCGGTACTTCTATATGATGAAGATATGATGAAAAGATGCAAGATAGAGATACTTGAGTGTTCACTAGATAGACTGACGGATGGACAGACAGATGAACAGACAGACGGATGGACGGATGCACGGATGGATGGAAGCAAGAACGAATGGATTGACGGAGGCGCGGATCAACTGATCGACACTTCGCCCCGCTCATCATCATCGAGTCCGTGGATATGCTGTGATTCCTTTGCTTTATGAGGGAAATGCAGCAAGGACGAAGTAAACGTGTACCTTGCGTGCTCACGTGGTATTTTCTGAATCTCATACGAACTCGAACACAAGGACTTGAGGATGTCGCCCTGAAAATATGTATATTTTGCTAATTTATATAAGCTTTTGTTTTTTTTTATGCCAGACAGAGGCACTATTTTCAAAAACAATTGTGTGTTTTGTCTGTCCGCATTATGACTGTGTATTTACAGCGCCACGTACTTAAGAGGACACTGACGAAGGCACGACGCGAATGCACGCTGTTGCAAAATTTAGAGGGTCCATTGCGCTAACTCTTTTGATGCTTCGTACTCATATGGAGTGATCTATTTTAATTTTACTAAATGATGGTATGTATCAGCACTACATTTTTCTAACTGGTGTTACAGTGCAACCACCTTTTCGCAGACCACTACAGTTGCGTTTACGTACTGCGTCCCAAAAAATAGGTGTAGTCTTTTTATACCGAAATTCCAAGTGTACCTTTATTAAAAAGAACTAAAGATCTAGAAATGAAATCACACACGTCTGGCATTGCCCCAAGAATTGATGTTCTCACTTGTCAGAAAAAAAGCTTCCAAAGATATGGCGTTAGTATGTTAGTTACGAGAATTTTAGCGTTCGCTGTTGCGTACATGACTAGTGCTCATGTAATCAACGCGTTGAATACTCTCCAGCCCTTTATATGTTGGTTGTAAATTTGAAATTCACAATGACTTTGCTAAAAGGGCTTCAAGCAAATATTGGAATTCTTCAGGGAATGCGAAGCAAACGCAGGAGCAGCTCTGCTTTCATGTTACGGCACGGAACAAATACAAAAGCATTAACGTAGAACACCAAAAGCAGTAAATCCCAATAAAGTCTATCGTTTGTACCATGATAACGATGCAGAGGTTTAGCTATCACCTAAAGTTGTTGAATTTGCAGTTTTTGCCAGATGATAGCATCAGTTTTGAGGTAAGAAGTTTCTGAGAGGAAAGGGACAGGAACCATCACTTCGTTGCAAGGGCTGTATTTACCAAGCAATAATAACGTAGCGCCAAACTATTGAACCAATACTTTAGTGTCAGGTTTATTCTCTTCACAACGTATAACTATGAAGTAGCATTCCACAATAAGTGCACATAGCTTTCAAGAGTTACCTAAAAATAAGCCCTACTGTAGCCCACGCATAGACTACTTAATGTTTGCCAATTCTTATATTCACTGAAAAACTGACCATATATATTAGGTTCTCAAAATTTCTAACTGAAGCTACTAATATAGAGCCCCGCATTTCTAGTAAATTTTGACATTAACTCAGTTCTATTAAATTGATCTTATGTACAAACAATTCTTGCTGAGAAGGGCACCATTGTGAAAGGGAGTGACAAGACTATAGCCGTAAACTATTGAAAATGGACTTACCCTCGCTTCATTAAGAAAACAATGGTGATGTTCTCAATCTCCGTCTTTCTAAGGAACAATTTTTCTCTCTTTTGCCACGGAGACACAGTTTCTTCCGCTCCGAAGTAAGATGGCTGACTGAGGGTTAGCGAAGCAATTAGGCCCAGCGAGTGCATCAATTCTCGACTAATAAGGAGTACACGGCACTGATAACAACTAAAATCGGTCCCGAACGACATGAAAATGTAGTCAAGCAGACAAACCTCTGGTGAGAAAAACCTAGCGAAACAGTAAAATGGAACTTGCACGTTTCGCTCGGCCAGCGAGACGTCGTTCACTTGGAAAGAGGTGGATACTGCGACGTTCTCACCCGGAGACAGTGTGTTACGTTTGCAGTCTTTATTCCTCGCAGGCTCACACAATGTAGCAACGTTATCACGTTTACGGGACAATAGGCCATATGATGTGCCTTAAAAGAGTACACGATAGCAACAAAGTACACGATCACAGTGCGTAGTTTCCATAGACAAATGTTCAACATTATGAAAGTAGTAGGAGTGTGGGCGCCACAGTGGTGAAGTAGGCGATAGCTGATGCTACCTGGAAGGAACAAAGGACAAAAAAGAACAAAAAAAACTTTCTTGGAATCAACGACAGGGGTCTTAGCGGATAGTTCTCAGTCAGTCCACTCATATGAATAGCTGGGAGACACGGGAAAGCTGATACAATTCATATGTTCTCATTAAGTCATAGTAGGTCATGTAGGTATGTGATTCGCCACAGCCCCGCACGCTATGCGACTTTTTTTTAATTATATTTGGCAAAACATGGGACTGTAGGCAAGGTTTGAGCCACCTATCCCAACATACTTTTTTCTTTTTACTTATTTGAGCACATCATGCAGTAATATTGTAGCGCAAAAACAACGAACAGTGCATAAAGAGGTAACAAGAGGGCGTTTGCTCATCCCCAATAAGAGATCTATCGAACTTTTAAGCAGGAAATAGCCAAGAAAAGGATCTATGATAATACTCGGGGTAGTTCTCTACTGTTTGAGGCCAGGACGGGAGTATTGCGAACAAAGACATATCGCGCCAAATACGAAGGGGTAGACACGGTATGCAGTGCGTGTGGAGAGGAAGAAGAAACTGCCGAACACTTGATAATGGTCTGTAAAGGGCATCACCCGGTAGTTCAGGTTGATGGCGCAGAGTTTTTCAAAGCACTGAGGTTTAGGGACAGTGAGGGTAAAATAGACTTTAAGCGGGTAGAATTAACTAGAAGGAGGTTATCTGATTGGTGGCTAAAGTCAAGGCACGAGTGAAAATTGAACCCTTCGCTGCAAAGTACGAATCCTCAACCTCACTATTTAAAAAAAAAAATATAGATTTTGGTTCGTTAAGTGTAACGGCTTGGTGGCTCTAGCCACCGCCCGATCTAAAGGGTACAGCGATATCCATCCATCCATCCATCCATCCATCCATCCATCCATCCATCCATCCATCCATCCATCCATCCATCCATCCATCCATTAAGAGACGCCGAAGTTTGTATAGTCAAAAATTGCGACAGACCACAGTGGCACAAATGAAAGCCAATTTTTATTCAACTTTTTTTGTGTTTCATGCCAGTATATTGCAAGACGTATTTTCGCAACAACACACGACTGATAATGAAGCTGGATGGACGAACGAAGACATAACCGAAACGTGGCTTGCGAGCTTGCTATCTTTGGCTTGCGAGCTTGCTATCTCAGAAGTCGTACTTCCATTCCTTCATTTTTTATTGTTGCTCTGGGAGGGTGCAGCATGGCGGCTAGATTTTTTTGTCACTTTTGTCGCGTCAACTTCGTGAAGTAGATTGGCGTTGACGTTTGTTGAGATTCTATTTACGCGTGTACCACAAGTATGACGACGAGCCGGGGATACAGTACAATGCTAGCCATTCATTTACAATGTCTCTGATATGGTGACAGCCATCTCAGTTGTGTATACGTACGTTACAACGTGGGTTGTGCGAGAAAAATTAGAGAAGATGGCCCCGCACCAGACGGTGTTCTTTCGTGAGCGATGTCAGCGGTTGTTGGCGTCGCATCAGCTCGATCTTTACTGGCGCTATAGTGCGCGGAACATGGAAAAGAACGCTACTTATACTACGAGTTCTACAATGTTTTGGCCTGCTGTGCTGACATACATCTATTCTACAGATGCGTATTGATATTTGCCTGGCGTGTCTACTTGCCGTCATTGTGCCACAATTGTGTTGTTGGCGCTGTAGTGGTGGTGGTGGTTACTATTAGTTTGGATTTGGAATAGACTTTTCACAAAGGTGAGTGCGAGTGTTCGTACCAGCTGCTGTGCGCAGCTGTCACTGGAAGTACATTTTGTGTTGAGTTTCACTCGAGAAAGCAGAATCACTTGGACTAGAGAGATATATATATATTGCAAGCGTGCATAATTCCGTCATCAAACTCTCAGTGCTATCATGCGTAATTCAAAACGTATGTGGTTGAAAATTTTGACCTAATTCACAGAAGGCATCGGTTTATTTTTCCTAATTGTGTAGTTATGATGCAGCTTGACGTTGTTGATTATTATTACCCAGTCTGGCCAATAAACGTTCGGTAACACTGTACTGCCCGTTTACCCTTTTTGCTTTCACCTGCAAAGGTAGCTTAGCCATTGGTTGTCACGTGACTATGCTCGAGGGCGTGGTTTCAAGCCCCGGCGATGGCGGCGGCAATGCGATGGTAGTAAATTGTCAAGAGCACCATGTCCTCACGTTTAGGTTCGCAGTAAACAACTTCAATATGTAAAAATTCATCCGCAAACTCCCACCATGGCTTCCCTGATAGTCACCTGATTGCGGCCCGTAAAACTCCACCAATTATATATCATTGTGCTTTCACGCATGCATTGTGCAGTATATTCACGTTTTCTAGAATTTTGAAAGCGTTACTTGTGATGCTTCTTTATATGCCTCGTTGAATTGATAAGTGGTATTAGTGCCGTGCAAAACTAAAGGCGAGTATGCTTACCCAATTTGCAAACAGCGAAAAAAAAATCTATTATTTGTGTGAACTCAAAGAAAATCAATAAAGTAAGGCTGTCGGTGAAGCAGAACTTGGTGTATTCGAGACAAACAGCCAGTTTACAGACAATACAAGATAGAAAGAAGCGTGCGGTGCATCGCACGAGTGCCTATAGCAATAAAATAGAAAAAATATCGGCAGTGACGTTCCTGTACACCAAATAAACAGAAGAATAAACATTACCCCTGCATTCTTTGCGTCCGTCGTAAGTACAAGTAATCGCATGCGACTAGCCGCCGGTGAGTAGTGCTGGACGGATAACCTGAGACTGCCGCCTGACCGCCAAAGGATGAAAAGTATGATACCCGTAGCACAGATGGCGGTCCCCCTAGCACGGAATCGCGATGTGGCTCGGCGCACGCAAGACCACAGGTTCAGGAGAAATTAGAACGCCGAAGGAGAAACTTTCTACTTCTGGGCGTTTGCCACAAGAGAACGCGATGGGCCAATTGCCCGAAAAGAAGAAAGTCACTGCGCCGAAAGAAAAATGAACCCATTGCTCCATTTTCGCACCTATTTTTTTATATTGTAGTTGAGGCTGTAACAGAGGAGACCATGGCCGTAACCGTAGTCGTCAAAACCGTAGCCGACGGTAACAACGCCGTAGCTGTAGTCTGGGACAGCGTGGTAAGAAGCGATAGCTAGGGAAGCGTGGGCGATGGTGGCCACAGCTGGGGCGGCATGGACGGCAGGGAGGTAAGTGGCGACTAGGACGTGAGTCATGGTGGCGACAGCTGGAGCAACAGTGTTGGAGGCAACAGTGGCGACGCGGACAGCAGCTGGACAAATAGCATAGGAAGCAACTCGGCCTGCATGGACAACAGCGGCGACGAGGGCCACAGCAGGAGCAATAGCGCAAAACGTATCTGGGGCAACGGGGTAATTGTGTGTAATTACTATGGGTTACGAACAGTTTAAGATGGGGCAACGTGGGCAACAGTGGCGACGACGATCACAGCTGCAACAGTGTAAGAGGCAACTGGGGCAGCGTGGGCAACAGTGGCGACGTGGGTCACAGCTGTAGCAGTAGCGTACGTGAAAACTGAGACCGCGACGGTGGTAGCAACTGGAGCAGCGTCATAGATGGAAACGCAGGTCGCCTGGAGCAGCGGCATAGGTGGTGACAGGGGCAGCGTGAGCGACGGTAGCCAGGGCTGGGACGGCGTGCACGGTAGTCACAGCTACAGCAGCGTGGTAGGCGGCGACAGTGCGGGCAGCAGCTGGAGCAGCGAAGTCATAACTGGCAGATGGAGCGTAAGTATAGCCGAGACCAAGACCGGAGTAACCAATACCGTGGCGAAGGCCGTAGGAGCTGTGACCGTAACCTAGGCAGGAGCAGCCGAGACATTAGCCGCCAAGGCCGTAGCCAAGCCCGCCAGCGTATCCAGTGACGGAGCCAGTGATGGCGCTGGTGGCGAGGGCCAGAAGAATGCAGGCACGGATCTAGAAGAGGGAGTAAATCTCGCATGTAAGAGCCTTCGTGGTAACACCCAACGCTCATTGGCAGTACCCCTCTGAACGTGTAAACTGCGGAATGGTACTCGGTACAAGTTAAGATTAGACTTTTTAGGACTCATTAACACAGCCATCATACTTATGACCATTCACAATGGTCCAGTTTTGTAGTCATGTGATATAATAAGTGTTTTTATACAGAAGCCTGAGCTTTGTATCATTTAGAAGATATGCGAGTAAGAGTAACGTGCAATTTGGCTTCCACTGTAGATGAAGCTGAATACCCATCGCACTCGTGGCCAGGATGACTTTAACTGAATTCTTTTTATCTTGCCCTAAAACGGCTATCATGCTTTAGTTATTTAAATATTTTATGAATCCTTGTATGAAGCTTTTAGGAAGCGTGGAAAGCTTCCCGGGCCCTCAATAAAGTTTCTACCAACGGGTGCACGTTAAAGAACCCCAGGTGGTCGAAATTTCCGGAGCCCTCCACTACGGCGTCTCTCATAATCATATAGTGGTTTTGGTACGTTAAACCCCACATATCAATCAATCAATCAAGTTTCTACCAACTGAAAAAAATGAAGCTTAGTAATGAAGCAGTTGCTCAAGTTCACGTGAGGGCTATGCAACATCTCCCAAAAGATAGCAGTCCTGCTTAGTGCAATAGCCAACTAAATCTTGGCTGAGCACAATGTAAGCTATTCGTTGCGACCTGACGTACGTAAAAAATCTCGCACCACTTTCAATACTGCTGCGTCAAGAGGTCCTGCGAAATATAGCTCCTCCGTAAACCACCATCATAAGCTACATGAAAACAAGGGAGAAGTGCTCTCACCATTGTTCCTTTCAGATGGTGACGGTCCAACTGCTGCCATTTATACGTATGCTGAGCCATTTTATACCATACTCGAGAGTGACGTACCTCTGTCGTTCCCCCCCCCCCCAAAAAAAAAACAAAAATCAGATAAATTGATATAACAACCTTTTTTATATACTTTACAAAGTTTTATTCGATAAAAAAAGCTGCACTTCAAACACTCAGCAGCTGTGCTCATAGCATGGGATGGTGAGATGGGGCAGAAATGAAGCTTGTGTTCTGCTACACATAATCAAAGGAACGCCCGGCCCTTGAGACTTACATCGTCGCCCCGAAAGCAATGATCTTCGCCCTCAACACGCGATCAGCACTCCTGAGAGGGTTGGTGAGGCAAAATTTAACGATAAAAGAATGACAAACACCGCGAGGAGGCGAGATTTGCATTTTTCGCCAACTCGCACACAAACTGGTTTCAGAAACTCATGCAGATGTCGAGTGAGGTCGTACGAGTGCTACAAGGCTTGTTGCCCACCCTTCAGGTCCCTTTTTCTCTTCGCTTCATTGCGGCTTCCAGTGGAAAGGTGCCCAGTAGCATCTGTCGTTTAGACAGGGAAGCGATGAGAGAAAACTGTCACGTACGTGGTGCAGAGCCGAAAACTTTGGTGAAAAATTCTAGAGTCCGCGCGCTCTCATGTGCAGAGGTGGCACGTACTATGCATTAACTTTTTAATGGTATGCACGCCCGTTCTTTCTGTCGTGTAGAATCTTTATCTCATTCCGTTTTATATTCTGTTTTGACTTGTCCGGCTTTTGCTGAATACCTTTTCTGCATTCATCCCCATTCGCGTTAGGTTCTCCTGTTCACGGCATTCAAATTTCAACGGATGCAATCAAAGTTGAATGCTTAACACTGCTGCTCTTATCACTATTATGTCGAAGCTGGTAGAGACGTCTCCAAGGAGGTCAACAAATGTGCTTAGCTGTAAAAACAAAAAGCGATCTTTTATTTTGTGTGTCAATTTCATGCGCAGTGATAACGTGTGCGTACTGCTACTAGTCAATGGGCAAATGTTTTCTGCCGAGTGACGGACAATAGCTTGACCCTCTAAGTTGGTGAAATTTTTTCTTTTATTTCACTCCGCTGCAGTCTCCCGGGTATTGAAAAGTGATGAAGCAGTGCTTTGAATTTTGTCTTCACAATGAAACAGTGTTACACTTGTAAGAAAAGAAAGGAACAATAAACATCATTCATTCTTCCTCAGAACATGACTTTTTATGGCATGTCATCGCGCCACAGGCTCAATATGAACGAATAAAAATTATTGGTTATCTGGACTTGTGAACCACTATATAAGACAATAATCTTCGTCGGTTCAATCAAGCATCAAGGTTCCATCGTGACGGTTTGTAAGAAAACAATGTCGCAAGTTTCAGCAGTTATTCTATCAGTAGACTTCTGACGCACGACATGAAGCTTAGCTATGTAACAATGCCTCCCGAAGCCCTTCCTCCTTAATGCGTACCACTTAACTGCTGAAAAAGTCGAAATAGTTTGTAGGCAAGTAAGCTTCTCAAAGTCATGTCGATCTGAAGTGTGGTCTAACTCTTACAAAATACTGTCATACTTAACAATCCCCGCTTCGGAAATCCATGCATGTCTCACCCATATTCCTTTTACCTTAAAAACATAAATGTGTGAGCAAAAAACTTATCACTCGCACGTGTTTACTTGCCAGTGTTCTTTATGTATATTGCTTACATCGAACAAACATGTTGTTCAATATTCCTTCAATTCAAAAGCAAAGACATTGAAAGTGACGCGTTATAATCTATACGTGGTAACCCTTTAATCACAGTCATGTCTCTCAAAGCAAAGCTATATATATATATATATATATATATATATATATATATATTATTTCATTTTAACCCGAAGAAAACTCATAAGATCGGGAAAGCGGTACTGCTGTGGGACATGTTGCGAAATACGTATTACTAGTAGCAATCTTACTATTCTCTAGGAAATGAAAACTACTTCATGTTTCCAACAAATAGAAACCTCAATTGTTTTAACCAGCATGTAATTACAACAGAATCACTACAGTTAGCGAAACTTTATGAGGCTACCTCGTTGAAAGACAGAACAAGCTGATAATTTTGGATTGAGAGGGTTTCACGCGGACACGCTGAAGAAATTACCGAAAGCAGTGACATAAGATTTTAATGTAGCTGGTAACAGTTTCGGTGATCTCAAATTTTACACACGTCAGTCAAACTTCGAATTCCAAATAGGCCGAAAATATACAGAGCCATATCTGAGTCATAAGTTTAAGCCATTTCAGCTAACAGCTATAATCGTTTCAAAAGAGGCTCTGGAACTAATAATACGTGGTACATACACTGCGATAAGCATTTAGAGTGAATCCGTTCTTGTTGGAATTTGTAACCTTGCATTGCGAAGTGGTGCTTCGTTATTATCAGTGCTGAGGATTGGGTGCCGAAACATTTACAACTAATTTTTGGTGCCAAAGAATTGATTTAAATGTTGGGTTTAACGTCCTAAAACCACCATATGATTATGAGAGACAGCATTGTGGAGAGCTCCGGAAATTGTGACCATCTGGGGTTCTTTACTATGCACCAAAGTTTGAGCACACGGGCCGACAACATTTCCGCCGTCTTCGTAAATGCAGCCGCCGCAGCAGGGATTCGATCCCACGACCTTTGGGTCAGAAGCCAAGTATCTTGGCCACTAGACCACCACGGCGGGGCACTGGTCCCAAAGGAAAACTTCTCATTGGCGGATGGCTTCATGAGTTGGATAGCGCTCACAAAGATAAGCATCCAGTCACTCTCCCATGTAAACATGAGTTTATGCGATTATTTGTGACAGATGCACACTGCCGGGCTTTATATGATAATATGTCAAGCATAATAATGGAAGTGCAACAATAATTTTGGGTGATTCAAGCAAAACGAGAGGCAAATAAAGTAAACAAATGCTATTTTTTGTGCAAAAGATACAATGGGAAATATACTAATATCAAGAATACGTGTATACCCATAAATTGAATGAGAATGTCGTGACCGTTCGATGTGGTAGGCACTGATTTTGCAGACCCGATTTACGTCAAGCAAAGGGAGCCTTAGTGTGGCACCACGAAGTCTTTTGTATTGCCTTTCACTTGTGTGAGCACGAGAAAATTAACAAGTTGCCCTATAGGACTGACAAGTTGCCTGTCATCAGTGATTTTCCTCTTTCCGTTTCGCAGATTTCTATCACGAAATGGTGTTCCTTTAACTCTGACAACGCCTTGACATTCAAGGGGGATCACGAGACTCACAAGACATCTGGAGCGTCATCAATGAATCGCCTTGGCCTCTTTCCCTGCTTCTCAACGCATCGAATGGAGGTTCACTTAGAGCACCATGGTGGGGAGGATGGTGGGAGAGATTGATATGGGCACTGAAGTCAGTATATTAACGTGATATTGTTAGAGAGCCTATGTCACAGAAATCCCGTCGGTAGTTTCGGCCCCGTTGGTTGTGAGCAAAAAATAGTCTGTGCGTCTATGACCGAAAAATCAAGTTACCGAGATAGCCGCGGGAGGCCGCTACTTGTCCATGCGTGCGCGCGCGATCACACTAAAAAAGCCGCACATTCGAATAAAAACAAAAGTGCTCAAGGTCATTAGGCGCGGTAGTTTCTTTGGCCTGCCAGCCCTCCCTGCTTAGCTTCCAGCGCTTTCGTCAGGATGAGAGAAGATATAATGCAATTCCAGCATGGGACAAGCCTTTGTTACTCGCACTAGACGGATTCTTAAAATTTTTCGGCATTGAATTCGTGAGGCAATAAGCTCTTCTAGTGGTTTCTTTCCATGGTTACATGAAAAAAGGTTTCAGGGCCTCTTTAACGCATGTTGTTTGCCAGGTGTGAAGACGAAAACGAGCCAATTCGGCGATTTGTAGGCGCACTTAGGAAGCCTGAAACTACGTCGAAAAAGGCCGGGATAGTGCAGCCATTGCTGCTAAAAATACACAGGAACTTTCAAACGGCTCTGAAAATGGACGACAATGTATATTCAGTGGAAAACATATCATGCCCTTCCAAAAGCGTCGATCAAGCAAATAGCAAATGATAGATAATTCGCTGCTATCTGTGAGGCATTGTGAGACCCTTTATGGCCTCCGAGGTGGCGAGCGCGCAGCGTGTGTCTTGGAGGCCACGCGGTTATTGCTTTAGATGAAAAACCTGTATGTATCATTCGCGCTAACACAACATAATAATAAGTATGCACTTCGCGGTCGAAATGCGCACTAGGGGCCGGATTTGGCGATCGCGTTCGACTCTTAAAGGCGAAGCTTAAGGGTCCCCCTATTATTATTATTATTATTATTATTATTATTATTATTATTATTATTATTATTATAATTATTATTATTATTATTATTTGGATACACGGATACACAAGGGCTCAGAGTAAAGAGAAAACAAGCTGGCAGCTGCCTCCTGGAAGGACAAAACTCCTGCTTACTGTTTTGGTAGGATGAAAGAGGAAGTGGAAAGGAAGATGAAATGAGAGAAAGAGGAAAAACGAGATGAAAGTAAATAAAAATAATGAGAGCTTAGGTAAGCATTAGTACACTAGAAATAAAAAAAAAACATCTGGCAATCATAAGTCAGCCACTCCTAAAGCCCCTCGCTCCTCCCACCTGTCTGCTTTTTTCTTCGCGGAATATTTCTTTCCTTCAAACAGGAGCCTAATTAAAACAATCGTATCTTGACTAGAAGATTGGTCTATTTCTTATATATTCTTGTAGAACGTGAGGCCCTCTCGAAAAAAGGGTACCGCACTTGCCGTCTTGGCTAAAGAGCGGCGCTGACTAACAGCCCCACGTTTTGCATACAAATGGCTATCCAACACGTGGACGTAGGGACGACCGCCAGATAGCTAAGTTAATAGGAGCATTGAACGCGCAATATAAAGGTCGCACCTTCACTCCCCACAAGCGCAAAATTGTGCTTTTGTCAACTATATTTTAGTTACTTCCATATATCAATTATTACAATTCACATAAAGCTGTAGAATTAAAGTTTCCTATACCTCTATTGGCTTCATTACCTGTTGGTTCCTAATAAAATGTGGCCCAACAAAGAACTGAATTCTGCAATGTTCTCGTCAATCTTTGTTTTGACTCACTCAGTTGGTCAAGCCAACGAATCAGCCTCTCACCTTCCTGGACACTTTCGCGGGGAGATACGTCCACTGAATACTTCATCTATCTTGTTATCGAAGAATTTCGTGACAAGGTGGTAACAAATATCGAAGACATGTAACCCTGAAGACGATGTAGTCGAAAAAGGGAAACTTTCGTCATAAATACCCAGAGAAAATAAAAGATACATTTTCTAGCTGATGGCGAAAGATACCAAATGTGCTTTTTTAATAAGTGTTCTTAGGCAGTTTGTTCATCGTTTGTAGATTCTGGCTGCAATGAGACTGCTACCGGTTGTTCTGCCAACAGCGTAGATTCAACTTTTTTTTGTAGCACTATAACTTGACGCACCTTGCTTCGGTTTCCTCTGTAGCGCTGAACGTGGTGTGCCAAGATAAACTGGCAACTATGTGTTCCAACATTACCTTCGCTCTTGGAGTTGTCTGGTGGATTTGATGTGGTTATGCAAGAAATGTCACTGTTTATTTCCTCATAGTCAGTGCGGTGGTGGTCTCAAGGAGGTGTTTGGTGGTTAGGTGGATCGAATATATTTTGCGTTGCGTTCGATGTATTGCGACAGCTGCCGCTCGACCATACATGCATGTCGCGGGTGATCGGAAAAGGGAGATAATCCATCCGAGTTTCAAAGAAATGTAAACGTGCGGAACTGAAAAAAAAGCATCTCGTGTCTAGAAAGACAGGCGTGTGCTCCGATTTTTCAGGTGTGGACCGCAATGCAATATTGAAATACGAAGACTTACGGCTCGTCTAAAATGCGTTCTTCCATTTTTGTTTGCGCCAGTCCCCTTGATGTCCGTTATATTTTGGCTTTCACGCTTATCTTGAGGCCTAAACATTGCTTGACAACAACATAATGAACGCTCTGAAATAGCGTTCTCGACTTATTGCAATAGAGTGCTGGACTATTGGGTTGGAAAATTTGTCGTTAGCATTTCATTGTCTCTTGCTTGCGTTGTCATAAACAATAAAAAATCCAGAAGAAACCAAGTGATGATGATGTTTTCAGTATTTATTGTATACTGTGTTTTGAATTGGTCAGGACGGTGAAGTCGGCGTTGTTTCTTTTTTTTTTTAGTTCCGTGAAAATTGATCGGTGATGCTGTCCGGGTGTGAAGCAGTGAGATCTCTGCAAACGAAGACAGGTGCACATCAACTACTTATTTTCACTTGCAATAGCGAGCTATATTTGTTCGTATCTTCATAAAAGGTTTGTGTATGTATGCTGCTCGGTTGTAATAAATTTTGATATTCTATAGTAAGAAGACCTTCGCAAGTTTTAAGCATTCATAAAGTTTCGCATTACAATTGTATCAAACTGTTTCATTGAAGCACAAATAGAGTGATGTTAAAATGTTGTCAGACGCCGTTACTTAACCTCATAAGTGCCGCTTCGATAGATAATTCACACTGTTTATTTATTTATCTTTATTTTATTTATACAATACTGCAGGCCTAGGGCGGCCCAAGCAGGAATGGTTTGTTTGTATATCAATGATGAAAACCAGATTTAAACACAAAAAAAAAGAAATACAAATTGAGAGCAAGAAGAAATAAGCAATGAACAATCGAAGAAAACACCAGAGAACAGGAGAGGACTAATCAGTGCATATTTCAGACAAGCAAGGCAGCAATGATCATAACAGTAGCGTAGCACAGATTTTACACAACTAGGTATGGGAAACCAATCACACGATAAAGGCACCGTTACAAATTTATTCTGCGAGCTGGTTAAACAACTGAAGAACATTATTTGATAAGAAGGTTTCAGATGGTAAGGCATTCCAATCACTTATGGTGCGCGGGAAAAAGGATTGTTTGAATATGTTTGTGCGTGCAAAAATCGAGTTAAATTTAAAAGGGTGAAATTTCCTGGTGGGTCTATGGGGCAAAAGGTTTAGATAAGGAGCGGGGTCGAGTGCAAGTTTACGGTTCCAAAGCTGATAAAGAAATTTTAGTCTTGTTATTTTACGGCGGCTCTGTAAGGTCATGATGTTGTTACCTAAAATGTGACAAAAAATGTTAATTAAAACCTTCTGAAACGGTGCTAAAATAGATCAGCGTACATATAAAGCACCAAACTAACACAGTGATAAGCTATTCGCGGCAGATCTCTCTCTTGTGGTTGCGCATGACACCACTCGTGCAGTAATACCACGAGAGCCTCTTTTGTATATGAATATCTTACCAGACAGAATAACTTTATCCCAAATAGAGAGTCATCAAAACGAATGAGCGCATTGAGAAAAAAAACCTGGCAAAAAGATAGAATTCAGGACTGGATGATACAGCAAGTGCTTTTCTCTAATGCACATTCAGTAACTGTGCAAACGAAACCTGCTCTACTACTTACACTTTTTGCCGATGATTGTGGGGTATCCTAGACCACCGAGGCCGTATCCGTAATTGAGAACATATGGGCTGTATCCATACCCATAGGTTGGAAAACCGTATCCATAATTGTAGCCGTAGGTGCTTAGTGAAGCTGTATATACTGGTACAGCTGCGGCACCCCAGGAGTATCCATAGGGATAACCGAGGTAACCAGCGCAGGCACAGGTGATCAAGGCAAGGATGGCACAGGCACGGATCTGAGAAGATGAAATAAAGATACGATCGCAGCATCGATGCAATGATACACTCTATTAGGACTTATTCCAAAGCATGCGTACACTTTCGGTCGAGTGTAGAGAAGACGGTGATCTAAGAAGTTTAAAGCTATCTATACAATAGCTGGCGCACACTCTTTCGAAGATAATGTCAATACAACATGAGATAGCTGCATATGCCAGCTGTATCTACAGAGCACTGGGACCTGTGTGCTACTTGAGCACCTGATAAAGCAAGAATAATGAAGAACTTCCAAAACCTTCTTTGCCGACGCCGCATGAGCTATGCTGTTAGCAGATTTGACTTGCTTTCACTCAACTTTCTCATTGGTCATTTCTCTAGTTACTCTGGCGCATAGATCTTCAGAATAGCCCGAGAAAGCGCCACCCTTGAAACACATTTACACAAACTGAACACAGCCACTTCTCAAAAAAAAAGAACTTTCCAAACGCTCGTTTATGGCGATGTCAGGAAGCTTGCGTATTTCAACATGAGTGGTTCTGCGTATTTTGTTCTACAAGCTCGCTTGAATTTATTATGTAGATGTCCACTGTTTGGTCTTTTATTTTTCAGGAGAGGAAAACAAACTGGCGTGAAGCATCCACAACATTCGCTAAGTAATGATTGATTGATATGTGGGGTTTAGCGTCCCAAAATCACCGTATGATTATGAGAGACGCCGTAGTGGAGAGCTCCGGAAATTTCAACCACCGGGGGTTCTTTAACGTGCACGCCAATCTGAGCACACGGGCCTACAACATTTCCGCCTCCATCGAAAATGTAGCCGCCACAGCCGGGAATCGATCACGTGACCTGCGGGTCAGCAGCCGAGTACCTTAGCCACTAGACCACCGCGGCGGGGCTTCCCTAAATAATGAAGGGAATTACTAGCGGACTTTTGAGTGGCGGAATCTTCAGTTGATGTCGATTTTCAGAATCAACAATTTAAAAGCTCCACGGGACTGGTCAATAGACTTTCTTGAATCATAGACTTAGTGGGAAAGAATAACTGAACCACAAGTCTCTTTTACTCGAATTTAGCTTGACTATTTACGAGCAAGATCACAGTTAATTGGATAAACGTGCTTGTGAGTTTTAATGTTCTTTCAAATGTATACGCAAATACTGGATAAATCATCGGTTCCGCAGATGAGATCATGCAACCGATTTGTAAGTGCGGGTTTACACACATGAACACATGACGGTGCTACCACTATTGCTTCGGTAACACTATAATTTCAAATGCTCTTGTCCTAAAAACAAACTTGTCCAAGTGTCTTCGGAGTACTCGCCGTTGGAGTCCGGAGTGAGCTTACAACTTCAAGGCAGTTCAACCTCGTGTAAAAAGACAGCCCGGTCACTAAATGCTGGAAATTAGTGACGGTGGCCACTTATTCTTTCATTCATGCTTAATACCGATGTGATCACGCTTGCTACAAAGCCGTTGTAATTATTATGATTATAAAACTGAACGTGTGGATATCTTCAGTATTTAACTTTTTTTTCACAACTGGTACACAACAATTCTAGATTCATGACGTTCTAACATAGTGCTTCTATAGGAACAGTTCTTGAAGCTAACGTTGAATGATATATATCTTATAAAACATTTCTACAAACTAAAATAGTTAATTTTTGCAGCACGTGGACATGGCTACAAGTCGGAAGAAAGGGACGCCGGAACTCAACGTTAACTTACCATCGTTGTGAAGTGGCGTTCACGATATCCAGCAGTCAAACGTACTCTGTACCGGGAAGAACCCTTATATACGCACATGGAAATCGGTTGCGCCAAGACACGTCGCGAGGGGGTCATGAATTTTCGGGCCTTCTAAGCCAACTCTGACGGCTTTGGTTCCATTTTGCTTGGACTTGAATATATCAAGTCGGGTATGTTCAGCGTTCCCGGCGACACCCCCGCACAAACAAATCAAGATAAGGCGCCTAGTGCATGTTCGAGCCGGTGCTCTGTGACCTTGAAAGGCGAAAGGTGATCAACCTGGAGCACGCTCTTTCCAGGCGAAAACGAAATATCAAAACACACCTCCACAGACGACTTGGGCGTGATAAACTGGTTTTGCCGACGTAGCTATTAGTTTGCTTTAATTTTGCGCGTAGTGACAGGTTTGTGCTGTAGGCTTCCAAGTACTGCCATGTATTGGGCTTGAGGAAGCGCTCATTCTTTCATTGTGTGTTCTTCAGCTGTGAATACATCAGTGGCAAAATTACTTAGAAATCCAGGAATGATCATTACGTAACCGATTGTTCAAGCATACACTTATGCAGGAATCCCTTGGTAATTATGTCTCAAAAAATATCTCAGAAATGATTTGTGGTCCTACTCGGGGCGGGCGTCCACATGTTTAGTATGATTTTCGATGGCTTGACTTGGCTCGTCTAACGAGAGAGTAAAGACGCCAGGACAAAGCACAAGTGGTCTTGGGTATAATTCATTGCACTATAGTCTGGAACTGAGGCGTACACAACACGGTACAATTGTAGGGAAGGTGTATAAAGCCGTATCGTCTCACTGTAAAAGCTCCTTACGTTGAAAAATAGTTCGAAAGCTAAAAATCAAGGTGACTAAGAGGAACTCTTGTGAAAGCAGAACAATGAAAAGTGTCAAAAATTGCACGAAAGGCTAGCGGTATCACTGTCAATTTTCAGCGTTGCTCGAAGAAACGTATGTCTGTTGCGTAGCCTGTCATACAAAAAAAGGAATAAAATTCAGTGCCGCCAGCTATCGGAAACATTGGGAACCTACATCGCTATCATTTATTTGTACGCCAGGCACGTAAAGGTGTTATACGTGCTTTGCTTCCAGCTTCGCTCCTCAAGATGTAGATGGCAGGACGCGTATGATATTTTTTCCTGTTATTGAGCCTGGCTATTGCCTAGGGTGTTTTTTAAGTACACTGGCCAATTACTAATATAAACAGAGAAGTGTCAACTTACTCGTCGAAGTACGAAGTAGACATGCGAGAAAACGGCAAAATGTATATTCCAATAAGCTGAAAAAGGCGCTCTTTTTTTTTACCTACGTACTTGCGCCGCAATTCTAAACCGATTTTCGGGCATAAAAGCTATACGGGAGAAAATATAAAGAGCTACCTTGGATATTGAAACACGCAGGCATAAAAAAAAATGCCAGCCGATCCACGAATTGAATGCTGGTTCTGGAGTGAAGCTACTTCCTAAGGCAAATAATCTGTATGTTGTAGTCGGCAAATAGTATGAAGCATAAACGGATGCATGGACGGACGCATTAACACATAGATAGACGCATAGATCGATGAATGGACAGATCTAGTACGCTCTATTTTTAAACAATACGCTTGATCCCAGCATAAATGCTTTGTCAATGTATATGTACCACCTGTACGTGTTTTGGAGCGACGGGAAGCAACAATAACGACAACATCAACAGACATCCTGTGAAACTAGGAAGCTTCACTCCTAAAAAAGAAAATGTTGTGAACGCTGTGTTGCCAGTAGCTGTAAAGCAACACGCATTGAGAATAAAACAGAAACAAAAGAAGTGCGGCCCACTCGCACACTATGTATGTTGATAACAATGAAGTTAGTGTACGACCTAGCTTCTTCTAAGCTTTCACTAGTAATGCCAAGATGGATGAGCTTTTCTAAGAGTCAATCTTTTCTTAAAAAAGGGCTTACCAAGCCAAACATTCTGAAAGAGTGCTGCGATGTTACATAAAACTAAAAGGACCTAGGGCTCACGCAGCCCCATTTGCTATCGTTCAATTCTTTTTATTTTGTTTTTTTAGGGCAACAACATTCACTGCCTCACCAAAAAGATTTAGACCCTCATTAGCGACTGTCTCGCGGTGTTGTGGATGAGTGACGCATAAAATTTTTGACGTCATCATGATTAACGAATTCTGGTGTGACGTCATATGACTAACCCCACAGGATGCCGTTCTACCATGTTCCTTTGAGCGGTGACAAACCCCGGACGTGAAGTCGTGGCTTGTGTTGTCTATTCCGTTATTCAACGACCTAAAAGAAAAAGAAGAAGTTCGTTTCCACCTTCAAATCATCCTGGTATATGCGTAAGCAGTTTTGTTAGGCCTCATTTTTTTTCGCGCTTTATTGCATAGAGTCGCAAAAAGTATCTGCTTACCATTCCGTTCGTATGTTAAAGCGCCGAAAGCTTATTTAGGCACATCTCTGTTCACTCATTCGCATCCGCCTAGAACGAACCGCTAGGCTATGAAACACCGAGAATATAAACCAAATTTGGTTGCAATAATCTTGCTGCGTGTTATTTGTTTCATACCTAATTATTTGTTTCAAATGTTTCAGACACCTTCATTCACCGTCATATATGCTATAGATGGCCGAATTGAGCCAATATATGGAAAAATAAAACAGTCACGCTTAAACTTTTCATATTCGGCTTATTTTGGTATGCTCGGAATAAACTATGATAATTACTTTCCGAAACACATCGGTCGATTCTCACGTCACAGGCACAGCCATTGCATCAAACCTGTATTCGCTAGAGCTGATTTATATAAACATTCATTTTTCCGTCGAACAATTGCAAAATGGAATTTTTGATATCTTCTTCACCCTTGCTACGAAGAAATTTATGATCCCGTTATTTATTGTGTCTGTTAATGTACGTCCTTTCTTGCTTGTACTACTCTCTGCTGTATTGTACAAAATAAAATAAATAAGATATACGTAGCACAATGTGTTATAATTGAAGCTCCTGCTACTCTGAATCCTGAATGCAAGCTGTCTTATTACTAAGCTCCTGCTTGTAAGTAAGAGCATAGGCGATTAAAAACTCTTTTGACCACAACTACAAAGGCCCGAGGCTTCAATGCACCTGATGATTTTCCGTCACACTTCTTATACTTTGACGTGGTTAGATCACAACAAAATCGAAAGTAGGGCTAGTTGGATATGCATAGTATAATTGTCCGTTCAAGCGCACGCATAAACAGAAAGGAAGAGAGGACAGACACTTGTCATCTCTTACTTTCTGTTTATTCGTGCGCTTGAACTGAGAGTTATACAATGCGATTAGATTACTCATGTTTTTTTACATCGTGTGGTTTTGCTCTTTATGGTTAAAAGTGTTGTATTTTGTTGGCTGCGATTTAGGTTTAGCCAGCTGGATACACGGCGTCACACGACATATTTCTAGATCAGTTCCTCAATTGTATATGCACACCATATCTCATAAAGCATTAAGAGTATGGAAAACTCTACTGAGCTATGGTCCCGACTCATCGCATACAGCGCTCTTTAAACATGGAGGCTGCTGTGCCTCCAATCCCACTGAAGCAGCGCAGGTTAATAGGACCGTTTTTGAGGCCTGTCAACTACGATGCGTCGGTCGACTTGACAGCCGTAAATGGCAGTGCTGTGGTAAGGTTTGGTCAGTCTGCCAGAACTGTCTCGGATTTTGCGTCTCTCATATTCATATCGTGCTTCTGGGACGTTAAACTCCACATATCAGAACTGTCTCAGCGCAGATCGCAATACCGCGCAGCGGCTGCGACCAGAGTTGCCACGTCTAGAATAGCGGAGTTGGTGTCTTCGTAGGAAGGTGCACTGTATCGACACCTTTTCCAAACAACAGTTCCTGTAATATGGGGAATTCGCTTTGCCATCGTACATAACCTAACTTTATACTGCCAATACCCCTCCCTCCCCAGCCGTTCTATTGTGCGTTACAAACGGTATCAGTCTCGACAGTTGCGTGGTTACACCTAAAGAACTTTCCCGCTGGTCTCAAAAAGAGTGGTATTGATACCACCAGTATTGTACCAATTATCATTACCTGGCACCGCCAGTATGAGAGAAGTATACGACGCGAAGCAGTGGTGCAGTTAAGTGGAGTGTAGGGTTAAGTGTTCAATCCACCCAAGAAATTTTGAATTTCGCTTGCGTCAGTGCTTATATATACATGCACACGAGCAAACATACGCACGACCATACATAAAGTATGACAAAATCACTCCCACCCCCGTTTCAAACAAAGTTTGTGGCTACGCGAGAAGTGTCAAGTTTTTCACGCCATTGCTCCCGTTCCTTTACTCCAACTCGTGTACAGTACCAGTGTTGGGTCTGACGAAAGAACAGCAGAACAGGCGAATGAATGCAGATGGCTTTTTTTTTTGCTAACAACTAAGCATAGATGGGTCAACTACCAGCAATGATGTTACAGCAAAAATATACAGAATCGCCTTGTCAGCGGCGCTTGACACACGGCGAAGCAATACCGCGTGCACACGACATATTGATAGGCTTTTACCGCTATTTCACTCTAGACTGTCCACAAACTACCTACATGAATGGTCGTGCAGGAATTTACCGTACCCGTATTTTTTTGTACTTCTGTTCTATTTTAAGACTTGGTAGTTTAAGAACTTCATAGGTGTAGCCGGTACTCTCAGTGCTTTTGTTTGGCGCTTTCTAGTTCTGCCAGAAGTTTCCCCTCTCAATGTCAGACTTTGTGCACGAGTCTTTACAAAGTTCCTCTCAATGTATAGCTTTCTTCTCAAAAAAAGTTGTCCTAGTTACGTGAAATACCATTCATGAAAGCAAGAGATTCTTTCTCTACAAAATTTAAAGCGTTAATATTGATAAAAACAATACGCCATATTCAAACCTAACAAGAGTTGACTGAAACCAAAGCTATATAGTCTTTTTTTTAGACGTAAGGCTCTTCACAATATAAACCGTAATCATCAGGAGCGACATTTGCCATCAAGCTATATATAGGCATATACACCGAATTCAAGAATATTTTCACCCAACTTCAGTTGTAGGCTTTACGCTTCCCTGGAAGATGTCAAGTAATATTCAACGAAATTCAGTGCACGTGCATCCAAGCAGCCGGAGAAAGCCACGCTCCTGAAGTGTCGGGATGATCCGGGCGCGACTGTATAATATATTCGCCAACCGTTCCTGGCAGCGGCTCTTGAAAAACAGGTTCCATACAAGGAGGTTTTTCGCTCGCCTCGGAAGCCAAGTTCTCATAAATAATTCCATCGAATAAGACAAATAGGAAGTGTACCATTCGCTGACGTTCGTTTTCAGGAAACCATCTCGACTTCCCACGTCGTGATGTCCGACAGCTAAGTGTCACTCATTTTCATTTTCTAATATCGATTAGGCATATCATCCTCACCATTTGCAGCTTCCTTGACGTCCAGAGCCCTTAACAAACTGAAAAATGCTAGGCGACGGCTTTAAGTAAAAACTAAATTCTGAAAACGTGCGCCGTGTTGTTTCTGCTCCACTACTTTAAAACACACGTGCCAGTTTTACTCTGATAACGGTGCTCGTTCAAGCACGTGCCTTAGGCACTCGTCTTTTGCTTTGACACAGAAAGAAAGAGGTGGTCTTACTCCCCGCATTACAACTAACTAATTACAAGACCATAAGAGCCTTTCTCAGCCTATGCATAACAACTAACTACTTACAGGACGATAAGAGCTGTTCTCAACCTATGCAGAAAAAATTTGCTGTGCACGAAACTTGCGTTATGCATTTGGCTCTACGATACAGCGCCTACCGCGTTCGGAAGAGGCCATCTCACAGCGCACTTACTGAGCGCTCGGGCATTGGAGGTGCTACTGTCCGTTTCTTTACGTTTAACACGCTAACGTTTTGCCAAGATCCTTCCCACGAGCCGTCTAAGTGTTTTGCCCTGAAGATAGTCTTCAATTTCCTGCTGCTATAACTTGTATATACGACGCATACTATTCTGCATAGCTCTACTGTTTTCCCTGGTGAGCTAGCAACTTTGTCGTAAGCGTAGTATATCTACTAAGTTTTCATATTTCATGAATGACGACATTCACGAAGAAGACCACCGAATAAAAATAGCTCCGAAAGCAGTTCGGCTATTCAGAACCAGTGATTGTCTTTATAGGCCGTTATTCAAAAAATTTGAAATGGTGTAACTAGTATCATTTTCTTAAATACTGAATATTTGAGTTAACAAGAAATGCAGGAACGTGACGTGGTGAGATAAGAGCGGTGTAATACATGATTTGGTTACGCCTATAAGATGTAACTTTGACAACAAAGGTTTAAAGTGTACAAAGAAGTACTGCATTGTAATTTGGTTCGCAAGATGTACAAAGCGCCCCGCCGTGGTGGTCTAGTGGCTGAGGTACTCGGCTGCTGACCCACAGGTCACGGGTTTGAATCCCGGCTGCGGCGGCTGCATTTTCTATGGAGGCGGAAATGTAGGCCCGTGTGCTGAGATTTGGGTGCACGTTAAAGAACCCCAGGTGGTCGAAATTTCCGAAGCCCTCCACTATGGCGTCTCTCATAATCATATGGTGGTTTTGGGACGTCAAACTCCACTTATAAATCAATCAAGATGTACATAGCATTCCCTTAAGGTGTTTCCAGTGAACAAAAAGCAGTTTATGTTGACTGATACTCGATATATAACGATAAATTTTTGGAACTGAGTATCTCAATCACAATGGGTTGCTTATTCTGCTCTTGATGATGATCAATTTTAAGCACTACCTTGCATTGAGGAGCTGCTAAACAAAACTGCAGTATCAAAAATTAGGTTTTGCCAATTACACTATACCTAGTTATTAAAATACCACTGCAAAGATCACAATAAGTGATTTGCCTGTACTGATCAGAAACATACTTGAGCAGACATTGTATGCTTGTATCGTGCATTTTTTTTTTCTAAGTCTTTAGGTAGTGTGTCCTTATGCTGGTGTGAAAGATTGTGGTGAGAGCTTTCGGCAAGTTCGAACTATGATTTAGTTTGGTCAACCATCTGTCACAAAAATTGTGATGAAAGCATTCCGATTTTTTTTTCTTCTCTGTCACGTACCGAATAGGACGCATGTAAAAAAGACACAGTGACAAAGATCAGTACGAAGACATTTTAATATAAAGTGTTTCTTCTTGTAACACTTTAATCACAGTGGTTATCTTCGTTGAATAGATTTCTGAAAACAAGAAAAGAGAGAAATAAACTCAAGGTAAACAAAAAGTATTTGTTTAATGCCATATTTCACATATTCCTTGCCTAGACAAATATTTTTTCCCTAAGCGTCAAACAATAGTGCCAAAAGGCTATTCCGTCCTGTCATACCAAAAGCTACACTATGACATCTGGATGTTATGTGAGCGTGCGCAAAACACAAAAAATTGTCCAGGCGGGCATGTAAAATCGAAATTTCGGGCTTTCAGTGATGAACGAACCTATCTATTCGGTAAAACAAAGGGGCCCAATAGTTTAAATAGCATGCGCCGTCACATACTTCTCCAACTATGTTCACGGTGGACCTTTCAGCATTACTGCAGCGCGACACCGCAGTAATGAGAACTATTCCAAAATGTTCTTATTTGTTAAGTGAATGTAGTGTACCAGTGACACAAAATCTTCTTGCAGGCTATGCGCAAATGAATTGGACACCTCATCACGCAGCAGAACATAGCAGAGAGCATACATTTCTTGTATAGAAAGGTGAAATAGCCTGCCCCACCCAGACCATGCCCACAGCTTAGACCATAGCTTCCCAGTCCGTAGCCGTATGTTGGTGCACAATGACCATGTCCGTAGTCAGCCATATGAAGAGAGGAAACCAAGTGCAGCGTCGTAAGTTCAGTTTGTGCCAGGAGCGCCTACATATTTGTCGAGTAGCCCTAGGGATAGCCAGTGTAGACAGCGAAAGCGCACGTGGCAAAGGTAAGGAGACAGCAGAAGCAGTCGTACAACCACTAGTAGTGTAGTGTAGTAGTACAGCCACTAAAAGAAGCAGACAAGCAGATTGTGCGCGTCGGTGAAGTTCCATTAAAAATATAAAACAGCGCATAGCCACTGAACCCAGGACAAAAGAGAAACACGCGGCACTGAACTTGCAAGTTGCAAGTTACAAGCTCAGCGCTGTGAGTCTCTCTTTTTTCCTGCGTCCTGTTTTTAGACAATTTTTGTTTTTTGTCATTGAAGCACGAACATATTGCCTAAACTCTCGGAGTAGTTTTCTGCTCGTTATGGCAGCTAACTGTTGAAAAACAGATGAAAAGATGGCAAATAGAGGAAGACATAAGTACAAACGAACTCAATATACATCAGAGTGACAAGGCTTTGCGTTGCTCTAGGATTTAGTACAAGTTGAGCGACCGTTCCTATTCATGGAGATGCCCGGTGGTTCACTTTTTTACAACAAATTATTCGATATATTTGTCCCTTCTTTTTTTCTTTTTTTATGGTTTTCGTCATCGTTGCGCAATGTGTCAGTTTGTTGTGAAACACATTTTACATCTCATCTTTGTTCCTTTTGAACTATCATCGAATAGTTTGAAAACTTTGAAAACTTCGGCTAAGTATATGTCCTAATGCAAAGCTTCCAAGTCTCCGACTAGTGGCCCGTTTAGAACAGCATGTTCACCGTATGCTGAAGTAGTTCCCCTTCTATGCAACGGATCTTAATAAAATATTCCGTTTTATTCAGCGCAACCATCCTTTTCTTACCATGATGGAATAAGGTTTCAGCAGGTGTGCTTAGGAGCAACTGATACGTCTCCATGCAGACAACCGCTTTTACAGTGTGGTCTTTACACGTGCACAGTGATGTACTGAAATCATGTTAACCATATTTATTCGCAGGGCCTAATTGCACAATTAGGGTATCTCGTGTGCAATGGTACTTGATAAGTGTTGACTAAACTTTTGTAACAATTTTAGCCTTGGACTTGTTATGCAGTGCTGTGGAAAAATTCCCAGCATAGAAAGATGACACTTACCGCAGTACCTGACGAATCAAAATACTTCTAGCGCATATAATTTAGATAAATCACGATGTTTTTTATAATATTTCAAGGGTAAGACAACAAGCACATTTATGTGCTGTACATGTCTACTTCTGGGTTACTAAAATGGTTGACGATAAACAAACGTTCCTCTTGATTTTGGTTACACAGGTACAGGAGGATTTTTACTGCGGCTGTGTAGTTTAACCATAGTGCGTTACGAATACTTAACATATTTTTTCACCAAGAAACGTCGACAAGAATTTTGCTTACGTTTTTGAACCCCGCATGTAATGCAATAATTATGAAGTACTGAACTTTTTCTTTCTTTCGAAAAATTCCCAATGGCACATTTATATTAAAATTTAAAATTGTTGTCGGTGAATTATTTAAGTGCTGCCCTAATTATTATCATTCACTCACATTCTCACTACATATTGTAACTATGTTTCAAGATGGTTTGTATACCAGCTATTTATAATTTTATGTAAGTTTTTGTTCATTGCTGCAATTCGTTTCCGTTATTTTTAATATATGCTTCTTGCAGATGTTTCTATAATCCCTAGCCACGCACTTTGTGCTGCTGTTATCTCAAAACAGAAATTGTGAAAATTATAAAATCTTAGGCTTGCATTTTTAACACTTGATTTATTTATTGAGAGGAACAGCTTAGGCGGAAGTATGTATTTTTGTATTCTACTTCCACAGGTAAAGAGAAGCGCTTACCACTGGGTTCGATAATCAGAAATATGATGATTATACGTATTACTGACAGTGTACTAAAGCGGCGGATGATCAACGGCTTACCTACATGATCGATCCTGAGAAACATTAAATTGACTTTCAGCAGAAAGAATACACCCATGCACCTATTTGTGTACCAGTTCTCAGCATATGAATTGCTATATGAAGGGTGGCAGTCTTGGGAGTTGCGACGGGTTGTAAAAGATGCCTTTGCCTCGCGTGCTTACTGAGGCAGTCGCGAACCATTTTTCGCCCATTGCATAGTTTTGCTGACGGGTAAAGAAGTAGCGCAAGAAAGAGTCAGGTCGAATACCACATAGTTTTTTTTGTGTGTGTGAAATGGCATAACCTGGTTAGCCGAAAACAGTAGCCGAAGCTCTACATGAATGTTTTGTTAAAAAGTACAAACATTTCTATGAAATCAAATGCTTGCTTTGGAACAACCACGCAGTAATTACGAGAATAGTGAAAAAGGTTGTCTTATAACTACCGCACAAAGAGCACTCTCGTATTTCCAAAAGGGGGATACTTTCTCGTTCAATTGTGTGGTGGCCCAACATTGTCTGGTTCTTGAGAAAAATGTGCAACAAATAAAATTTCTGACAGTGTCCGAGCATTCTTTGGGGCACCAACATTGCAGCAGTAAATATGGTGTTTCAAAACCTCAAAAACACTGGCACGACGTCTTCGTTCGGTCATCCTCATTGCTTCTAAAAACAACCCCTACCTTTGATAACATTCCATATATATCTCTTGCAGCATTTTCTGTTGTCATTATTATCTGATGTGTGGTACAATTTTTCTTCTTTTCAGCCTTTTGAGGCTAATTACGCTGGCCATATACAGTCATATTCTTTTTGTGAGCATTATTTAGATGAGTGAATATGTATAGTATTTAGGTAGAGAACATGTATATCTCTCTTGTTTGACTATTCAGAATGAAGTTATTTGAAATCAGAATCAGCAATGTACGCTGATTCCCACAATGCACACAAACTTAGGTTTTGTTCCAACGGTATAACAGAAAAACTTACATATTCATTCCATTACACTTTCTTGGAGACCGTGACTGAGAGCGACATGTTATTTTCTTACTTGAATACTATTACCGACATCTAGCTGTCACGCAACAATTTCATTCTTCACGGCTACCATGACAAAAACGGTTAAAATTGTTTCCACGCTAGGAACATTGCAGTTTTAAGTAGGACTGCATTCGTGGAGCCGCATTTACGCTCCTTCAGCAAAGTGCAAAACAACAACAACAACGTACAGTCCATTGAAAAAGTGACAAATCTCAGAGCTTTTGCTATAAAAGGGTTGTCGTTTAGTCACAATAGTCAGTGTCTGCTGTGAACATCATTGTTATTTTCCACCATGGTAATAGCATAGCACTTCTACCGTAAATTGTGCGTAAGCTTTATTGCGAGCTACTATATGCATATGCCATTTTCGTTTCCCACTTGCGAAAAGCTTGTATATTGTTGTAAAGTATGCCGCGCAAAATCGGCAATATTTCTCATTCCAAAAGCATCTTCTGGCTTTTCAAAGGAAAACAAAATACAGCAGAAAGAAACACTAATTATTCCGAGACGTTAGGAAATGAGGAATTTGATATGTTTTAGAATGTAGCCCTTATAAGTCTTGAACACGGTATGTTTACAGTGAAACAAAAGTTCGCAGCACTCAAAGAAAATACATTGAGCACTTGTTTATTCGGTCCTGTGTAACTTGGAAATCCGCATAATTGAAACGACGTTCTCTGGTTCTGGTAAGCACTCATATTGTTTATTTGCAGCGAATCCTACTTGCTATGGTTGTATTTAGCAGGACCCAGGTTAATGCCGCCAATCCTTGGAGCATGTCGAAAAGAATTCGCCGCAAATGTGCACACCAAAGGAGTGAAATTAGCATTCCTTCACTGCCGAAACAACCTCGGTTATTGAAGAAAGGTGTAGTCGCAATTCCGAAAATCCCGTCTTAGGCGACCAAGGCTACAACGAGGCTTCAGCGACGGTGGAAAACTTTTTATATTCTTTTCTACTCAGTGCACGTGAAGTATGTTGCGTCAGGTTCAACCTTGTCGATTGCAAATATAGTAAAGTGGCAAAAAATTTTGTTCAGTCTCGTTCTGTCTGCCAACCTTCAGAACCGCGTACTTGTCATCCATGAATGTTCATTAGCAAGACACATTTATTTAGCTGCAACTGCAGTTCCCGGCGTTTTCGTTTTGCCTCACAGAGCGTAGGCCATGCGAGTGCCTTCTGAACCGTGTGCACTATATGATGACCGCATCGTTAATAGCCTCAGTTTCGCACACAGCCGATGAGGCCTGCTGTGGCTCCGCTTTGTTTCTTTTTTTTTACTTAGCACTATATATGTGCAATAGCGCCAAACTGAAACAGAGTGAGGCCTTTTGAAGATGAAGAGCTCGAGCACCTATCCACAGGCTAGCATGAACTTCGCTTGTTCCATCAAGATGTACGAACAATCAGGAGGGGTTGATTTTCCCGCCCAAATGTATTCTCACGTGCACAAGGTCGTGCCGGCTGTGACGTAATAAGAAAACTGCATAGAACGTTTCGCGTTAGGAAAAAGGGGGTCTTGATCCATGCTCACATTGTGAACGAAGCCACGAAGGACAAAAATTGATGCCTTTACACAGATCTTATGGATAATGAGTGCTAAATTTGCGTATTCGTCAAGAATGTGAAAGCGCACCGACGTAATATACATCAGTTAATTACTTCCGTGACACGTTCAATATTTGTTTTATCAAGTATTAGGGGGATATTTTCCATTCTAATGAAGGATGAATTACCCAGCCTTCACTCGAATACTTTTTGAATACTAAAGCGTGATTTAGAAGCAAAATAAATGTGCGAGTGTATATTTATAAAACGCATCGTGAAAAGCCATGCAGGGCGGTTGGGAACAGCGTGCAGAAGACAAGTAATAGATGGGAATCGTGTAGTATAATAAAGTGAAACTGTTGTCTCATGAATACGCTACAGAATATTCATAGTTAACAAAAGCTTGTGATACGCATAGTTGTATACCTATATTTTCGCCACGCACTGGGCTCGTGTTTTTATGCAGTTTAATCTAGTACTAAATATTCTGACCACAAAGTATGATCAAACGACTAGGTTCATATTGTTACCACTTCTTTTACTGTGCTTATAGGTGCGTGCGTCTGTTATGCTGGCCCTGGCTAACCCCGTAATCACTGTCTACTCCGGCTATCCCTATGGCTACACTGCTACAGCTCCTGCCACTTATGATAAATACCAAGCTACTCTCTCTTCTCTGTCTTTATATGCGTACGAACTTTGCCATGATGGTGTGCCCTCCTAAGGCTACAGACTAGGAAGCTATGGCATGAGCACCGGAAATAATCTCGGCGGTCTGGCCTACTCCACTCTCCTGCACAAGAAGTGTGGGATTGTTACTCTATTTAACCCCGCAAGTGGCCGTGTATTCAATTTGAACCTGGTACTGTTAGCGCCGCTAGAAACCGCGACGTTGAGTCCCTCGCCATCATGGCTACTAGGTCAAATAAACCAACGATGTCTAAAGTAACAAACCTCTATCAAAAACTATCAACAAATCGGAAGATTTGCCTAAAACCATGGGAAGGGCTTCCTTTTATGAGCGTCGGGCAAGTTGTAAGCACGAATTATATTTATTCACATAAACCAAAATTCTGTGAATAAAAGTTTTCAGCACAGAAGAGACAATGTTAGAGCGTGTGAGTCATGCGATATATTTCAGTGACTATTCCTCTTGATAATTATTTTTGATGCTAGATATATAGGGTACTAATGGACCTTCTTAAAAAGGTGATTTTTTATACTTTTCATGCTTTTATCTCAATACGAGTTTATTAACATTCACTAAAAATATTTAGGTGATACCCTGTCGAGTAGTAAAAAAAGAAAATAAATTGCGGCTAATCAATGCGGCTGTTTCACAAAACTTTCAGAAGTTGCATCTTTTTTTTGCGTCTCTGCCAAGCCAATGTACGTAAAAAAAGTAATATATATTGTTTGTGACATCACAAGAACAAAATATGAGAATAGAATGTTCTAAAACAGAATGTGTCCTTATACAACGTAATGTGTTCCTATACAACGTCAACAGGCAGACTACATACAACTTATCCCAACCTAACTTATGCTTTTCGCCAGAACAAGCCAATTTTTGGTCAAACATATTTCACTAAAATCGCCCTCATGCAGTTAGTTATCTCCCGCTCAATGTTTTGTTTCAGTAGTATCACTGGTGATTGAATTCCGGGCTGGAACGTTCAATAGGAATGACCCAGATGCGCCAGTTCTCGTCCGATCACCGAAGATAAGGAATGACCCACCAATGAAGGATAACTTGATTTCAGCCCTAAATTTTGTGAGAACTTGTTTTGAAAATGTTGGTTTGGTCAGACTCTCAGTTATATAAACCGCAGTTTAGTTTGTTTTGGCTTCCTTACTCGCAAGTTTTTAAGTAAAATTTATAGCGTTAAGAAAGAGCGTGTTTTACAGAGCTGTCGACATCTACTTGAACATTCCACTTCTACTATGGTGTCTCGTCCCAATTGTAGTTTCTGTATCGTGTAATGATGTGCTGTCTCTGTATTTACCAGCACGTATGAAAGCACAAGACATTTTGTGAACATTCCTCAACTGTTGCGGAAGAATTATATTGGTGACGAGCCCTGTTGCCAGTCTAGAAACCCTTACGACCCTTACTCAACACCCTCATTGTTTTTTATAAATTCATCAACGAGAAGCCGGGAACTTCATTTTTTCGGAACATGAAAATCTTGCAGTAAAGAGATTCAAACTCTGTGCTTTCGTTTTCATATTCCACACAAACACCATCAGTCTAAACACGTCCTCTGCAGGGCAAATGGCTGTGCTATGTTTTTCCAATCAAACCAGTCAAGTGCTTTCAGTGGCCACGTACCTGCAGACTGAATAATCTTGTCCGTTCACCTAATTTTCTGTCTCCATCTCACGCATTTTTTTTTGGAACTTAGTCACTTGGCATTATTGACGAACGGTTATCCTGCCTACGCATTATATTCGTGCGTACCTATGTCTATTTCTTCTTCCTTATGTCAACAATGATATCCTTAACCCCCATCTGTTCTTTCACCCACGTGCTCTATTCCTGACTCTTAAGGTTGCTTTCATTTTCATTTCCATCACTCGCTGCGTTGTCCTCAACTGGTGTTGAACCCTACGTAGGTCAGTACTGGTGAGATGCAGCCGTTATACCTTCTTCTTGAGTAATAGTGGTAGAGTACCATTCATAATGTGGGAATGCTTCCCGAATGGACTCCATCCCATCCTTACTTTTCTGATTACTTTATTCTCGTGGTTCGGCTCCGTGTATACTACCTACCTTACGTATACATATTATTTTACAACTTCCACTGTCTGGTGCAAGCATCGCAAAGCACTGTTATCTTCCGAGACTGCGCCACATTGCTTTAGATTTATGCATATTAGTGTTTCATAACAATGACAGGTAACCCCGAGCAGCTCCAAAATATACGAAGGTGTTTTTGCTGAAGGACAACAAAAATATGTAAAATAAGTGTTAACCCAGTTATCAGAGCTGAAAATAGCTGCATAATTAAGGTGGTAAGGAAAACCAGCGCTCCTATCTGAGCACATGATAGAAGTTGCTACGAGTGCTTTAGTTGGAGATTTTAAAAACCACTTATTCTCTTTCCAAGAGGTAAGAAATTAAAGTCAATCACTTGTCTTTCAGAGGAGCACTGGGTGGCCGAGAACACGAGCACCGCATACGTGGCTTAGACTTCAGCTACCCAAAGTAGACGCCGAAAGCTGGCACTCCGTATCTGAGGCCGCGATGAAAAGCCGGGAGGTGATGCACAGTAGATGTCGTTGCCAGTTGATTGTGGTAAACGGAATATGCTGGCGTGGCCAGTGGGTGGCCGAAGGGAAAGCCGACAAAGGTTGCAAAGGCAAAACTGGCCAGACACAGGAGGATGCAAGAGCGGATCTGCAATTTAATATTTTTTGTCATGAACACGGGTGTAACAAACAGCGGGTTGATGGTGTAAATGTCCATGCCAGCGTTGGTCAGAAAGGTGTGACATATTACATTGGGATCGAAAGGGGTAGGAAAAAGGCTGAGACACTTGTAAGATAACACAATAAACAATAAAGCGTCAAATGAAGCATTCGTTACTGAACAAGTTTTTATCTCAGCAATAAAAGCAACAGATCCTCTTTTTTTTTCTATGCGTCTGTACCTACTGCTCCCAGTAAGGTCCCTTTTCATATACAGAGTACTATCGAGCTATGCAGCTACTGAACAATTCACTATAGAGGTTGTGTTGCATTATTCGAATTCTCTCAATTTCTTTATGCCCGAAATTGGTATTGCCAATGAAACCCACACTAACACGCCCACGCAATGACCTAAGCTTATACTGCCACCTAGGAATGTGTAAGCATTCCTAGGTGGCAAAATAATACACACAAGTAAAGGAAATTGTTGCCCCACCGGCGCATAAATAAGTGGTTGTGAGGCCTAGAATAACAAGCAAATCATTTCCAGAACGTGTCTAGCAAAAAAGCTGAATTATATCAACTACATAAAAAGAATTACCTTACCATGATTTTGTAAAGGGGCGTGTTTTGGAGACGAGACTTCTTACGATAGTGTTATTACGCTTGCAGTCCTTTTATACTACTTCATCCATCGTCGAACATCGCACTACTGTAAAAGCCCCCAACAGGTTTCAATGTGATAGCTATCTAGAAGTTTAAATATAGTATAAGAATCGAACCCCCTTTTTTATGAAATTGCTGCGGTACGAATCGTTTCACGCGCAGAAAACGCGTTAGAAGTTTACGATGGTCTAATGCTTGCTTTGGTTTGCATTGAACTGGGATGTTGACACAGTTTAGGCCACTGGATATGCCTATCTCGCTTCTGTAATTTATACTGGTCACGTCTTCACCGCAGAGTATTTCGTTTAGTGGCGTTCCTACAGGTTTTACAAATAACGTGTTAAGCTCATTGGAGCGTTTTTAAGGCTCCTGGATATTTGGATGCATGCATAAGCTGGTCGATGAGGCTGTCGCTGGAGACAGTAGTATGTGTTTCTAAAAGGGGTCTCGTATTCCTTGAATGCTCACCGTGTTTCAGCTTTGATATAGACAATCTCAGTTGACAAGGCGTTGGCTCCAGTGACAACCCCAGTTTAAAAATGTTCATATTTACTGCATGTGTAACTTCACATCCATACGATGGCTTTCATATTACGTAAGCACAGTTCACCTTGATCAAAGAGTAAACGCACCTTTGTTTCGAAAGATGCAAGTACGAGATATACTTTTTTTCCTTTCAATACAACTCATTTTTATTTTTCAAAACACGAGAAACCAAGACCCCGTGAGGATGCTTACTGGAATATTGGATTTCGCACTGTGACAACAATATTGTGCGAGTATATCATTTAGGTTTTATTTGTGGCATGCAATGAATAATAGTGATAGTCGAGCAGAAACAAAACAAAAAAGTCGGCCGTAAGCACACTTGGACACACTTCCAATGAAGATTTGCCGTAAGATTTTATGTATCTGCTTATTATCCTTCTTGCATGGCACACGTTGTGATCAGTATTGTGGGCCGTTACTGTCGGAAGTTTTAGTTGCCCAGAAACCATAATCAGCGTCGAAACGTGCCAATCATACGGATACCGTGGATGGTTTGAATTCCGGGGCGAAGTCGGCTTTAGAAAAGTGTACCTGGACACGTACAGGCGTTGCGTAAAAAACGTTCTGCTGACTCTGACTACCTCTCAACATCTTGTTGCAAGTGTCTCGTGTCTAGCGAGAACGCGAGTTCAAGAATATTCATATTCACCGCGTAATGAAACATTCGTGTGTATTCACATCCGTCAGCTGCAATTGTCACTCTAATACGCCTTGTATATATAGTCGGTGTCAAGGACAATTTAGTGTGAACAAACATCAAGCCATGTTGTTTCATAACGTTAGTTTAAATAGGCACTTGCGTCAGGTCAAATATACACTTTTCAGGAAAAGGCTGGGATGCATGCAAATCATCCCTGATTTCAGTGATTTGTCTCAGCATATAAAATGGCAGCAATATCATTAGATACATGAGTATAGCTCATCTTCAGGGCCACTAGGACACATTCCACTATGGTAATATTTTGTTCCTTTGCAAGAGTGAGTAGCTTTAGCTCTAAATCATCGTAGTCTACTGGTCACCATTCAAAGCTCAAGAGAGCATACATTTTCAACAAAAGGGCACAAAAAATTTAAAGAGTGTCATGAATAATGAAGTAAATTACAGTATCTTGAACACAGCGAGTGCGCATTGCTTTCCATCGATATTTTATGGGACAAAAAATACAAGAAAATTATTATATTGCCCCAAAATAAAACTACAACAAGTTTCTAGAAAGCTCAGTAATGGTTGTATTTTATTCAGTTTGTTTTACTAAACGTTATATACTTCTACAAGAGATCAATATGAAGATCCACGTAACGCAAAGAATGATATTTCTTTTTACTAGCAGAATTATGCCTGCCTTCTCCTTGCTCGGGCAACTTGTGTCTTTGCCGGATACGCTGGCTACCCGTTCGGATACTCCCATATTTCACGCTGCCTACTACGCACCAGTTGCTCCAGCGCCAACCAGGCATCATGCTCCCAGCTTTGGCTATGATCTTGGCTGCGGTCTTGCTGCTTACGGCTGTGGACTCGAAAGCTACGGTCTAAGCTACAGATACGGCCTCAGTGGCCTGGGCTACAGCAGCTTCCTCCGTAAGACATTTGTGCAGCCACTGCATTACGTTACATGTGTATTGTGTTACGTGTGTACGAAATCTGAGTATATTCCGTTAGCTTGTGCTCTGTAATTACACTTTGGTACAATACGATTTACTTTCCAAAATAAACGTCTACCTACTCAGAAGCTCCACCTCAGCTAATTCAATCACACTGCAGCCTTCCAGTTATCACAAAAAAAAAAGCTTTTAGGCTTGAATGAGAAATCTCCCGTATGCTATTGCTTCCCTACCGAAGAACACAGTGCACTAGTTTGTAATGAGAACCAGGCTTCGGTTTTTAAATGCGAAGCATTTCTTAGTGAACTTCGGCGACTTTAGGCGTCTATCTATCTATCTATCTATCTATCTATCTATCTATCTATCTATCTATCTATCTATCTATCTATCTATCTATCTATCTATCTATCTATCTATCTATCTATCTATCTATCTATCTATCTATCTATCTATCTATCTATCTATTATCTATCTATCTATCTATCTATCTATCTATCTATCTATCTATCTATCTATCTATCTATCTATCTATCTATCTATTTGTCTATCTATCTAGCCGCCTACGACTTTGAACTCTCCTGGCTGTTTGGATATTGGTATAGATACCAAACTTAGTATGGAATAACATGTCTGTATGACCACCATATGTTACTAGTGGTGACAGACTTATCGGTTAGCGAAGATTTCTTGGTGTGGGTACGGGACTTAAGAAGAAACTTGTGGAACTGTGCAAAGGCTAACAAAGAATCATGGGACAAAGTTTCACTAGTCTATGATAAACTACGAATAAACAATGTCTGGTACCAATGGGATGATGCAAAAAAAGACAAAGTTGCTGTACGTAACAACTCGAGTGCTTCTTCAATTGAAAAAAAAAAGCAGCGAGTCGAAGCACCGTCACTACGCCCTCGGCACCCAAATCAACCCGCCAAACCATAGTCTTCGCCAATGTGACCGCACGAAGAATTCTAAATAAATCCGAGGCTGTTGAATCGTTATTGCTTTGCATGAAACTCGACCTCTTAGCAATAACCGAAACATGGCTCACACATGACGTTAGGAATTTTGAAATTACACCGCCCGGCTATGTTATCGTACGGAAAGATAGAGCAACACGTGGAGGAGGCGTGGCCATCCTTATTAACAAAAAAATACCTTACACTGTTATGCCTGAAGCTTTCGATGTAGAGGCAATATTCTGTAAACTGATGTTTGGTTCGCGTAACGTTGTTGTAGGATGTGTTTATCTAAGCCCCAATTCCGGAACAGATAGTTTGCAAGCCCTGCATGGCTACATGCAACGACATGTTGCTGGTGCAAGGGTTATCTTGTTGGGGGATTTCAATCTCCCGACTATTAACTGGGAAATATTACGAGTCCAATGCGCACGCTCGGATATACTTTTTGATTTAATGTTGTCTTTTATCCTCAGCCAGATCGTGAAAGAGCCAACACGCGTTCAAGGAACGAAATCAAACATACTTGACCTGATTTTTACAAGCGACCATTTCCCAACACATGACTCTAAAATTGAAATAATGACTGGTATATCAGACCACAAACTAGTTCTATGTACCTCCCACATTCAAAGAAGTAAAACTGATTCAGTATCACGGACCACATTAGCAGACTTCGTAAACGCTGACGATAAAACTATAATTGATTATCTTTCCTTTCAATTAGAGTCATTCGTAAATGATTCGGGTCATCCCTCCGCCGATATAGATACAGTGTGGCAATTATTTTAAAAAATTACGGCATATTCACGGGGTGAATGATGATGAATGGGCGAAGCTCCGGAGGGATTCATCGGTAAACTGTGAATCTTTCGTGTAATTCGCCCAGTCGATCATCATGTAAAGACGTGAGAAACGCTGTGTGTGTATATACACAAATCAACTTTTATTTGTTCTTAGACGATGGATGGCTTGCGATGTCCCTTGCCTCGCGCGCTCGCACATTGGGATTCTGTCTGCGAGCGCGAGCTGCTGCCGCCTTGCGCTCTCTCCGCTGTGCAGCCTTATCCATCCGGCGACTCCGGATGGATAAGGCTTCAGTTACAGAGACTGATTCGAGGTGGTTTTCGTCACATGAGTCAATATGGGGTAGTTTACCGTAATCGATAGTGAAAACAGATGTAAAGTACGTGTTTAAGGACTCTGCTGTTGTGCGGTTTGTTCCAGTGATCGGTTTGTCAGTACGTTTTTTAGGGTTAAGATAATCCCAGAATTTTTTGGTGCGTTTTGAATAAAGCTCGATAGAACGTTTTTAAAATAGTGACATTTCGCCATCTTAATTTTAGATTTCATTTGAACTATGGCAGTGCAAGGTGAATTCCTAGAAGGATTAGGTTTATGCTTTAGCAATTTCCTAAGTCTTTTAACCCTGCGTTTGGCATGAATAACGTCTCGCGTTATCCGTGGGTTATGCTTATTAGTTCTTTTTGTTTTTACTGGTACGTAATTGTGAAGGCAGTGTAGTACAATGTTTTAGGGGCGAAGCTCCTTAGGGCGTGGGCTGTGCGTCCCCTGTAGCCTGTATGTAGCCACTTCTAGTTTAGTTCTTGCAGTGTTCACTAGATGGCGGTACCGTCCCCTGTATGTAGCCACCTCTAGTTTAGTTCTTGCAGTGTTCACTAGATGGCAATACCGTCTCCTGTATGTAGCCGCCTCTCGTTTAGTTCTTGCAGTGTTTACTAGATGGTGGTACTTGTAGCTGATGATGAAAAGATGCAAGATGTTATAAACTAGAAAGCGGTACTTGTAGTCGATGAAAGGCGCGAGATCTTATAAAATAGGAATGATGTCACATATGGCGCGTGTCATTGGTTGAAGGCAATCGTTCGATTTAGTGCGGCGACGTACGCTAGGGGGAACGTTGTAATAAAATCCGTTCGCTGTTGGCGCGCGCTCGGAGTCGCCGGATGGATAAGGCTGCACAGCGGAGAGAGCGCAAGGCGGCAGCAGCGCGCGCTCGCCGACAGAATCCCGATGTGCGAGCGCGCGAGGCGAGGGACATCGCAAGCCATCCATCGTCTAAGAACAAATAAAAGTTGATTTGTGTATATACACACACAGCGTTTCTCACGTCTTTACATGATGATCGACTGGGCGAATTACACGGAAGATTCACAGTTTACCAATGAATCCCTCCGGAGCTTCGCCCATTCATCATCATTCACCCCGTGAATATGCCGTAATTTTTTTTATTTCGTGCATTGCCAGGCTGCTATCATATTTGCATGTCTACTGACCTTGAGCTTTGTTCACCTGCTTGAATGTGCGAAATATGTTTGATTGGTAATTACATTTGAACTTAATGATGCAATTTTTTTGGAATGTGCCAATCCTGATCCCTCTGTCTCATCTTCAGCTCAAGGTAATTTAGGTAGATAAAATTATATAAAATAAACCCGTCTACAACGCTTCCTTCTCGCTCCATCGCCTGATGCTTTTGCCTGCTACCATGCATTATGAAATATCAATCATATAGCACACATTTATACATATAAAACATGTGCAGAAAGCGGATAGCGCATGAGTAAAGGCGAAACAGATTGTTACTAAAGTTCACACTTACTGCCAACATGTTATATTTGCTGAAAAACTTTGTTACATAACATTTAGCTTTGGTTATTGTTTTCACGAAGCCATTGTCAAGTAGAATGTTCGGGCAAAGGAATGGTCGGGGGAAGGAATGTTCGGGCAAAGGAATGGTTAAGAATATGCGGATACCTTACAGTATTGCACCACCATTTGCCCACCCTGCTTCATACAGAAAATCAAAGCGTCTTTGCGAACCCACAAACTGCACAAAATATATGATAATTTTCTTTGGTGATTGGATGCACCATGTCCTCATGTCTTTTATAATATCACAGCCGTATATGTAAAAAACCACACAGCAAATCAGATTCTGCGCTTTATTGCTCAAATGCGAGGTTCTCTGTTCACGCTTATCAATAGAAGTCGCCTCCGGCTGGCCATTCCTCAGTTTCTGAAAAGAAGGAAATGCAATTGCCTTTAGAAGCGGATAGACCAAATAATCTTTCAAGCAGTGAAATGACGGGAGGTATACGAAGCAAATCTATTATTTTGCGTCAGAAAGCACTAAAAAAGTCTGCCTAATAAAAGTTCAGTTGTTATATAACTCATTATCCTACTCTGCTAAACAAGAAAGAACGTTTTTTTATTAGCGTAAGTCAATATGCCACGTTTAGAGTTTTATATTTTATATATAAAGAAGTGCGGCGATGGCATAGTGGTTAGAGCATCTGCCTCGCATGCAAGAGGTCCGTGGTTCAAATCCCAGTGCCGCGCAGTTCCCAACTGGAAAAAAAATGATCCGCGTGTTGATGGAACTGCATTAAGAGGCCTGAGGTGCGGCCTCACCGGTAACCACCGCCGGGAACGCACTCCCTCACCAGAGAAGGATTGGCCACCCTGGTGCAGTATCTGGCCACTACCTCCCACATGCATACGTCAAATAACTCACGGCCCTCAGTTCCCAGCAGCTGCGAAGCAACTGACCATGGCGGTGGTCAGATCTGCAACGCAGAAAAGGGTGCTAAGAATCTCTGGACTACAGGCCACCTTTGGAACCTAAACTTGGCAACGTTTAATGCTAGAACCTTATCTAGTAAGGGAAGTCTAGCTGTACTATTCGAGGAGCTAGAGGGTGTTAAATGGGATATAATAGGGCTCAGTGAGGTTAGGAGGACAGATGAGGCCTATACTGTGCTACAGAATGGGCACGTCCTTTGCTATCGGGGCTTGGCAGACAGAAGAGAACTAGGAGTGGGGTTCCTAATTCACAGAAACATAGCTGGCAACATAGAGAAATACTATCGCATTAATGAAAGACAGGTAGATATTGTATTTAAACTGAATAAAAGATACAAGATGAAGGTAGTACAGGCTTACGCGCCTGCATCCAGCCATGATGACGCTTCAGTTGAAAACTTCCATGAAGACGTGGAATCGGCAATGAGTAAGGTAAAAACACAGTATACTATAGTGATGGGCGACTTTAATGCAAAGGTAGGGAAGAAGCAGGCTAGAGACCAGGCAGTAGGCGATTATGGCATCGTCACTAGAAACGCCAGAGGAGAGCTACTAGTAGAGTTCGCAGAACGCAATAATTTGCGGATTTTGAATACTTTCTACCAAAAACGAGAAAACCGCAAGTGGACATGGAGGAGCCCTAATGGCGAAAATAAGAACGAAATAGACTTTATAATGACTGCACACCCAGGAATCGTGCAGGATGTGGAAGTGGTTGGCAATGTACGATGCAGTGACCATAGAATGGTACGGTCTGGATTTCGCCTAGACTTGAAGAAGGAACGACAGAAACGGATACGCAAGAAGCCAATCAATCAGTTATCACTGAGAGGGAAAGTACAGGAATTCAGAGTGTGGCTGCAGAACAGGTACTCGGCTCTTAGTGAGGAAACCAACCTTAGCGCTGATACACTGAATGATAATTTTATGAGTATCATTACGGAGTGTGTAGTGGAAGTAGGAGGCAGGGTAGTTAGACAGGACACTGGCAAGCTTTCTCAGGAAACGAAGAACCTAATTAGGAAGCATCAAAGCATAAAATTGTCAAGTACAACAGACAAAATAGAACTGGCAGAGCTTTCAAAGTTGATTAATAGGCGTAAAGTATGCGATGTAAGAAGGTATAACATGGAGAGAATTGAACACGCTCTGAAAAACGGAGGACGCATCAAAGCAGTGAAGAGAAAACTTCGGATAGGCAAAAGTCGGATGTATGCACTAAGGGACAAAGAAGGCAAAATAACTACCAATATGGATAGGATAGTTAAAACCGCGGAGGAGTTTTACAGAGATCTGTACAGTAGCCGAGATAACCACGAACTTAATACTATAAGAACTAGCAGTAACCCAAATGACGCCCCACCAGTGATGATAGGAGAAGTCAGAAAAGCTTTGGAGAGCATGCAAAGAGGCAAAGCTGCTGGTGAGGATCAGGTAACATCAGATTTGCTGAAAGATGGAGGACAGATTGCGTTAGAAAAACTAGCCACCCTGTTTACGAGGTGTCTCCTGACGGGAAGGGTACCAGAGTCTTGGAAGAACGCTAACATCATCTTAATACATATGAAAGGAGATGACAAGGACTTGAAGAATTAGAGGCCGATCAGCTTGCTCTCTGTAGTATACAAGCTATTTACAAATGTAATTGCTAACAGAGTAAAGAAAACATAAGAATTCAATCAACCAAAGGAACAAGCAGGATTTCGAACAGGCTACTCAACAATTGACCACATACATACGATCAATCAGGTAATCGAGAAATGCTCAGAGTATAACCAACCTCTATACATAGCCTTCATAGATAACGAGAAAACGTTTGATTCAGTAGAAATATCAGCCGTCATGCAGACACTGCGGAATCAGGGCGTAGATGAAGTATATATAAACATTCTGGAAGAAATCTACAGGGGATCAACTGCTACCATAGTGCTTGGAAGGATGTAAGGCGGGGGGACACAATCTCCCCAAAGCTATTTACCGCGTGCTTACAGGAGGTTTTCAGAAGCCTAGAATGGGAACAGTTAGGGATAAGAGTTAATGGAGAATGTCTTAGTAACCTGCGCTTCGCCGATGACATTGCATTGCTGAGTAACTCAGGGGACGAATTGCAACTCATGATAACGGAGTTAGACAAGGAGAGCACAAAGGTGGGTCTTAAAATTAATCTGCAGAAAACGAAAGTAATGTACAACAACCTCGGAAAGGAGCAGCGCTTCGAGATAGGTAATAGTGCACTTGAACTTGTAAAAGACGATGTCTACTTAGGGCAGGTAATAACCGCAGAGCCTAACCACGAGATTGAAGTAACTAGAAGAATAAGAATGGGGTGGAGTACATTCGGCAAGCACTGTCAAATTATGACAGGTAGATTGCCACTATCCCTCAAGAGGAAGGTATATAACAGCTGTATCTTGCCGGTACTTATCTACGGAGCAGAAACCTGGAGACTTACAAAGAGGGTTCAGCTTAAATTGAGGACGACGCAGCGAGCAATGGAAAGAAAAATGGTAGGTGTATCCTTAAGGGACAAGAAGAGAGCAGAGTGGATTAGGGGACAAACGGGGGGAAGGATATCGTAGTTGAAATAAAGAAGAGGAAATGGACATGGGCTGGGCATGTAGCGCGTAGACAGGATAACCGCTGGTCATTAAGGGTAACTAACTGGATTCCCAGAGAAGGGAAGCGGGTTAGGGGGAGACAGAAGGTTAGGTGGGCAGACGAGATTAAGAAGTTTGCGGGTATAAATTGGCAGCAGCAAGCACAGGACCGGGTTAACTGGCGGAACATGGGAGAGGCCTTTGTCCTGCAGTGGACGTAGTCAGGCTGATGATGATGATGATGATGATGATGATGATGATGATATAAAGAAGCCACCTAGGAGCAAGTTCTACTTTTTAATAGTTATTGAAGAAGATAAAAAAGCCAGTATTTAATAATATACAAGTTTAGGTGACTACTTTAGGGACCGAACACGTATTACTAAAATGCCCGTTCAAAAAGCATTCGTTATATAGGATGAAAGTTAGGTGTGATAAATTTAGCTTTGCGGAAAGAGATAAAGAATAGTTTTTTGATAGTGGACAGATGAGCTGGTTCAGAATATTATGCAGCTGTTTTATGTGTATCTTCGAAAATTTTTGCTTACATCTTTTGCAATTGCATGGCTAAAGCATCGTTATGTACTGCAGTGCACATTATTCTGAAGATCTCACCAGTTGCGGCAGTTTAATAATTGATGACGATAAGATGGTACACAAAAATATGATCAATTTTTTTAGCCATTCAGCGATGCGGCCCATGAATATTCCGAAAGGAAGCTATTTATCATTTTATGATTCCATCTGCAATTTACAATTTGTTTGCTAGCGTGCATCAAAACATATAAACTTGACATCAGAAAATGAATTGTCACCAGCAATACAAAAAGTCTTTTAGGTTCAACAATATTGATGGGTATAAAATAATATTCCAACAGAAAAGCTTCATGCAACGAAAGCAGGGTGTTCACTCACATTTCTTGCGCAGGAAGGTGCTGTAGCCCAGGCCACCGAGGCCGTATCCGTAGCTCAGGCCGTAACTGTGAAGTCCATAACCGAAAGCTGGATATCCGTAGCAAAAGCCATATACAAAGCCTGGAGCATGGTGTACGGTGGACACCGAAGTGAGTGGTGCGTGATAGGCAGCGTATGCTGGAGCAGCTTGGGAGTAGCCAAACGGGTGGCCAGCGTAGACAGCAAAGGCACAGGTGGCCAAAGCATGAATGACACAGGCTCGGATCTGGCAGTGAAATGAGTATCACTAATGTTATGACACAGCTCTTAAAGGGTACCTCGATTATTGGTCGAATTGATGATTGGTTCATATGGAGAGTTTAACGTCCCAAAACCACCATATGATTATGAGAGACTCCGTAGTGGAGGACTCCGAAAATTTAGACCTCCTGGGGTTCCTTAACGTGCGCCCAAATCTGAGCATAGGGGCTAACATCATTTTCGCCGCCATTGAAAATGCAGCGGCCGCAGCCGGGATTCAATCCCGCAACCTACGGGTCAACATCCGAGTACTTTAGCTACTAGAACACCGTGCGGGGCGATGTTGGTCAAATTGTCGAGTAAGCTAAAGGCGATGTGTGCATGCAAAATTATCACAAAGTTTTACCATCACATTACATTGTCTGATTGTCAATTGATCATCTACGTCATGACCATTGATTTGACATGACATATGGTACACACTTTCCAAAGCACGTTTCTTGACCAGAACAGAATGGCCCCTGGGCCTCGACTCACGTACGGCTAAAAATTATACAATAAATAACTCGATTGCAAAAGCAGTGTTCAGCCTTTCTGTATTCGAGCCTTGAAATTGCTTTAAGCCCTTTTGACTAGCAAGTTTCAATGTATCGCCTTGAGTTCACAGCTCAAAATTATTTTAAATTAGAATGTCAAGACCGGTGTAGTCTTACCATAGTGTAGGGTCTCTTTGGCTCACCAGTAGAGTGACTGATGAGTCTAGCAGTAACTGCACGGCCCTTTTATACCAGGACCTGCTGACAACGTCCCTTTGTTTTTCCCTGATCATCGTATTCTCTTCCTATCGCGGTGTATCCCCGACCAATATAGTAGCATACCTAATGTATATTGCGAAGCATGCCATGATTCACATATATTGCAGAGCATGCTTCGCTGTAAATATGTCTTGTGTCAGGGCGATTGCAGTGGCCAATATGCGCCTACCATGAAACATCTTGCTGTTCACACATATACCTCCAGATGCAGCCGCTTTCGACACTGTGTTTTTATTGCTCGAAACCTGTGCTACGGGGGTGCTCATTATGCCAGACTAGTGGCATTCTAATCGCTTGCAATGTATTCGTATTGTTGTCTCGTCATGGCGCAAGTAACTGTTTATGTCTGCGTTTATTAATCAAACCGACCGCCGTGTACTTTCGTGTAGGCAATGTTTCTCATTCAAAAAGAAGCTACAGCTCAGAGGAACATGCCCATGTACAGTCGTATCTTTTTTACCATCCTTACATTACCTTATTTTTAGGAGATGCTGCTTTTTATCTCTCATCTACACTACCCTCACACTCTCTGCTTGTCGTTTTTATTTTACATAGTAAGAAGATAGTTTATTGTTAGGTTGCATTATTGGTTGTCTGCCCGCATACAACGTTGATGATGAAAACATGGTGCGCACCCTCCGATAGTCAATAGTACACTTGAGACTACTACAAGCTCCAGTGCTGTCATGAAGTAGTTAGTGAACGTGTGATTGCCGAAGAACTTTGCGATCTAAACTGAGAAATGGAGAGGTCGTCTAAACTAGTGATTATAATTCCTGAGCAGAATCTGCTTCGGTGGTTGTAATGAAGTTCTTTGCGGTCAGTTCATGAGATCTGGATGGCAGCTACACACAAAAGGAGCTTCAATATGTGCGGTCTTCAGTGAAACAAACAAGTTCACCAGGACCAGATGGAGATATATACGCTGCACTTGCTAATTTGTGCGAGAAAGGAAAACACACCTGTTGGACATTTACAATAAAGTAGGCAAGAAGAAAAGGTTCCGGAAAGTTGGAAGATATCAGAAGTAGTACCATTGCTAAAGCCAAGAAAGAGCTTTATGCAGGTGGAGTCGTTTAGGCTGGTTAGTTTGACAAGTTGTATTTCGAAAGTGATAGAGAAATTAATCAATGAACAAATTTTATGGTGGAAAGACATGAAACACTTCTACCAGAAAACATAGCCGGCTTAAAAAGAGGTAGATGCAGAATGGACTGCATTTTAGACTTGGTCACAGATGTGGGAACCCAACGTAAGCAAGGAAACATCAGTGTCACTGTATTCCTTGATGTCTAACGAGCATATGACACAGTGAGTCACACTCACGTTCTGGAAGGCTTGGCGTTACAGGAATTCAATGGCCAGGTACGGCGTTGGATCGCTGACTTCCTGAATCACCGGTAAATTTTTGTATTTACGCAGGAGGGTCTATTGTTAGAGCATGTCGTCAACCAAGGTGTGCCACAGGGCAGCATGCTAAGCCCTACTGCAGTCATGGCGTAGCGCCCGTATAATCTTCCACCTAACATCAGACGTTCAGTATATGCTGATGATAAAAGTATATGGACGTCTGGTCTATCGTTTTAGGATGTCCAACAAACTTTACAAGAAGAATTGAATTAAATAGATTATTTTTATAAAAAAGAGGTATGGCACAGACTCAGGCTAAAACAACCATATTACTGTTTACATTTAAAAGACCTGGAAATTTCAAGATGATTCTGCAAAACCAGCCTATTCAAATGCAATAAACTTATAGATTTTTGGGTGTGATTATAAACCGGAGAATAACATGGTTGCCTCATGTCCAGTTCCTTGAACGAAAAGTGAATCAAGCCATTCAAATCCTCCGGCATCTCTGCGGGGCCGAATGGGGTGGTACTACAGTGTCACTATTGGCCCTACATGTTGCGCGTATACGCCTCATCAGAAACTACCAACTGCCTCTGCTGCACAGACTTCCAGCCTCCACCGAAAGGAGACTTCACTTGTTATTGGCAAGAAGCTTGAGGGTATGTCTGCGGTTGACACGGTCAACTTACAGTGCTTAAGTCTATGCAGATGCTCGAGAATCACCTTTGACAGTACTCCCAGCTAAAGTAGCATCTAGAAATCTATTTAGAATTTTCACTCAGCATGAAAGTCATCCTTTATCTGGTGCACGAACACAAAGGATGGCAACGTGACTACAGGATAGCATATTATTCCAAGCAATAGTACCAGGATTTAAATGCTGGAAACCTTCCAAACCACCTTGAACGCTGTTGCTTCTCAACGTTATCTGTGAAATAGAGGGCATAGAGAAGAAAGCAGACATGGCGCTCCTAGTAGCCGCACAGATTGTACTTCATAATTTTCATATAATGCATAATGAAAAAAAAAGATCTATACAGATGGATTGTGCGCTGAAGAAGCGTCAGCCTGTGCAGTCTTTATACCCGAAATTCAGAAAAAGAGAATGTACAAATTGCTGCACAAATCTTCATCGATGACAGCAGAATCGGTGGCTATCGTTCAAGCAGTTAAGCTTATCTGCGAGAATTCGGAGCCACGTTGGTGATATGCACGGATAGCAAACCTGCCTTTCAGCAAATCAAAAATGTGAGATTCCTTTACAAAAAATGGTGAAATAGCTCAATATTTTGCTGGAACTGTGTAATATGCTTCTGCGCAGGGTCGCAACATCGTATTTCAATGGATACCCAGTCACATTGAAACGAAGAGAAATTAAGAGGCGGACAGCCTCGCCGAGAAAGCATTAAATTAAACACGAGATTGCGCAGTCCTTATGTCTGGGGCAAATATTCGACATTTTATAACGCAAGGAGCTAACCATTGTTCAATGGAGAAGTGGTGTGATAGCCCTAAATAAAAAGAATCAGTACTTAATGAGGTTAATCTACACATAACATTTTCTCATAGCAACAGATCTCCCACGACGCTTGGAGACAATAATCCACAAGCTTCGATTGGTAATAGCATATACAAACAGCTTCCTACAAAAAATATGTCCATGCAACTCCCCGGAAAGCTGTTGTGGTCATGCAGAAAAAAACTTTTGCCGCATTCTTCAGGTGTGCGTTATATACACGAATGAAAGAGAAAAATTAAGAAATAAATTAGCCAGTTTCGACAGACGGTCCTAACAATAAAAAAATTACTCGGACCATGGCCTGAGATGCATTTTCAGAAAAAGGCAGACATCTTCCTGACATATTTTCAGTAGAGACCGGTCTGAATAAGCGCCTGTGATGAACAGCCAGGAATTGATATATGTGAAATGTGTTAGTGCATACAGTGGTAGTAGAAAAGGGAGGTGTGCGTGTGAACAGTTTATGACTGTGTGAACTTCTGCAAGCAAAATGTGCATTCGAAGGATATTTAAACTGGTTTTAGTGTGCTATTATGTTTTTTATCATTCATTTTTGGGTACCCTTCAGTATTATTCTCTCTTTTGTTTTGCTGCAGAACATATTTGCATGGAGTAGCCGAGGCAAAATGAACCTGAACCTCTCCACAGCAAAATCGTTAGAACTCAACAAAATGTGGCTTTCATTATTATGAAGGTTCTGGAGGGGTAGACTTTCCGGGAGAAGGAAGAATGACACGGGGCAAAACATTTGCAATGCCCTCTTCACTGCTGTAGATGTAAAAGACTATAGCTTACCGGTCGAATCGACCATTGTTTGCTCCCTTAGAAGCTGCCGCTTTCTTCAACCACGGTGAGATTCCACAGAAGACTACTTCGAGTTGCTATGTTCTGCAGTGGGGAGAGAAACTTCCAGCGCGCTTATTCTTGGCATCAGATGGTAGATTAGGACATGTTAGCCTAACTTTAACTATAAATAGCGAAATAATGTCAACGTTCCAGATAAGGTTTTCATTTTTATTGATATGTTGAGCGTGAGATGCGATCACTTCAACTCATTGACCCGATCATTGTCGCACGGGTACGTTTAATAAACTGAACAATAACATTCGAGGCTGTTTGTTGTTTCATACTCTGATTTATTTTGAAGATGTATTCGAACTACAAAGCGTTTATTACAGCAATGTTATTACCTAAATGCGCACTCACACCTACACTGAATTCATGCTAAATACCTTGAGTGTTCGGCAAATTTTTCTGCAAAAAAATATCCACAAAAGTCACTTTCAGTGCAACCAAGTGTGCTGCAGCCGGATTAGAACATCAGTGCAAGCGACAATTATCTATTTCTTAAACTATATTCTACGATATTAACAAAACAATCTTGTTCTGATACGCCGTCATGCTTTGTTTCGTGCGTGAGCAGTATATTGATGAGGGTGGAAGGCCGCAACGCTCATGTACGTAGAAGTAAGTGCACATCTGAAAAGTGTCATGTCATTTCTACTTGATCCGAGAGGCACACTACGAGGTACGTGCTGGCTGGCGTACTAGAGTCGTCCGTTAAATGGTAAATGGAAATACAAGAGAATAACATTATTATGGTGAGGCTCACCAGCGTTCTTTCTTATCTCCTACACTTCCTACAAAGTATGGTATCAATATTCTTCAGTCTGACTTACTCAATAAGGACAAGATTACGTATCACAGCGTAGTGAGAGACGCCGGAAGCATACTACCCACTTAATCTGGCCCTTCATCTTTATTTCACTAAACAGGAGTCTTTTGACATCTGCCTAAATTGATGCGCACAGTTATTGCGCTTCGCCAGAATCGAAAAGGACATGCCTTCGTATTTACCAGCGCAGTAGCTTACACGTTAAGCTGCAGCGGTAGTTCATAACATTCTTTTCTTTCGCTGTATTCTTCTTTTAGATCAGTGCTTGCATCCTCCTCACCTTCGCCACGTGCGCCTTCACTGGCCACAATGGCTACCCGCTAGGCTACTCCATGGCTGCTCCAGCAAAAGCTGGTGCATATATCGCTTCACTTGCGTCAGTATCTGCTGTGCACCACGCTCCCGCCTCTGGCTACGGCTTTGTCTATGGTCTCGGCTACGGCGTACCCGGGTAGGATTTTGGTCTGGGCAGCTACGGTCTCAGCTACATACAGATATAATTTCGGCAGTCTCAGCAACAGCATCTTCCTTCGCAACAAACGTTAGTGCCTTGCACCACGTAATTCCCTTCGTTGTTTTTTTCATTGATTTTTCACAATTGTAAATTTTGATTGGTAAGACTGCTAATGAACAACGCTATTTTGAAGGATGATGAGGTTTTAAGTATAGCCAGGTTTTGCTCTAATGACCTGAACATTCAGTTTAATTGCAGTATACTAATTTTGATTGGGTAGTTCTAAATTAGCGAATATAATTTAAAAAAAACTGTTGATATTTTATGAAGTGCCCAAAACTGGAATAAAATATTCTAGGCCACCCTTTGAAACTCTATTGCATGTTTTTCTATTTAAATATGCCGGAAAAACTCTACACTATTTGCGTTTCGTAGACAATATGGCTTCATTAAGAGTTAATAACATCGCATTTTTAATATTTTCCAGGAACACGTTGAAACAGTCCCAGTGAAGATCACAATGATCATGAAAACAAGAAAGAATAGACAGCAACTATAAATACTTTCAGAAGCATGACCAGTCTCCAATTTCGTCGCGAAGCAATCCCAGCACCGCAGACATACTTCAATGCAGCTGTCTCCAGCATAGGACGAATGATTACCCTTCACACTACTTTATACTGCAAAATAGTTTCAGAACTCTTGATTGAATGTTTCAATACACAGACTACATTGAAAATTATTAGTCGTAATGTAAACGTTTGGCACTCCCTTCGCTTTAAGCAGCCCTTTCCTTTCAAATGACATCTACTGGAATATTTTAGGGGTTCTAATGACGAAATCTCCTCAAACAATCAATGGTTTTGTTTCCACGTAGGTATCTTTCTCTATTCGCAGAATGGAGACTGCAAACGGACTGATATGAACACCGCGATAAAACTTCATCTCTGCCTGCATAGCCATTTTGTACTCATGTTTCTACGAGTGTTCAAATTTTCGGCTGTAAAACAGGACTGTCAAGCTTACCTGATGTAGCGGGCCACAGCTATAACCGTTAGTCCAGCAAGGGCAAATACAGCGAAGGGGGTTGAAGCGGCATGAAGGGGGGACAGAAGTTAACCTAAACTGCCATTTGAAAAAACACACTTGACATATATCACATATGCGAGCGTGTCGCGTCAATATTCGAGATATATATCAATACTGATGAGAAATGTAGACTTTACGCTGTGGTTATGTCTTTGCACATGGTGCACTCATTGGGTACCTTACGGGATAGAAAGAATGGTTGAGGTAAGTCGCCTCTCTGTAGCTCACTCACATGAAGCATTATTCACAAGAGAGACTAAACAAGGGGAGCATTACTCAGCTGCTGACCCACAGGTCGCGGGATCGAATCACGGCTGCAGCGGCTGCATTTTCGATGGAGGTGGAAATGCTGTAGTCCTGTATGCTCAGATTTGGCGCAGGTTAAAAAAACACAAGGTGGTCGAAATTTCGGGAGCCCTCCTCTACGACGTTGAATCCCACATGTCACCGAAACAATGTGAGTGAAAAATTTGGCGAAGTCACAAACATATTATTCCTTGTGATGACGTTGACGTATAGCAAAACGTCTGCGAGCCACCTATGGCCAGTGAGCCACGTGCTTGAGACCCCTGTTTTATAAGATCTTGCATTGAAACCAAGAGCACTGCATCAGTTGGTGGTTTAACAATTCTTTTTCGTATCATGAAAAAATTAATAAATTCTCTAATGCAACAACTTGATCATTGTCGTGCAAAATTGTGTACTGTTTTTCAGATAACGTATACAAAACGCTAGAGTACAGTTGAATTGGGGAGAACTAAAATGTACCATCAAAAATACTTTGAAACAGTAATAGAAACAAGTATGATGATTTCAAGAAAAAAAGGCGCACAGTGTATGCGGAATCATTACAACTACGTTACGCGAAGCTTTTCTCAATCGATCTTTTAATATGTGTTATGGCCGAATTGATTGAAGGAGCTGTATTTTATTCACACTTTACAATTTGTTTGGAATCACTTCGAGGAGTTCTCTACGTGCTCCGACTGGGGCCTACTCAATAATTTTAGCCGCGTGTTCTCCGACTGTACGTTTTACAACGCTACGTGAGTTTACCAACATCGCAAGACAGATTTTATTAACTGATGAAAAGGCACGGTTAGTACTGTGAGCTTCAAATAATGCGGAAGACACACGATGCGAGGGGGAGGCTTGGCCTTCCCAGACCGACGTGCAACAAACCAGCAGTCCATCTTCAACAAAAAGGGGAGTTGACGTATTCATGACCAAATAAAGTGTTTTTCGTGTCTACCTGCCTATGCTATAGTTTGTAACTTCTGGTTAAGTACAAACCCTAGTTTGAGTGTCCTAAATCTTCGACAAGTCAAGCCATTACATATGAACCCGTTTGGAAGAAGATAAATGTTTTTCAGAAATCGGTTGTCCAGTGCGTTTCGGCTAGCCGCGCTCCATGCATCTCCTCCTGATCATTATTATGATCATACTAAACCACATGGCACACAATGATACTGTAAAAAAATGTGAAAATGGGCAGTTATACCAGACAGATGGTTCTTTAACAATATGTTTTTCACTCGTGATGACATAAAGTATACCACAAAATAGGTTGTAGCACAACAACGTCAACATTTGTAAACATAGGAAAAAGTACACGAATTTTGTGACGTCTATAAAACATAATGCCATTCATGTGGATTGAACATTGTACTAAACATCAAAAGTTAGGACTATCACAAAACCAAATTTTTGTTCAAGATTGCGAGTTTTTTTATTTTATGATCTTGTTCAACCTTGTAGTAAAACTGCCAACACAGAAGATACCCGATAGAAAGATTACCATAATCTACTCTAGAATTAGTCATAAGTTGTGAAAATTTGTTCCTAGACGTTATTTCAATAAAATGGCACAATGTCAGAATGTGTCAACTATTACGCGTATCATCATCATCATCATCATCATCATCATCATCATCATCATCATCATCATCATCATCCTGACTACGTCCACTGCAGGACAAAGGCCTCTCCCATGTTCCGTCAGTTAACCCGGTCTTGTGCTTGCTGCTGACAATTTATACCCACAAGCTTCTTAATCTGATCTGCCCACCTAACCTTCTGTCTCCCCTTAACGCGCTTGCCTTCTCAGGGAATCCAGTTAGTTACCCTTAACGACCAGCCTGTCTACGCGTTATCCTGTCTACGCGCTACATGCCCGGCCCAATACGCGTATACCAATGCAGAAAACCACACAGAGGGAATCTGTCGCTGAAGTTTCAGAAATCACACACAGATTTTGTGTTTCGAAGAAGTGCAAAGGAATCAAGCGAACCGGACGAGACAATTCAGGGATAATATCTTTTCTTTCAATATAATAAACATACATGTTGCGTTCTCTTCCGTATATATGGAATCGCAGCAGGAATGTACGTGATTAAAGCAAAATATTAAAGCACATGTCCAGAAGTTGAGGAAAAAAACGGGTTTTGGCACATGAAGCTATTCAATTTCAGTGCAGTAAAGCTGAATAGGAATAAAACAGAAATCATGCGTAAATTACAGACTTAATTGTCTGAATTAAACCAAGTGCGGGCTTATGAATGCTGGAGCACGTATCACTTGATATATGACCTATCACCAAGAAGGATAGTCGGTTATATATCGAATACATGGTGCATCCCTAAGCATGCGTCAGTAATTAAAAATACGTGGCATAAAAGATTCAATGTCTTGCCATCTTCCAAGGCATGTTTCATGTTCGATAAAAAAAAAGTATGGCGACTCCACTGCTCTGAAAGATCAGGAAGTGCATCGCACGGGCACACAGCGATTCGTGTTCATGGTGTTGAATACTGCTTCGTTTAGTAAAGTGGGAATAACGCCAATGTCTGAGGAAAGCATGTACAGTTACCCCGACACTAGTAGAATCGTGCTGAGAAGATTTACACGCTCGGTGCCCAACACGTGTGCTACGTTTTGCTGTGTTTATTGATTTCTATCACGTTTTCTTTTTTCATCAAATGTAGTGACGTTGCTACGACTTAGCATCGCGCGAGCACTACACGGATGCAGATGATGCTCAGGGGGAGAGCATTCTCCACCTTGATGCGAGATATTGGCGCCCTCTCTCGTGCCCCACCTAAATCAGTGTCTATGCTTGTGACACGTTTTAGCGATTTTAAGCTAATTAATTTGATCACTTACTGGTTAAATGCATTTTTTGGACCTTCTTCCTTAATCTTAAACCCAGGTTTTGGCACCGCTGGCCTTGAAATGGCCTGTAGTCGGCGTTTCACTGTGAGCGTAACGATGCCCTATGAGATGCATGGATGGAGAACAAACCGGGTACCTCATGTTTTCTGCCCTTAAAGACATAGTGGGCTCTTTAGTTTAAACTAACCGTAGCGCTTTGGCGCACGTTCTAACGCCCGTTTATACAAACTTTGACAACGAGAAGTTAATGCCTTCTAAATTGAATATCTTATTGTGAGCTCACATACAACATTGCGCTTTTGAATAGCCTGAAAGCCTTTCGTTGTAGGGGACCTGCTTATCGTGTGAGTTAATTTTTCACACAAAATAGGTATGGGAAATGGTCTTAGGTGGACGTATCAAACCAAACTGCAAAGTGTACGATATACAAACGGGCTCATTGGCACATATATCGCTCAATTGTGCAATGCATGAGCATGTCTGTGGTGTGGGTATGCCAACGCTCTAAATAACTATTCATTAGGTTGATTCGGTTATAAGTTCTCTTTTAGATCCTAGCTTCTTCATTGTTATTTTCAAAAGCTATGTAATCAAGTAAATGAGTGTCTAGGCAAATTATTAAACAGCATTAGGAGAAAGTGTTTATCCAACCCCACCTTCAAGGTTTTGTGCACGTCTATTTCACTAGCCAAAAGAAAAATCCCCGCTGAAGCTCCCTTAGAAACACTTTACGTCCAACGATACAATTAGACGCGTCATGCCGATGAATATAAAGGTGCGGTTATGCAAGAATTCAGTGGCAGAACGCACCATGTAATTTCACGTTACTGCATGTGCCCACTCTCTGTGTACATCATAAAAACGTTGCCGACAGTATCAGAAGCTTCAAGGCTGACTTCTGCGCACTTCACACAAATAATACATACAGACGCCTTGATATTCTCAAAGCGGTGCGTTCGTTACGATGTACAGTTTTTCGCGAGGAGGTTTACGAACAGTGTGAGATAGGTTGTAACAAAATTTTCTTGCTGCGTTAAAGGTTGTGTCTCACTTTCACCAGTAGTTGTGGCTCCATGTGTTGGGAACAAATGCAATATGGCTTATGTACTTACACTGCTCTTTAGATTAATGAACCATACGTATGACAATTTTGCTGATTTATTTTTCAGTAATGATCTTCTCAAACAATCCAGTGGATGTCCGGAACATGCAATCTTGTATACATAGTACAATATGAAAATTCATGCTAACTATGCCAGATTATATTTAAACAGTTGGCCACTTTACTTATTCAGATAGTTTGACGCATAGTCGCAGCAGGACGTAGACCTCTTGCAATAAGCTACGCCCTATATTTAAGAGCATTAGCACCTAGCTTATTCTCACAACTTCTATATCAACTCCTCAAGATAAGCCTTTCAGAACTATAGCCGCTATATTATTCTTCAATTTTCGTTTTGAACGTTCAATTTTTTTGTTAAATGACTGCTGCATATTCACCAATGTAAAGGCGCACGTTTTGTTTAATTCAACTTCTTTTGTTTTGTTTATCTCTTATAAAAACCACGACAAAGTTAAAAAAAGCGAAGTGTTAAACACTTAGACTATAACTCTCGGGCTATGCTTAGGGCCGTGTCGAAACTATTACGTCACCGGTGTGGTATGTCTCTAGAAATACAAGGTCGTTTGGCAAAGTGTTTCGCATATGTTGCTCCATATAAAAATATAGAGAACGGCATTTGTTTTGTTCTTACTAACATTTCATAAGTCGTGAAGAGCGGAAGCAGCTTCACATACAGTGCCTGAATACTTCTAAAGTTTGATCCCGAAATCCGCCACTGGCTCATGGTGACGTAATGAGAATCTGGGATCTATATAAAAATTATGAAAAAAGTAGCTTCACTGAGTTAGGCCGTGACGAAGGAAATTTACTGCAAACGCGTTGGTCAAAAAAGGCAGTGGGCTGTGTCACATAGTCTTGAGTGCGTTACGCTATATATCTCGTAAAACATATCTGCTTCTGCCATCTGCCTCTACGATCCACGTTAAAAGTACAGCGTGTTAATAGAGGCGTATTAAGCAACCCCTTCTTTAGTTTGCATTGCCTACAAACATTAGAAAGTTTACAACTTCAGATTAGGAAAAAAATGCCCACGTGGAAAACAACGGCGAAAGCACCAACACAACTGTGTATAAAAAGGCCACATACTCACCAAAGAATCATCAGTTTTAGACAGAAGAGCTCGAGTTCAACTCCAACATGGTAAGGTTTACAGCAGTATCAAGATTGTATGTTCTATTGTAGTACTGGTTGTGTCTACTATTATGTAAAACAGATAAATTTTAAACTGGCAGGCAAGCAAAGCGTCACGCATGACATATGGATAAAATATTACAGAGTAACCGTAAGGTTAATCTTACGAATCACTGTTTAGGCTAAGGTGACCTAGTACTCTTCGCTCGTCGTAACGTCTGAAATAAGTACATGTATGCAATACACATACGCCATAAAGAATCACCTACTCGGAACATTTTGATGAGAACATAAAATATGATTCACATAACATTTTTCACCATGCACAAACTAACGCTATTACAATTTTGCACGTACACGCTTTTGATAAACTCAGATTGAGTATCATTGTGCACTCATCAAATTTTATTAGTCTAGATACGTAAATTGACATAAAACGTACATATGCGCTAATTCAACGACGTTGTCATAATCAGTACAGATTACATCATTTTGACCTATCAAACATCTCAGGTAGGTTCACTCCTTGTAACAATCATTGACACAATTGCCTTATTTCTCAGATCCGTGCAATTGTCTTCCTCACCTTGGCCACTTGCGCCTTCGCTGGCTACGCCGGCTACCTCGGCTACTCCATCGCTGCTCCTGCCTACACTGCCTACCACGTTCCACTTGCATCGGTATCCGCTGTACACCACGCTCCCGCTTTCGGCTATGACCTAGGTTACAGCCTCGGCTGCGGAGTACCTGCCTATGGCTACGGACTGGGCAGCTACGGTCTCAGTTATGGATATGGTTTCGGTGGTCTCGGCTACAGCACACTCTTTCGAAAGAAATGGGAGCTTCTCAGTCAATGATATTTTTAATTCTTTACCAGCATCACTGATACTGACCGCATAGTAGCTTAGATGCTGTGATGTTATAGTGTTAGAAAGTAGGACATTTTCTTGATAATAGAAATATAAATATTCTTGTGAAAGTTGTGCCCTTCGGAATTCTCACGTGCGATTTCTATTAAAAGAAGTGCTTTACCACTCCGATTTCAAATGCATGAAACTGTAAACTCATTTTAGGCAACACCCAAAAATATCTGATCGATCTCTTTCCTATGACTATAACTTCAATGGCTCAGGAATCTCAGCTACGTTAGCAAATACAAGGGCTCGTCTTGTCTAGAGACATGCGGTGTTAAAGAAGCTTTCAGAAGTGAAACTTTGTAGTATATATTTTAGTTAAAATATATTATCAATTTTGTCCGAAATGTGTACTTTGGTTAGTGGTATTAAATCTCCCGGACATCTACCTTGCTCCGACTTTAATAAATTTATTTATTACTTTCGTCTCAGTTTTTTTTTTCAGAAGCTCAAGCATATTGAGTCAGTGCATCACCACGACATGAAAGTGCAACGAAAAGAAACTGAACAGAATTTAATAAACTCTTTCGTGTTAAATTGTTCTCGACGCACTTTTATTTGCGAGAAGCCGTGTTTTGCATTAAGACATCTATATGAATTACGCATATGATTTACCAAGATACTTACAGTAAGGTTCCGTAGCCCTAATGACATATCTGGTATTAAAGTTTGTCATTATGCTGCTAATATAATCGGTACAAACGGTGCCGATATTTCTTTTATTAACTCATTTTTATATGTACAATGTCGATCGCGCTGCCTTAGCAGCACCACTTGAGTGCCTAATAATTTAACAGCATGCATAGTAATCATCTATTAGAAAAATAAACAAATGACACCTACGAATGCTACTTCCAGTCAAGTCATTTTGGTATGAGGATGTAATGAGCAATTCTCCCTATTCACATGAACATTCAGATTAAAGGTGAATCTTTTCGTTAAATATGTAGCGACAAATGTAGCGACATATAACCAAGGAAAGCTACAGCGAGCATCTCAACACCGTATGAATAAAAGTATTGACGCAACATGAATTGTCACATTGAACAAAATATAGTTTCCTTTGTTAAAAACATGCATAGAATTTGTCGAACCAACATACAAGCACTGACTGGAGCTCAAGCAAAGGCGCGGAGGGTGTGCTTTGGCCTATTAAAAAACACATCAACTATAAGAAACCTTGCTGAAAGTAAGCGCTTTTCGCCTCCTGCTCTTCTGCAGCAGGAATTTCTTCGAGTCAACTTGCGTTATGCTGCCAAAGTGCCGCATCGTCCGCTTACTTCAGGAGTAGTCCTGTGTGAAGCGTCTTCCTGCTACACTATCAGAGTGTATCAATGCAAGCAGAACAATTGTGGAACATTCCTTCATAGACCATAGTCACCTTCGTGCCTGGGTTCAAGAGCAATAGACGCACACCCGGACCAGCCCTCAGATATTTCACTCTAGAGTGTTTGAAAAACCGCTACAGAGCTCATCGTCATATTTACACTGACGCCTCTGTTACATCTACATAATCCATCATTGGAGTCGGAATTCCATCTGTCAATGTAACCATCTCTGCCACTCTCAGTCATTGCACCTCATACACAGCCAATGAACTGGCTGCACTGCGGGCTGCCATTATTTAAATCGTGGACCAGGCAGCAGAGTCCTGGGTCATATTCACTGACTCAAGAGCAGCGCTGCAGTAGCTGAAGTCTCCATGCACATAGTACCAACTCGTCACGTACCTGAAACACGTATGCAAGAAAGCCTGGGACCTCCATCACCGCATTGTTCTGCAGTGGATACCTGCCCACTGTGTAAAACAAGGCAACGTCCGTGCTGATGACGCTGCCAAAGCTGGACTTGACACTACAGCAGAAATCGTTGAGATACCTTCTCGAGGCAAGACGCTGCAACGCTAGTGTCTGCACAAGCTTGGCACCTCCAACAATCTCTCCGGACAGACCCTGGCCAACTATATGGGCCTCCGTACAAGATCGATCCATCCTGTCCCTTCAGGATGCCTCGAAACCTGAGCAGGCAAGATGAAGCATGTTTACACCGTATCCAATTAAACTTTGCATGTAGGAATTACTTCAGGAAGAAAATTGAACTGTTAGACTAAGAATTTTGTGCACAATGCAACGTCGTTGAAGACATCAAGCATGTCCTCCGTGAGTGCACGATATACGCATCAGAGAGACAGTCTCTGAAGATGGCCTTTAAAATACGACCGGACATAAACTTGCAGTTCAAAAATATTCTAGGCTCATGGCAGAACAGATCCAGGGCGTTAGACTCCACAGAAGCGCTACTGACATTCTCACGTGTCACAGGATTAAACGAAACGTTGTAAATAGTGCAGTAGGTTTGAGTTACTGTTTGTGTTATGTGACTATTATGCGTGTATGCAGCTCTATGCGTTGTGTGTTTATCATTGTATATATCATTGTCATTTCTCGGCACCTGGAGTAGCATGTCAGGAGAAAAACCAGGCAAACCTTTCCAGCTCCCCATTAAAATATTTACTTCTCTCTCTCTGTTAAAGGCTTCGAAAGAGCACGAGCAATCCATACAAATAAAATGATTTGCTTCAACTCATTGAAAAATTATACCAAACTTTTATGTTGATGTGTTTTCTGCCGGAGAACATAAGAGTTTCTTCGAAAAAGTTTTTTCTTAGTTGTGGTCTGTGCACTGTAAGAAAAACTCGAATGAATGAGAATTTTTTTAAGTAAAACAATAAGTCTTACCTATTGTACTTCGATGATTATATGCTTTTGCTTATCTCTTTCTTTACAAGGCTACTTCCATGAGCCATATTTAATTTCACACACAAGAAGTCAGACAAATCTGTAAGTTCTTCAAATTTTCTTTTCTTAGTGGATCATTTGCTTAAAAATATAATATCACAATAAAAATCGACATATAATATCGATGTCTCCAATAGACATGATGAAGGTAGGTGGTGCGCATAAGCTGAACTTTTTCATTTGAAATTTTAAGGCATTAGAGTTCGGTGTTGGTTTCAGGAGCATCATGACAATAAAAAAAAAGCTCTCAAAACTTTTGCAACCCTGCGAAGCTTCAACATATTTGCTGGCTTTCGAGTTTTCTATATTCAATATGCACGTGCAAATAATGGTTTTGAGATGTAAATTCAGACGCAGTGCCAAAAGGCTTACTTCACATAGAGCAACACGGTATGGTCTAAAAAAAGCACAACTTAGGTCATTTACGAAGATTGCATGTTTAATGAATGTACTTGAACAGCATACGTATATGTAAGATGTTTTCGCTGTTCTGTACAACCGCTACCATTGCGTTAGTCCACTTTCCTCTTTAAAGGAACATAAGTTAGCAGGCCATTGAGTTTAAAGACTTAATTGCCGTCCTACAGGACTCAAGTTTATTGTTTAGTGGCAAAATCCCAATGATGTTTAGACGCCATGATTTATTTGTCATCAGAAGCAAGGTACCACTAGCGGAAATAGTGCAGCTATGAAAATTGCTGCACAAGGTAAACTTGCACAATACCTGGAAACACCTTGGTTTTTTTTTTCTAAGGTATCATTCACGTGCAACCCCAAATGACTATTTCCCCGCCACGGTGGTCTAGTGGCTAAGGTACTCGGCTGCTGACCCGCAGGTCGCGGATTCCATTCCCGGCTGCGGCGGCTGCATTTCCGATGGAGGCGAAAATGTTGTAGGCCCGTGTGCTCAGATTTGGGTGCACGTTAAAGAACCCCAGGTGGTCGAAATTTCCGGAGCCCTCCACTACGGCGTCTCTCATAATCATATGGTAGTTTTGGGACGTTAAACCCCACAAATCAATCAATCAAATGACTATTTCAAATATGAGCCACTCATTTTTTTTATGTTCCGAGGCATCCACATAGCTTCAGGTTCTTTTATTATTTGCGAGAAGCATACACACATTCATTTCAAGAAATCTACTTTTAATCAGCAGGCCACCCAATATTCAGGCAATGAAAGAAAGTTTCCGCATTGCACACTTTCTTATTGTAACGCTTCTGAAAAAAAAAGACAAATTTACTTGCGCGTACTTCAGAGAGTTTAATTATTTTACTAAAATAGAAAGCTAACTTCACCAACAGATGTCTGCCATGATATTTATAGAGTTATTGCAAAAAAATTGTTTTTTATAAGAAATATACGAGCATCATTTCTTCGTAAATAAATGAAATGAAGAAAGAGCTAGAGAAAAAGCACAGCTTCTGAATGTAGAGCTTTTCTTGGAAGCTATTCTAATGGAGGGACCAGCAGCAACCCCTATCCCTGGCTATCTTTGCAATAGATAAGTGGTTGTTTAGTTTTTATGACCCATTCCTTAGTTCAATATTGCTCTTCGACGTTACCAACATGGAGCTATGTGACAGCCAAGATGATTGATTATCCTACCCTGGGCACTACCTTGAGTTCAGTAAAAAAACTGTGATTCGTTAACGTACCTTAAGTCATAATCGACGATTGTCCTCTTACTTTGTATCGATAGAAACGTAGCTGCCGTGGCTTGAAATCGAACCCAACGATCTCTGTATACGGCGACGCAGTCTCTCAGGACAAGGTAAATGGTAGTTAATTATATTGTTCACACTAATACACTGATTTGCATGTAAGCAAGCAAACAAGCTTTTACTAGAAATTTAAACCAGATATCCGACATTTTAATCACCCGCTCCAGAGAAATGGCTAATAAAAAAGTAAATGAAGTCGTTCTATTTGGCAGAGCTGCTTGGTGGACTGCCGCATTTTGTTTTTACCAAGAGCCAAAATAAATGCTCCTAATACTAAACAACACATTCACGCAGTCCAGAAGGTCTACTAAGCGGCTTTAAAACTTCGCCTTCCCGTATATGTTAGCAGCCCATAGTTCTTCCATTAACGAAAACTGGGGGATGAGTTCTTTAGGACATCAGTAAGGTTAGTACCTGCCTACCAACTACCCGTAAACTAATGAAAAAAAAAACATTAGGAGCCTGCCAACTACGCAAAAATATTCATTAGAAATTGGACCGCCAATTCAGCAAGTAGTCGCAAAAATCACATAATAAATACAAGTGAATAGGTTGTGCCTGCCCTGTTTCGACGTTCTGCATATACAATTCTGTAAAACCTATTACACAAGATGAGTTTATTCTTTATTTCTACGGACCAAGAATTGAAGGATGGTGCTAAAAGCATTGAATAGGTCTTTCTTTCTTCATTCCCCATTACGTATTTGCACTTGAGTAACCTGACTTGGATAATGAAAGTTTTATGAAGCGCAAGTTTGCGGAACGCTCAATTTACTTTGCTCTTAGTACGCGTTAGACTCCGTTCCTTGAGTACGTACCACTTCAAAGAGCGGAACTTTACGTGATGATGGAGCTCGCGAAAAATAAAAAGTGCGGGCAAAACATCGGCTCTGGCACTAAATGAATGGTTATGGTTGTGTCACTCATTGAGCGGCCTGCTGAGATACAGATACGCTGGCCGTCCCACGAGCATATGTAGCACGTGCCGTGGGGTCGCCTGCATTTATTTTCAAAATAATAAACTCTGGACTAGTTACCGTCTGTTGGAGGAGGTCTAATATCACCACATGATGTATAATATACAAGCGAAAATGAACACTGCCCTCGGGGAGCATCGATACATGGCTGCTCTTGTAGCATTTTTATTTTAAAGAGCTAATTATGTAAAATATAAACCTCATGCACATAGGAAGCAAAAGATAAAACGGTGACACCGTTAGCAACTTGCGTTTTGTTTTTCTTGGGTATGAATGAATAATTTTTCCTTTTTTGGTCCTACTTACTTTAGTGGTTAAGTTAGATCCTAAAACTATGCAAATATGCCACATAAGGTGTACTTTTTTGTGTGTGATCAAAGTGTGAATGCTGAGCAAATGACAATGAAGCACTGGATACTAAAACAGCATGAATAGACCCTAGTGATGAATGACATAGTGCATATTTGAATGAGGAGGGAACATTCAGTAAGTACTCATGTGATCGCTACGTCAGTAATGTGTTCCGATGGTCCTTTAGTCAACTTACGCCAAGTTGGGTTTTGGGCCTCTCAGCAACCTTCACCAAATGTGATGAGGTTCATTCATGTTAGGAGGTTTTCACGAAGGAGGACCGCTGAGTAAAACAATGCAAGGCTGGCAAAGGCGGCAGAACCTCTTGCGCAATCACAGTGTAGATCATTTTGTGTCCTTTTCCTCAGACCGCATATGCGTTGGTGCACCTGCTTCACTACACTGATTTCAAAACAATACATGTTCCTAGTACCGATTTATGGAAATGCGTTTTCATGACCTTCAAGATTAAACATTTATCTTGAGACTTCATAGCTGGTTATTTCGTTTTTACGTGACGTGCTTGTAATGTATCTTTATTGCCTGTATTCACCGCTATTATCATCCACTCGTGGTGCATCACTGTTGATGGTATACAAACACAACTGAAACTATTTGAAACTTTTGATACAGCAGCACAATAACACAACAGCGATATTGTTTATGGTGTACTCCTTCAGAGCTGCAACGTCATACCCATACAACACATTCGTTTCCGAATGGTTGAGTACTGGATAGAAAAACTTTATTTAGGTCCCTTGGGACGTGAACTAGGACGTAGCGGGCCACTGGCACGTCGGGAGAAATAGGCCTGAATTCTTCTTATTGCATTTTTAATTCTTTGTCTTCTTCTTGGAGTGTCTGCAATGAAGTGAAATAAGCAGTGTTAATTGGGTGAAAAAGAACAATCGCAAAGCATTTATCAACTTTCTGTAGAAGACTGTTGCAGTATTATTACTTGGAAAAAGGCTTACCCTATGATACAATAAGTAAACTCCAAAGTATTTTCCTGGTTTTGTCTTCTGATACGTGCGTCAAAAACACTTGTTAAATGGGCGCAATGCTCAAATTGTAACGCATGCGTTTAATAACATCTCGGTAAAGAAAGCAAATTAATGGGAAAGAAGACGTACATAATTAAAATATATGTTGAAAACATTAATATATTTTTGTTTCATTTTAATTTTCTACGTTTAAGAGCCGCCCCAAAAGAAACTACTCAATAAAAAAGCTTGTGCTGGCTTTAATTGTAATGAAAGAAGGGTGACTTTTTTACAAGCTAATACGAGATGGGTGAATGGCACGAGTTGTTGCCTTATACCACAGCTTTCATACACTATTGACCTGCCTCCTAACCAAGTTTGCAGATTCACATATTTTTGGCCTTGAAAAGTTACAATGCCTAGCATAATGTTATTTGAATAAGCTGACATAATAAGATAGAGTAATAGCATTGGACTTCAGCAGGGTCCAACTCGCGTAACCTAGTTTGGACGTCATCACGTTTCACATGTCTGTCGTATTTAGAATGCAGAATTGCCACACTTGAACTGGATAGTATTATTCTTGTGCACTCAGTCGTCAATATGCGAGGAAGGTGCGCTTGAACAATGCTACCTGGACGATGCATCTTTAAAGTCAAAATGATGACCTAGGTTTCATTTGAATGCTTGTTTTACACGTTATGGCTGGGTCAATGCTTCCGCGGCGTATATTGCCCTGTAATAATTGCGACAATCTCCAGTGGTTGCACTGACACTTCTTCAGGAATGATGCGTAGCCAAGGACACCAAGACCATATCCGTAGCTCAAATCATAGCTGCCAATTCCGTAGGCGTATTGAGGATATTCGCTGCCATACATGAAAGCTGGCGTATCATGCACTGCTGACACAGCGGGAGAAATGGGAGCGTAGTTGGCAGCATAGGTTGGAGCAGCCACAGAGTAAGGGTAGCCAGCAAAGGCACAGTTGGCCAGGGCCAGGAGAAGGCAGGTGCGAAACTGAGTAAAATAAGGTAGCACCTTCGTATATCTCAATGTACCGGGTATACCAATAATATTACCGAAAAAAAAACCAAGCTTAGTGAACTGCCGCTATGCAATAGCAACATCTTGTTTACATGACTTACATGATTTAGAAATTCCTAAAAGTGTCAATGTTGAGAAAACGAAACATGCTTAGTAACAATCAGTGGATGGTTTATTTCATTTGAGGTGTTTGACCCCTATGAAATGCGTTATAAGTGGTCAAATTTATGGGCCTCATTTGCAAAAAGTCGAGGTTTCAGGTGACTTTGAATTCGTTTGCGCAAATGTGCTGTTCCACAGGCCTGTGGTGATTGTAAATTAATGGCCTGATTTCGACATGAAAGACAAACTTACCGGTCGTGAAAGGACGGTTGGTGAAATATACATGCATTATATACTTTATATTAGGCAGGCTTATGGAAAATGAATCTACATAACACAGAGAATGCTTCACCCTTAAATATAGTTTTTTCACACATAAAAAAAAACATAGCAGATCTTTGGGCAACCTACCAAGAACCATTATTTGCAAGTTTCGGTTATAACGGAGTGCCTGAGGAGTAAAATAATGATTTAGAGCTATTCATTCGAGAACCTTTCTTTTGTACCTTTGAAGAATTGTAGTCAATGTTTAGGACCCGTATAGTACTGCCGGACAAGCCGAGATTCTTACCACGACTAGAGTGTTGTGCAGTTACCGAAGCAAAGAAACTGGTGCTTCCTCTCGGCAGTTATTGTCTTTATATAGTAGATGGGTGATCTCCGCCATTCTGTCTCTTTTTAGTTGAATCAAAATTCAGAGTTTGACAAGCAACGAGGCCAGTTATTCTGGACATGTATGCGTATCTAGTTTTCTGTCTTTATCTCAAGCAAAGCAGCTGCTTGTTCTATTGCTATTTCGCACATTCCTGGCCATGAACGCACCGTTATATGACCTACCGTAAGCCACGTGCCGTGAACACCGTGATCTCTGGTTGCTGATCTCGCTGAAGCTCAAAACAGTATGAACTTCTTTTGGGTGTTGACTATTCTCAGCAAACCAAACGCGACGGCATCTAGGTGACGCCGAAAGTTCCAGCTTTTTTTTCATGCGCTTTTATGAGCGTGGTGCCATGCATGGTCTTCGTTCATTGCTAGTGGTGCGTATATAGCACATAGATAGTCATGACTTTATGTTAAGCCATGGATAGATGAGATGTGGGGCTAGCGTTACCTAATGATTTACTTGTATAAAACTTACTCGTAGTGGTAACGGTACACTGAAATGGTTCTGACTTGGGCCTCTTTGTGTTCCTCAGAAAAAGTATTGTTTGACAAAAAAGCTATGTGGCAATTAGGATACAGCCTAAAAGAATTTCCGGTGAACTACTTGCGCCAATTTTCTCGTTATTAGAAACTTTTCTTATTCAACTTTGTAAGAAGGCTCACTGAAGGACTCAAAAACAAGCTGTACCAGCTGACACTTGTGGACCAGTGAAACTCTAAACTCAATCACGAAGAAAAAAATTATGTACACGCAACACTAATTCCCTACGAAATAATTTTATTTCCAGTTTGAGTTGTCTCTGCACTCAAACTATTAGACCTTGGCCACAGCATAGTAAGGCTCACAAAAAAATGATTCAAAATAACCGAATTATAAATAGATGATGACAGCAGCAGGCTGTCGCAAGTGGTGGATCGAGAAAATTCATAAGTGAAAGCTTACTTCCGTTCAGCGTAATAAAAATATTTTCTGGCCAGTTCCACGCCGTCCCAATCGTAATAATTTATGGGCAGGTCCTAAGATTCACCTTCGTCCATTTACGCCTTTTGGTGTTTGTCTCAGTCAAAGTGGCAAATTCGTGCACATGCACCAGTTGAAATGGCCACTGAATCTTCCGAAGCCCGCGTTCATTGGCGTTTCGCTTCCACTTTTCTTTAACCTAAATGCCTGACGACACGTACCCGTCTCAGCGCGTCAGCGCGTAGGATTTTGACGCGGCACCGCGCCCTCTCCTTGTAGAAAGAGAGGACGCGCAGCTACGCGAACTTGCGGGCCTTCCAGAGACGACGCGACGCCGCGTCACTATGCCACGCGCCGACGTGCTACGACGCGTACGTGTGGTCAGGCCTTCATTCTGCGAGCAACTTCTGACGCAGGCAATTCGGTATTGTTTAGCTGGTTCTGGCAGGCTAATGGACAATTTTCGCGCACGCCATCTGCGCTTGCGCACCGTAAATGCTTCAACAGTGCCACTCCGAAACATTATTGGTGCCTCGTGGTCTCCGAAACCTGTCGGTGGATAATCTCGGAGGCAATTGGTGCAAAGGAACGCACAAGCTACCACACTGTCGCATTGACCGCAAAGCCACCAAATTTGCTTTTGGGTCTCAAAGCAAAATGGAGCTGTGGAGCTAAGTGGAGGAAACCAGGCCGCAGCTGCCGCCTAGTTTCCTCATGCCGCTTGGCGCCACCGCCAAAATGTTGGCGGTGGCGCCAAGCCGTGCCACTTTTATGGCGGTGGTGGTGGGCACGCCACCACTGCCAAAAAGCGGCACGGCGCCGGCGCGCCACAATTCTTCGTTTTATAAATGTGTATCATGGCGCCATGGCGAATGCGCTAGCCCCACGCGGTAAAGTCGCACAACGCCGTACAAAGCTAAAGGCTCTGGCCACCGCGGCCGACCCCAAAGTGTTCTCTGTCGTCCCCACTCTTACGAAAATGACAGAAGTCCGCGAGTGTTTTCACGTCAAAGCATCCTCGGTGATCAGCAAGCGCACTGCTGATGCAGATTGAGAAGGCCATAGTTTATACGTAAAATTCATACCATAAAACCAAGATTAGAATCTGGAGCAAGTGTCTACGCGAGTAGAAATACTTGTTGGGCTTGTTTGTAGATATTTGCAAAAAATTAGTTTGAGCGCCAACACACACACACACACACACACGCACACACACACACACACACAAACACATACACAGCGCAGTGCATGTTTGATGCCTAGGTGTGTGTGTGCGTGAATGTGTCGTGTGTTTGCGCTCAAATTAATTTTTTGAAATGTCTACGTGGCGCACCCGAGGCTGATTGAGCAGCGCTTCGACTGCCATAGCTTGGAATTGAGAAACCCAGACTCAAAAAAAAACACATGACGACCACAAACCCCAGCGTGTTTGATTGTCTCATTTGTCTTTTTGTGTATGTGTTTTATGAACGCTGGGTTTCTAGATTCCAATCTATGTACCAACAGGCTAGACACCAGACTTTTCAACCACAATGAGATTGATGGAAAGTATCTGCTTAAGGTGGATTTCATTTTTGGCATTCGCAGCACTCGTTTACCGAGAATAAAACCAAGTGGCATTAACTTGTTCTCAATGAAATTCGCTTAATTTTTCGTAATATAAGGCTGATTCTAGGAGCGCAGTGGCACTTCGATATTGACCGAAAACCGGGACAAATTCAAATGAACTGGGGTATTATACCCGGCTAAGTATTCTTCGTGAGATCTGAAGTTAGCAAATAACAAAAAAATTAATTGTAAAAATGAACATGCGTTTTCAATTCTGAATATCCATAATCCATTTATTAAAATAAAAATTTTGTTTAAAAGAGTTAATAGTAAACACAATTTTTATACCAACGGCAGGCACGTGTACTCATGCGCAGAAAGATCGTCACAGCAGTGGTTCGTATACAACGTATTCCTCACTCCACTGTAAAGACCATTCAGTGGAGAGCAGAAGAGATTTTTTTAACGCCGGGAGGTTCAGCGGATCATTGAGACGCGTTCACGTAGCTTCGTCGTCGTTTTGCAGCCACGTTGAGTGTGTCTAGGAATGACGTAATTACACAGACAATGAAGTGAAACCTATGCTGTTGCCTTGGTAAATTTCGAATTACATAAGAATAGGGATCAGTACGTGAAGGACACTTTGCCAGAACTATCGAATACCAACCGTAAATGTGCATTGCTGCCAAAACCAGGAAAGCTAGCAAGCTCCCGCCACTCTCGAGAACATGACGTACCTTGCACCGCTTCCCAACGCACACTTATACGCCCGCCTGTGAACACTGTGGGCTGGGTAAAGCTGCTTCGCGCAGAACTAAATCGAAACGGACAACATTCGTAAGCAGTTCGCTAAATAACGCAATTCGATCCTATCTGTGTACTTCTAATCATTCCCACAACAGTTGAACGACGATGCCACCTGATTTTCCTCAAGATTACATTACGAATCTGTATGAGCTTCAGCAAGCGACAGGAGCAAGAAAAAATCACCGCCCATGCACACTGCGTACAAATGGTTAACCAGCGAAAACTGAAACGTGTGATTCTGGCGTTCAGCAGCGGGTTGAACCCGACGCTGAACTGAAGCCTTTCGCAGTTATTGGTCACATGTTCGTTCTTCATAATGACAATAGACACACGTTTCACTTGGTCTACTACAGTGTTTATTTCACATGATTCCCATTGTGCCTCACATGAACACGTTCATGGAATAGTGTATTTAGCGGTTAAATGGTTCCACATTACGTTAATTGCATCAGTTGTTCTCGAACCACGGCGTTGTGGAGGGGTCGAGATTTTTATATTTATTTATTTATCGTAGTAAGTGCTATATTCTCATATCATGATATTCTTTAAACGACATTGTTTTCCTGCTGCTTCTATAGGAGTCTTTCATCACTTGCTCAGACATATATATATATATCTCTTGTACACACTCTTTACTCCCTTGGCGGCTAATAATGACAATAAATAAGTGCACACCTAATAAAAACGAACCAAGTGCATTTTTAAGAAGTTTAGAGGCAAATTCCGCAACGAAAATAATACCATTTTGATAATGAAGTACTAATATAATAGCAGCTTAAAAACAAGTTCATTCCTAATAGTGCGAAAATGTCTTCACTTGGAGTGAAATAGGACACAAGATGATTGTTCTGCCTCAGCTGTTGCTTTATTTAAAATGCCAATTTCAAGGGTGTTGGTCTTCTAGGGGCAGCTGTAGGTCTTTCTCGATGTCTTGTTTAGTTCCTGAAATGGATTATTAAACAAAAGTAAGAAAGGTGTCTCTCAAAGAACACAGAAGAAGTAGGCAAACCTAAAAAATCAGGCTTTCCAACAACCTAGTAATTTGCGTCAGCTAGGTGTAAGCTCATTCCATCGTCGAATAATGAAGATTGACAAGTGTCAACAAACTATTCGAAATTTCACATAGTTTGCTGTAATGAAATTTACCACCATGTTTTGTCACCTGAAACCTACCTTTTTCTATGTTTCAGATTTATGAGAAAATCAGAACAGTGATAACTGCAGCAGCACTTCACAACTTCAGAAATACCAGCATAGGATTGATAATTTGCTAATGTATATTAACACCCAACAAACATCCAGCAATTATTAACATTCCACATTCAAGGTAAATTTATACGTTTGTTCACTTTCTTCATGCAAGTAGACACCACGAAACTTGCAAAAGGGCAATAAAATAATATTGTGATTACAATGTTGAAAAAAAGACTTTACTGCTATACTTACATTTTCTCTTGCGGAGGAGAAGGTTGGAATAGTGAAAAGGAGAGCCGAGGCCATAACCATAGTTGAGGCCGTAAGCGCCTAGGCCGTATCCGTAGCCATAGTGTCCTAGGCCAGAGCCGAGAGCTCCGACATCGTATCCGTAGACCGGAGCAGGGCCAGCCACTAGTTGAGCAGCGTGGTATGCAGGAAAAGGGGGCACGGCGTGAGTAACCGCAGCAATCACTGCAACGGCTGGAGCTGAAGCCAACACTGGGGCTGCGGCCACAGTGGCAACCGTTGGAGTAGCCTGGTAGGTGTCGACGTGGGTCACGGTTGGAGCAGCAGCGTGAGCGGTCGCAACCTTGGTGACGGCAGGCGTAGCAGCTACGACAGGGGCGGCATGATACGTAGTATCTACCCTGGTAACAGCAGGCGTAGCGTGGACCGTGGCTACCTTGGGAACGGCTGGACCAGCCTCGACTGTCGTCACCTTAGTGACCACTGGAGCCGCGTGGTAAGTGTCCACATTGGTGACAGTGGAGGTCGGGCCGGCAGCAGCGGATGGAGCTGCGGCAACGCTGGTAACAACTGGGGCAGCGTGGTAGGTGTCCACTTTAGTGACGGTTGCCGCTGGGGCGGCGGCAACAGTGGCAACCGCTGGAGCTGCATGGTACGTCACGGCTGGAGCGGCTGCAACTACCGGGGTGAAGGCTGGGGCTGTCAGGTAGGGGAGAGTGGCTGGAGCGGCTACGTATCCGAACCCAAGACCTGCTGGGACGACTGGATGACCCAGAGCCCCGGCAACAAGGGCCAAGATGAGGCTGGTATAAAACTGGATAGAGGATAGTAACATAGGCTTGAACCATCAAAGTTCTCTTGAACATGAAACAATGAGAGCCTGTTTAGGCACGCTGTGCGAGTAAACATGTCTGAAAATGTAATTAACATTTCAGATTCTGCACTTGACACAAGGTGCGTTCAATAGCAGAAACGACTTCATATTCTCCAGAACTTACCGAATGATTTGTCCTGAGTGAAAATAAATGAAAATTTGTTAAATTGAGCCCTGCCTTCCCTGAATTCCAGTGAAATTCAAACGTTGGGACACACAGGAAAGCACGTCCCATCTTCTAAAATATTTTCATACTACACTAATTGCCATGATGAAAATTGTTACAAGATTTACCACAAGATCCAAATCCATTTATCTGAAGCGTTTAATATAAAACATTGATACTTACGGCAACCATTGCTGCTGGTAGCTGCAGTCCTGGGAAGGAGAAATTGTACTCCTGAAGTTTCCATATATCTACAGGCTTTTATACAGGTCCAACTGACTATGCTCACATTAGAGCGTTAAGAAACAACCATCAAGATACTGCAGCATTTATGCAATCAAGGTTAAAAAAGAGTTGTTTACTTCACCGTCAGAATTCTCTTTCGCGATAGTTAGGTATCGCGAAAGGTATCGCAATACTCTTGGCAAATGAAGAGAAAAAAAATCAGTGGAGTGCGAAGTTATGTCGAAACTAGTAATCTTCCCCAAGAACGTGCCCGCACTAAAAATTGAGTGGAGCAGCGAGACACCGTTTCACAGTTAAAAGCAGCGTTATTTTCATTAGGTTCATAAGTGAAAATATCTTCTTACTCAAGCACCGCACACGTATTGCCATTATATACGCTTCCAGAAAAATACTATTTTAGAATCTAGCGCTTTTGGTAAATTCAGCGTTTTGAAAGAAGTCTCACTTGCATGTGGAAATGTGCCTAGTTTTTATGGTGTACCATCATTGCACTACTGGTTATTTACGTCACACTCCTTATGGGGGTAAATACACTTATCAATGCCTGAAGTAATAACGATGATTCTTTCAGTAACAGAAAACGCCGCCGGGTTAACCTAACCAACGATAAGGAAACCACGTGTCAATTAGCACTTTTATTGCACTTCATGACCCTATTTTTACTTTAATATATATAGATTCAGTCTTAGTTCTCTTTTATGTTGGTTTGTTCACACTTATGTAACTTGACTCATTATTTATTCGCTGATGATTCAAGCTAACTTGATACATAGCTTCCTTACCTCCACATTAACTGGAATCATTTGGCATACGTTGCTTGACAGTTGATTCAATTTGCGGCACTTAGATTCATACCTAAATTGCTCGAAATATTCGTGAATTCGACTATCTTCATTTCATTTACTTTTCAATCAAAATCAAGCACCTTCATTCACTCTTCATTCATGCCCAATTTTCTTGAGTCAGCCTTTGCTAACACCTAACTCATTTGACTAGAAAACTTCATGAATGAAACAGACAGTTACGCGAAGGATATGATAGGGGACATTATTTGTTATTCTTGCTGCAGTATAGTCATTATCATCATAATCAGCTTGACTACGTCCACTGTAGGACACAGTTCTCTCCCATGTTCCGCCAGTTAACCCGGTCCTGTGCTTGCTGCTGCCATAGTATACCCGCAAACTTCTTTATCTCACCTGCCCACCTAAACTTATGTCTCCACCTAATCCACTTGACTTCTCTGGGAATCCAGTTAGTTACCCTTAATAACCAGCCGTTATCCTCTCTACGTGCTACATGCCCAACCCATGTCCATTTCCTTTTCTTGATTTCAACGATGATATCCTTAACCCTGTTTGTACACTAATCCAATCTGCTCTCTTCTTGTCTCTTAAGGTTCCACCTACCATTTTTCTTTCTATTGCTCGCTGCGTCGTCCTCAATTTAAGCTGAAACCTCTTTGTAAGTCTCCAGGTTTCTGCTCCGTAGCTAGACACCACGGCAAGACACAGCTGTTATATACCTTCCGCTTGAGGGATAGTGGGAATATACTTTTCAAGTTTGAGAATGCTTGCAAAATGTGCTCTACCCCATTCTTATTCTTTTTGTTACTTCAATTTTGTGGTTCGGCTCCGCGGTTATTACCTGCGCTAAGTAGACATAGTCTTTTGCAACTTGAAGTACACTATTACTTATCTCGAAGCGTTGCTCTCTTCCGAGGTTGTTCTACATAACTTTCGTTTTCCGCAGATTAATTTTAAGACCCACCTTTCTGCTCTCCTTGTCTAAGTCCGTGATCATGAGTTGCAATTCGTCCCCTGAGTTACTCAGCAATGCAATGTCATCGGTGAAGCGCAGATTACTAGGGTACTCTACATTAACTCTTATTCCTAGCTGTTCCCATTCTAGGCTTCTGAAAACCTCCTGTAAGCACGCGGTAAATAGCATTGGGGAGATTGTGTCCCCCGCCCTACACCATTCTTGATTGGTATTCTGTTGCTTTCTTTATGAAGTATTATGGTAGCAGTTGATCCCCTGTAGATTTCTTGCAGGGTGTTTTTATATACTCCATGGACGCCCTGATTCCACAGTGTCTGCCTGACGGCTGATATTTCTACTGAATCAAACGCCTTCTCGTAATCTATGAAGGCCTCTTCGAAATTCTGCTTGTTCCTTTGGTTGATTGAATTCTAATGTTTTCTCTACTCTGTTAGCAATTACCTGTGTAAATAGCTTGTATACTACAGAGAGCAAGCTGATCGGCCTGTAATTCTTGAAGTCCTTGTCATCGCATTTATTATGTGTTAAGATGACGCCAGCATTCTTCCAAAACTATGGTACTCTTCCCGTCAGGAGACACCTCGTAAACAGGGTGGCTGGTTTTTCAAACACAATCTGTTCTTTATCTTTCAGCAGATCTGATGTTACCTGATCCTTACCAGCAGCTTTGCCACTTTGCATGCTCTCAAAAGCTTTTCTCATTTCTTCTATCATTACTAGAGGTGTGTCATCTGGGTTACTGCTAGTTCTTATAGTATTAAGGTCATGGTTGCCCCGGATACTGTACAGATCTCTGTAAAACTCCTCCGCTATTTTAACAATCCTATCCATATTCGGCCTTCTTTGTCCCTAAGTCCATACATCCGATTTCACCTATCTCAAGTTTCTTCTTCACTGCTTTGACGCTTCCTCCGTTTTTCAGAGGGTGTTTAATTCTCTCCATGTTATACCTTACACATAGCATACTTTACGCCTTTTAATCAACTTCGAAAACTCTGCTGGTTCTATTATGTCTGTTGTACTTGAGACTTTCATGATTTGACGCTTCTTAATGAGATTCTTCGTTTCCTGGGAAAGCTTGCCAGTGTCCTGTCTAACTACCCTGCCTCAAACATCCACTGCACACTCCGTAATGATACTCGTCAGATAATCATTCATTGTATCTACGCTGAGGTTGGTTTCCTCACTAAGAGCCGAGTACCTGTTTTGAAGCAAGACTCTGAATTCCTGTACTTTCCCTCTCAGTGCTAACCCATTGATTAGCTTCTTGCGTATCAGTTTCTATGGTTCCTTCTTCAAGTGTAAACGAATTCGAGACCGTACCGTACTATGGTCACTGCATCGTACCTCGCCAACCACTTCCACATTCTGCACGATGCCTGGGTGTGCACTCATTATAAAGTCTATTTCGTTTGTATTTTCTCCATTAGGGCTCCTCCATGTCCACTTGCGGTTTCCTCGTTTTCGGTAGTAGGTATTGAAGATCCGTAAAAAATTATGTTCTTCGAATTGTATTAGTAGCTCTCCTCTGGCGTTTCTAGTACCGATTCCATGATCTTCTACTGCCTGGTCTCCAGCCAGCTTGTTCCCTACATCGGCATTAAAGTCTCCCATCAGTATGGCATACTGTGTTTTTACCTTACTCATTGCCCATTTCATGTCTTCATAAAAGCTTTCAACTGAAGATTTATTATGGCTTGATGTAGGCGCGTATGCCTGTACCACCTTCAACTTGTATATTTTATTCAGTTTAATTTCGATACCTACCACCCTTTCATTAATGCTACAGTAGTCTTCTATATTGTCACCTATGTTTCTATAAATTAAGAACCCCACTGACAGCTCTCTTCTGTCAGCCAAGCCGCAATAGCACAAGACATGCCCATTCTGTAGGACCGTAAAGGCCTCATCTATCCTCCTAACCTCACTGAGCCCTATTATATCCCATTTAACACCCTCTAGCTCCTTGAATAGTACAGCTGGACTTCCCTCACAGGATAAGGTTCTAGCGTTAAACGTGGCCAAGTTCAGGTTCCAATGGCGGCCTGTCTGGATCTAGAGATTCTTAGCACCCTCTGCTGCGTTTCAGATCTGACAGCCGCCATGGTCAGTTGCTTCACAGCTGCTGGGGAATGAGGGCCGTGGGTTAATTGACGCGTGCATGTGGGATTTAGTGGGCAGAAACTGCACCAGGGTGGCCAATCCTTCTGTGGTGAGGGAGTGCGTTCCAGGCGGTAGTTACCTGTGAGGCCGCGCCCCAGGCCTCTTAGTGCAGTGCCATCATCACGCGGTTTTTTTATGCACTTGGGAGCTGCACGGCACCGGGATTTGAACCACGGACCTTTTGCATGCGAGGCAGATGCTCTAACCACCATGCCATCGCCGCAGGAGTGAGTTACAACCTAAACTGATATGAATAAAGTAGGCGGATAAGAACAATTTTTTTGATGATACCTAAAACAAAAACGTACGAATTGCGCCTCCGCTCCACTACTTGTGCGAGACGGGGGAATAAATAATTGAAAAAATGCGTACTTTATTAAAATATGTGACATTCATTAGTTAATTATGCACTCTTGATTCCCTTTTCTCGGCATTGATTCACTACCTTGCTTATTTTGATTGGCATTGCCTCCCTTAAGGTTCGCGGTAATGTAAATTCTTTTCTTTTATAATTTCTTTACATTATTTAAATGTGCTTTGATTTGTATGCCCCCAGATTGCTATAATTACTTACAATTGCACGGCACCAGATATTTAATACCATTTACCTTCACGAAGTTCTCAGGAACGGTAGTTGTCTAACAATGGCGCATGTAGGGCCTTTACCAGATTGTAATATAACAAGCATGTATATGCTATCAGTGCGCCTTTGGTATTCAGTGTGATTGTAATAGATATCATGTCACTGCTTTAGATAAACGTTACGAATGGCCAGGTTGCCCAGCCTTAAGCATGCCTTTGTGATATCAAAAATTGTTGTAGCACCCAAAGTGGGCCGGAAAAGGGCAGAAAACATGACAGTGAGAGCAGTATTTTCTATTCTTCGGGCTCAGTTCTAATTACACAGCTCTAATTTCTTTCTAACTAGCCCAAACCGCCGCTCTTTACGACAACCTTAAGAATTATACGTGATACAAGTCAGAGATGCAGTTTCACCGAACACGACAGATAAATCTTTTGCGACACTAATGACAAGAGCGTTTTAATGCGCTATATGCGCCATCCTATCACTGCAGAAGACATTAGTGGCATAACACGTCGTACAAAACACCCTGTATAGCACGTGTGTCCGTTGTGGTAAGCGCTTACAAAGTGTATTCGGCCATTTTTCTTGCTCACTTGGCCATCTAACGCTCTGATATTGGCTGATATTCAAAGGAATGCATTTGATACAACGATATTCAGCTGTATTGTCCTGCTAAAGCATGTAATCCTTCGGTATTCAACACAGACGTCACTCTCTCGCTTTATTTCTGCTCAAGACTTACCTGTCATCGATGCTTCGAAATTGGGCCAATAGTTCACAAAAGTGTAGAACACTACCCAAGAACCTTTCAGAATGACCAACGTTGTGACGCTGGGCACATTTCCTATCAGCTTTTTTATTATGTGCAAGAATATAACCGGCATAGTTATATTGCGCGTCGCCCAATATTTCCTGGAACGGGTGAAATCAGATATCTTTCTAACAAAGAAGCGAATATATGGAGCGCACTTTTACCAACAATGATATTACCGACACTTGTACGAACACCAAGCATGCGGGAACAATAATACCGAAGGCGGTGGCTGTTGTGGCCATTATCCGGTGACACCACCGGTGAATAGGACAGAACACGAGCACTACATGCCTATCGGTTACTCAAAGGGCGAGGAAAGCACTTTTGCGCGTACCGAGGGTGACCGATTCTTTGCGAATACTCTTACCTCCGACTTCACTTCTGTCGTGCATGAGTACACACTGACTTTGTCATTCCTTGTTTTTTCCCTCATTTCAATATTGAAAGTTACAGTAGTCGACCAGACGCCATTCCAGCGAACGTTCAATCCTTCTTTCATTTTGATATTTACCTCTTTTGCCTCTCTTTTATGGTGGGTGTTCATGTCGTGGCCCTAACAGCAGATGTGCAGAGTAAATACTAGCAAATGTTTGCATGCATTCCATAGCGTGAGTTATAGTGCACATTTGCATGCAGTGTACATCCAACCAATGCCTCCTTATAACTCGTGCTAGTGTAGGAGCCTACAAACGGTATAAGACAAATGAAAAAAAAGAGGATTAGACGTTTTAATCACATATAATTAATACTTCTTGTCCTTCGATGAACTTCTTTCGCATACCGAGAGAGAACGAGGTCGGAATGCAGATATTAATTTTTCCTTTTAATTATCCTATTTTTTATGTCTACTGACTGGCATTGGTGAGCATGGTAGAGTGTATTGCAAAATGTTGATGTTTGGCAGCAGAGCCGCCCTTTCGGTTGTATACCTCTTTCTAAGCTCCACATATACCACGTCCACAAAGTATTGTTTAGAAGGCTCCATGCTACCATGGGGTCTCATAGTCTGCATCTAACTGGAGTGGCCTGCTGGGACGGCTCTAAACCTTGTCGCATGGGAGTAACTGCTTTTAATGGAAAACATAAATGTATCCAGCTCAATAACTCTCACCTAGTCACGTTCAGTATCTTTAAGAAATTGTTTCCAGCCAGTTAGCTTTGAAATCAATGTTGTCGTTTGCACTTGCATTCTTGGGTGTTGCATGAGAACCGGGTAATGGTCACTCCCTCGCGTTTCGAGGTCTGTACACCAGTTCATATCTCGTGCAATTTCAGGAGAGGCTATAGCGAAATCTAGACAGCTGGCATAATTATAAGCTTTTATAAACGTTACTGATCTATCATTAAGTAGAACAAGACCACAGCAACCAATTGCTTTTTCAAATGTTTTCCCACGTGAATCGGTAAGAGTACTTCCTTCGTATTTGATGTATCGATTCGCATCTGATTTATCTAGTCCTTCTAAATGTGTTTCATTTTTTAGGGCCGAAGTTCTTCTTAGTCCCTTGTCCTGAGTCACGCGTAACCAGCAGTATTTCCCGAACAGTGTAATAGTAGATAGCGCTGTCTCATTGATGCTTCTCGTCTTCTTTTCTAGATAGCTTTGGTCCGATAAATGTGCGTGCAATAGGACAGGCGAAAGCACAGACAGACAAAAAAAAACAAACGAACGAACGGACGGACGTACGGACGGAAGGACGGACCGACAGAAAGACAGACAGACAGACCGTTAGACAGACAGACATACGGATGAATGAACGGACGGACGGACAGACAGAAATACAGACAAGCGAATGAACGGATGGACGGACAGACAGTTGGATGTACGGATGGACGAATGGACACATGGACGGCTACACAGACAGTCAGATAGACAGACGAATGAATGGACGCTTCACCCCACTTATCATCATTCACTCCATGTATATTATTTGATTTTTTTCTTTAGAGTATTGCCAGGCTGCTATCATAATTGGATGTCTACTGCCCTTGAGCTTTGCTCACTTGCTCGATTGGACGAAAAATGTTTCATTGCTTATAACATTTGAACCAGTAATAATGATATTTTGTTTTTCGAATGCGCCACCCCTGATCCCTCTGTCTGGTCTTAAGCTCAAGGTAAATCAGGGAAAATCAATTTTAAAAAATACCCATCTATAAGGATTACTTCTAGCTCCATAGCCTAACGTGTTTGCCTGCTACTATGCATCATGAAATATCAATCACATAGCACAAATTCATACACCTTAGAACATGTGCAGAAGGCGCATAGTGCTTGAGTAATGGCGAAAGAGATGTTACTGAAATTCAAATTTACTGCCATCATTTGTATATTTGTTACAAATATTGTTACGTAGCTTTTAGCTTTGGGTAACGTATTCAAGAAGTCATTGTCACGTAGAATGTCTTGGTAAAAGAATGTCCTGGTATGGTCAAGAATATGCAGATACCTTACAGTATGGAACCACCATTTACCTTCCCTGCTTCCTATGGGAAGTCACGACCATAGCACGACTGCGATACATCTTTGTGAACCCACATACTGCACAATATATATGGTAATTTCCTTTGGTGATTGGCTGCAACATATCATCAGTTCTTTTATAATATCACCTTCATCCATGTAAAAAACTACAACAAACCAGATTCTGCGCTTTATTGCTCAAATTCGAAGTTATCTGATTCCCCTTATCATTAGAAATCACATCTGATTGTCCACTTCTAAGTTTATGAAAAAAAAATAGAATTGCATTTAGAAAGCGAATAAACCAAATAAACCTTTAAGCAGTGAAGTTATGAGAGGTATAAAAAGTGAAACTGTTATGCTCCTTCAGAAAGCATTACAAAGTTTGCCTAATAAAGTCCGGTTGTTGTGTAATCCATTGTTTTACTCCGCTATAGAAGCAAGAACGTTCTTCATTAGAGTTAATCATTGTGCGACGATTAGAGTTTCAAATTTCATAAATATAGAAGCCACCTAGGAGCAACTTTTACTTTTGAGTAGTCATTCAAAGATATAAATATCCGGTATTTTAATATTAGACTAATTTACGTGACTATTATCGCGCCCAAGGCGCATTAGTTACTAAAATGCCCTTTCAAAAAGCATCACTCTAAAGAAAAAAAAAAGCGAGAATGCAGAAACGGGCTCCGTTTCTCTTTCGGCGCGGTGATTTTCTCCCTTTTGGGCGCCATACCCGTTGCGCCCTCTCCCGGAAAGGACCAAAGGTGTAACGTTTCTCCTTCAGTTTCTCCTCAACCACGGAATTTTGAGCCTCTGAGAAGGAGGAAGAAGTGTCCCTTTAGAAAAAACGCTTGTTTCTGCGCCCTGTATTTTTTAGTGAAACAATGGATTTTTCGAGGTGCCTCGCCTCTTCGTCTTGCAGTGATGGCCACTGAGCATGCCAGAGTCCCGCCTGGTCAGAGGTCCTCACACCCGTCGACCACAACGAAGCGAGCTGGCTCCCGCAGTGACACTGAAGACACTGATTTGTATTCTATGTCGGAAGACAACACATCCGATAACAGCTTTATACCTGTCCGGGGTAAGAGGGCGAATAGAAGGACTTCGAATAAATAAGCATCAAATCCTGTAACTACAGCGACTGTACAGTCAAGGTCTGCGCGCTGGCCGCACATCATCATCTTGATGCCCGAAAATCTTTCAAGCAACCTGCGACTTCTGAACAGGCAAGCCCTTTCCGTTGCTCCGGAATGTGTGGTGCCTGATCGAATTAAGGACGTAAGAGTAAACCAAAGGAAGAATATTCTCGCCATAGACGTGCACGTTGTGAGTGCGCTAGGACAGCTGCAGCAAATGACTGAGCTAAGCGGCATTGAAATGCGCCGCTTTATCCCGATAAATGATAAATCAATTGCCAGTTTAATTTATGACATCGACATTGCCATTCCTAATGTTGACTTACCTACCCTATTCAAGCCTCAAACGAGGGACCTGACAAGTGCGGCGCCTTGGAAATACGCGCTGCGTTAAAGTGTTTTTCAAGAGAGTTGCATACCGTCCCACGTTAAAGGTCGACATTTCCGACATCCGGTTCGACCATTCACCCAAAAGTCACTTCAATGTCATGAGTGCTTGAAGCTAGGACACGTCAAGGGCGTATGCCCCAACTCACGACTGTGTCCCCGTTGCGCTGAACCTCATGCCGAAGACGCCTGTCGGGCGACTACTCTGAAGTGCGCCACGCTGCCTCGTCGAAAGGCTGTCCTCGAATCCAAAAGGAGCGCGCGGTTTTCAGACAAATTACACGACACACAAGGAGGAAGCCGAAGTAGTCCGGCGTCGGCCTCGACGTCGGCATCATCGAAACTCTTCAAGGAAGGCACATTCCAGAAATGCCAGTTCCCACTGATTAGCGGTTCCACCCAGAAGCGCCTTGAAAAGACCCACCACTTCTACGAAAGAAGCGGAGAAGCCTCCTTCTTGAGAGGAATGGCCTGCACTCCTGACCTGCCCTTCTGCCAAGGAACCTCGGCAGGTTACGGCCATACCAGAGCTGTATCCAGCCATTGAAGATTTGCCTAAAACAGATCGCCCAGTGATCTCGGCGCTGCGTTCCCTCATAGAAGCCATCCGAGCGATATTAGTCGACTTGAAGACAGCATCTTCTCGAAGCGCACTTGGAGTATTGGACGCCCTAAGCCCAGTGCTTGAATCTCTCAACTAGGAAGATGGCTACTCACGCCTCATCATTTCGTAAAGAAGCCAGGCTGCATCCTTCATTCAATGAAACGCCAGAGGACTAAAATCAGGCCTTTCAGAATTTCGTCAGCTACGCTTACAAACATGTTTCCACTCATCGTCATTTGTGAACCCAATTTGTCGAAACCTATAAGAATTTTGGGGTATGAAGCTGTCGTGTCTTCGACAAACGGCGCGTACAGCAAAATCATCGTCTTTAGTCGTATTGAACTGACGTATATTGTGCAACCAATTGCTCCTCAAGATGACAATCAGTATGTCTGCATCACTGCGAAAAAGAACAAACTCAAGTTTACTCTCATAGGCGTTATATATCGCCGTCGAATAATCTCGATTACTGTAGATTAGCGGATATTTTGAGAATGTGTCCTGCACCAAGGATCATAAAGGTGATTTCAATGCGCACCTTCGCGCATGGGGAAGTACGCGGACAAATCCAAGAGGACGCAGTTTAGCAAACATCGCTTAAAACAAGGTCTCATTCTCCTGAACGACGGTAGGTCCACTTTTCTTCGAGGGGTGACATACGGCAGCTATCTCGACCTTGCTTTTGTCTCCAACTCCCTCGCGAGATACGTCAAGTGGTTTCCAGATGTTAAGACACGAGGAAGTGATCACATTCCAATATACTTTAACATGAAAGGCTTGTCTAGTTGTGGTCCACGGACGACCATTCGAGCAGTCGAATGGACCAACTTCAAATCTGACGTGGAAGATGCTTGCAGCAATGGCCTACGATTTGGGTTAGAGTAAACAAAAGTACAATGCAAAACGCTACTCACACGGTGACGATAATTCCGCACGAAACGACTGTGACATAGAATTGGAGCGACTCCGAGCACTTCTCCGGGCGGAGCGTCGGTATCGGCATACAAAATTAATTTCCAATTTTAGGGCAGCCAGGAGGATGTAAAAGAAGATTTGGCGTCGCATGAATAGATTAGCGTAGGAATGATGGACAACGTTTTGCCAGTCACTAAACCCTCGAGAACCACTCTCGCAGATTTGGGAAACGGTGCACGGTCTGCGTCACCCTACTAAACAGCGTTTTTCATTCAAACCGCTTGCGCTCTTTCAAGGGTGGCAAGACATCCATGTCGCAGAAGAGTTCTGTGCGCAGATCGCCAGCCAAGCCACTCGTCCATATTCTCTAGTGAGAGGTGACGTCCCCCGTTCCCGTGACTACCACTATGACCTCCCTTTTACAATAAAGGAGCTCGAGGTGGCACTAGTTCTCTGCAGGCGTTAATCTTCTCTGGGTCCAGATGGTATTCCGTACAGAGCCTTGTGCAATCTTAAGGAAGGTGCAAGGAGAGAGTTGTTGAGCCTTTACAACATCTCACGGAAGGATGGAAATGTTTCTAACGACTGGAAAGGAAGCCGCTTGGTACCCATCTTGAAGCAGGGAAAATCCCCACTCGAACTCGCCTCATACAGCCCAATAGCGCTCGCCAGCTGCGTAAGAAAGATAATGGTAAGGATGATACTAGGCCGCATGGAGTGATATCTTGAATACTGCAAGATTTATCCGAATTCCAAGACTGGTTTTCGACGCGACCGCTCTTCCATTGACAATTTTGTTGATGTTGTTTCGTACGTTCTGCACGAAAAATCCCGTAAGCGACTATCTACAGCTTTGTTTCTAGATGTGAAAGGCGCGTATAATAATGTAATACATGAAGTCATTTTGGGTTCTCTTGCGGTGGTTGGCCTTGGTGGTCGAGACTTTCGGTGGATCTTGAGTTACCTAGCTGCAAGATCATTATTTGTGTTAACAGAAGATGGCCCAACTACGCGATGCTATACATCCAGGGGTGTTCCTCAAGGCGCAGTTCTTAGCCCGACGCTATTAAGTCTTGCACTAATTGGCCTTGCTGAATACTTGCCAAGTGCCATTAAAATCTCAATATACGCAGACGACATCCGTGTCTCAACTTCAGCAGTCACACATCCTCAGATACGTTCCCGGCTTCAAAGAGCAGCAACTATGATTGCCAACTACTTGTTAAAACAAGGTTTCGGCATATCACCAGAAAATTGTGCGCTAGTGGCCTTCACTCGCAAAGCAATGACCCCTACGTCATCTCAATCTGCGAGCGACCGATTTCTTACGCCAGAAACCACCGATTTCTGGGCATCATTATTGATAGGGGCCTCTGTTGGAGTCCGCATGTGGCCCATATAAGGAAGCGCCTGACCGCTATTTTCTAATTGTTCAAGTTCCTGGCAGGAAAGACGTGGGGGATGTCAGTAGAAGAAATGTTGGAGCTCTACAGAGTCCTGTTTCTCGGTTTCCTGAGATATAGCTTGCCCGCGCTTAGCAATACGTGCAATACCAATGTTCGTGCTCTACAGGCAGAACAAGCGCAAACATTGAGAGTGTGCATTGGTCTGCCCAGATGTACGTCAACAGAGGCAACAATTGCACTTGCTGGTGACTATCCGATACAAACTCACATTCTTGTAGAAGTCATGAAAACGTGCATAAGACACTTTGCACGTGCTCCATGTCGTCACCTTGCACTGTTGCCTTCAGAGAAGCGCCAAGCATTGTTCGTTAAAATGATTGTGAAGTACAACGAAACTTCCCTCGGGCTTCACTCCTGCATCTCAACCATCGATACGGTCTTGGTGTCTTATTCGACCCACAGTGCATCTTAGTGTACCAGGGATCCGGAGGAAATCTGAGCTTTCATCGCCCGTGCTGAAACAACTGTCTCATTTCTTTTGCATGAGAAATATTCAGGCAGTGTACATATATATACCGATGGCTCCACGAACCACCAGTGTTCGTCCGGTGCAGTAGTTGTCCCAGCAAGAGGTATTACCATCAGCTTTAGGACAGACCCCTCCGCGGCATCCACAGCAGTGGAACTAGCTGTTTTGCGCACTGCACTTTGTGTGATCAATCGAAAACCACCGCAACAATGGTCAATTTTCAGCGACTCAAGGGCTGCCCTACAATATGTGCTCTCAGCACTGCGTCGCGGGCCGTACGAACAGCTTGTTTTCGAAATTCGATGCCCTCTCCACACTTCACACGAAAAGGGGCATCATTTGACGTTGCAGTGGCTGCCAAGTTACTGCGGCGTCTTAGAAAACGAACAAGCAAATACTGCCGCGTGGGCAGCTCTTGAAGGAACACGAGAAGAAGTCATTCCACTTGCGCGGAGTAATATTTGACGATGTGCACGTGAAATCACGTTTTCGCTATGGTGCCCACCGAGCAACGAGACGTATCGTCAACACCATCTGTCCTCTTTGGTGGCTCTTCGCATGCCCACTGGGCTCAACCGAAGAGAAACCACCCTTCTTCATCGCTAATGGCTATGAGTGGCATTTACAAAACCTTACTCCTTTGCCATAGGAATGGCCGACAACGCTCTCTGCGATGCCTGTCATTGCGAAGAGACGCTACGCCACATCCTGTGTGACTTGTCGTTGTGTGACATCCAGAGACAGTCACTGGCGTTCGTTCTTGCGCGCATCGACAACAGCCAAATGTCTGTGGACACTATTCTGTCATGTGCCCGAGAGAAGACATTGCAACCGAAGGCGACAAAAGCTATGTTGAAATTCCTACGTGACACAGACTTGAACAAGCGGCTGTAACAGCAAATTCACACTCCGCTAAAGACAAGACTGGACTATGACTGAGTGTGCGCGCGTGTGCTGCCGAATGTGCTGTGTTTATCTCTCTTCCCTCTCTCCTCTCTATCTTTCATCTCCCCCGTCTCCTTCCCATGCGCAGGGTAGCTAACTGGCTGCCTGTAGGCTGGTTAAACTCCCTGTCGTTCTTTTCCTCCTATTTTCCTTCCTTCCTTCACAGAGTCCAGAAGGTCAATTACGCGGCTTTTAAAGTTGGCCTTCCCGTAGCATATGGGAGCAGCCCATGGTACGGGCTGCTCCCCAGTTCTCGTTCTTCCATCAACGAGAACTGGGGAGGAGTTCTTTAGGACATCAATAAAGTTAGTACCTGCCTACCAACTAGCTGTGAAATATTACAAAAAATCCCTTGAATGCGCGCTAACTACGCATGAAATATTCATATAAAGTTGCGTTGCCGATTGGGTATGTAATCGCAAAGGGCACTTCAAGAATACAAGTAAATGAGTTTGGCCTGCCTTGTTTTGCCTGTCTGCATTTATATTTCTGTAAAAACTGTAAAAAGTTCAGTAAATTCTGTAAAAACACAAGCTGATTTTATTCTTTATTCCTACGGGCTTAGAATTGAAGTGTGGGAGCTAAAAAGCGTTGAATGTGTTTGTCTTTTTTCATTCCCTATTAGGTTCGTGCACTGAAGGTACCTGACTTGGATACTGAAAGCTTTGTGAAGCGCAAAGTTTGCGGAAATGGTCAAGTTCCTTTGATCTTAGTACGTGCTAGACTCCTTGAGTACGTGCCTTTTCAGAGAGCAGAACATTACGTGATTCCGTGGAGCTTTCCAAGAATGTAACATTGCATGCAAAGCATCGGCTCTTGTACTGAACGAATGGTTATGATTGTGTCACTCGCTGGTGGGACAGCAGACACGCTGGCTGTCTCACCAGTATATATGACACGTGTCATGGGGTCACCTGCATTATTTTGAAGATGACAAACTTTGGAACTGCTGCTGTCTTTTATACGAGGCATAATACCACCTTATGATGTATAACATACTAACGGAAATGAACACTACCCTCGGGTTGCATCGATACATGACTGCTTTTGTAGCATTTTCTTTTACAGATCTAATTGTATTAAATATAACCCTCATGTACCCCATGTCATAGGAAGCAAATGATGAAGCGATGACGCCCTTCACAACTTGCGTTTTCTTACACTTGAGTATGACTCAACAATTTATCTTTTTGGTCCTATATACTACACTGATGAATTTGGATCCTAAAACTATGCAAATATGCCACATGAGGTGTACTTTTTTATGTGTGAGCAAAGTGTAGATGCTGAGAAAACGACAATGAGGCACTGGATATTAAAAGAGTGTGAATAGACGTTAGTGATGAATGACATTGTGCATATTTGAATCAGGAGCAGAGATTCTGCAAGTACTCCTGCGATCAATGCTTCACTCATGTGTTCCGGTCGTCTCTCGGTAAACTTGCTTCATATCGGGTTTTGGGTTTCCCAGCAAGCTCCAAAAAATGTGATCAGGTTTATTCACTTTATAAGCGTTTCACGAATGAGGACCGCACAATAAAACAATGCAAGGCTGGCAAAGGCAGCACAAACTCTTGCGCAATTACAGCATGGATCTTTTTGTGTCATTTTTAAGGCGCATATGCGTTGGTGCGCCTACTTCACTATACTGACAACAAAAGAAACAATGTCTCTATTACCGATTCAGAAAAATGCGTCTTCATGATCTTGACGACTAAACATTTATCTTGAAGCTTCATAGCTGGTTATTTCGTTTTTACAGGACGTGCTTGTAATGTACCTTGTATTGCCTGTATTCACCACTATTATCATCCAGTGGTGGTGCATAACTGTTGATGGTATACAAGCACAACTCAAGCTATGTGAAGCTTTCAATACAGTGGTACCATAACGCGACAGCAATACAGTTTATGGCGTACTTCTTCAGAACTGCAACGTCATGCTGAACAACACATTCGTGTGTGAATGGTGCAGTACGACATTGAAAAAAAATTTTATTTAGGTCCTTCGGGACGTGAACTGGGACGTAGCGGGACACTCCCACGTCGGGACAGATAGGCCTGAATTCTTCTTATCGCATTTTGAATTCTTTGTCTTCTTCTTGGAGTATCTGCTATGAAGTAAAATAAGCAGTGTTAATTAGGCGATACAGAACATTCACAAAGATTTTATCAACTTTCTGTAGGTGACTATTAGATAATATATCTTGGGAAAAAGCTTACTCTACGATACAGTAAAGCAACTTCAAAAGTAATTTTTCTGGTTTTGTTTTCTAATACGTGCGTCAAGAACACTTGTTAAACGGGCACAATGCTCAAATTGTAACGCATGCGCTTTGTAACATCTCGGTAAAAAAACAAATAAAGGCGAAAGAAGACGTACATAACTACAAATATATGTTGGACACCTTAATATATTTTTGTTTCATTTTGATTTTCTACGTTTAAGAGCCACCCTTACAGAAACTACTCAATAATAATGAGCTTGTGCTGGCCTTAATTGTAATTAAAGAAGGGTCACTTTTTCTACAAGGTAATACGAGAAGGGTGAATGACACTAGCTGTTGCCATATACCACTAGTTGCATTCACCATTGGCCTGCCTTCTAAGCAAGTATGCAGGTTCGCATAATTTTGACCATGAAAATTTACAACGCCCAGTTTACTGTTACTTGAGTGGGTTAACACGGAGGCTGTCTCGGTAAGGGAAGTGCTTTATTTATAGAAAGATAGCGTTATAGCATTGGACTTCAGCTTGGTTCAAACCGCGTAACCTAGTTTTGACCTTATCACTTTTCTCATGTCTATATTATTTAGAATGCAGAATTGCCACACTTGAACTGCATAGTATCATTCTTGTGCACTCAGTCATAAAGATGCGAGAAAGGTGCGCTTGAACACTGCTACTACAACGATGCGTCTTTAAAGTCAAAGCGATGGCCTTGGTTTCATTTGAATGCTTGTTTTACACGTTATGGCTGGGTCAATGCTTCCGCGGCGTAAATAGCCCTGTAATCATTACGACAATCTACGGTGGTTACACTCACACTTCTGCAAGAATGGTGCGTAGCCGAGGCCACCAAGACCATATCCGTAGCTCAAACCATAGCTGCCAATTCAGTAGCCGTATTGAGGATATCTATCGCCATAAGTGAAAGGTGGCATGTCGTGCACCGCTGACACAGCGGCAGAAATGGGAGCGTGGTAGGCAGCATAGGTTAGAGCAGCCACAGAGTAAGGGTAGCCAGCAAAGGCACAGCTGGCCAGGGCCGGGACAAGGCAGGTGCGGAACTGAGTAAAATAAAGTAGCATCTTCGTACATTGGAATGCACCGGGTATACCAATATTATTACTGAAAAAAACCCCAAGCTTAGTGAACTTCCCCTGTGCAATAGCAACATCTTCTTTGGATGACTCACATGATTTATAGAATCCTAATAGATTCAAAGTTGTCAAAAAGAAACATGCTTCAGAACTATCACGGATGGTTTCTTTTTATTTGTGATGTTTATCTCTCTTGAAATGCGTTATAAGTAGTCCAATTTACGGGGCTTATCTGCAAAAAGTCCAGGTTGCAGGTTACTTTGAATTCGTTTGGTGCGAAAAAGGTGCGCAAATGTGCTGTTCAAGAGTGCTGTGGGTATTGTAAACGAATGTTCCGGTTTCGACATGGAAGACAAACTTACCGGTCATTAAAGAACGGTCGATGAAATTTACATGCATATTATACCTTATATTTGGCAGGCTTATTGAAAATGAATCTATTACACAAAGAATGTTTCACCCTTATGTATAGTGTTTTGAGACATAACACAACATAGCGGTCTTTCGGCAACCTACCAAGAACAATTGATTGTAAATTTTTGTATTACGGATAGCCTGAGGAGTAAAATAATAGTTTAGAGCTATTCATTCGATAACCTTTCTTTTATCTACCTGAAGAGCTATAGTCAGTACTTAGGACCCATATAGTACTGCAGGACGAGCCGAGATTCTCACCATGACTGGAGTGTCGTGCAGTTACCGAAGCAAAAAAACTGGTGCTTCCTCTCGGCAGTCATTCTCTTTATAGAGTAGATGGGTGATGTCCGCCATTCTGTCTCTTTTTTAGTTGAATCGAAATTCAAAGTTAGACAAGCAACGAGGCCGCTTATTCTGGACATGTATGCGTGTCTAGTTTTCTGTGTTTATCTCAAGCAAAGCAGCTGCTTGTTTTACTGCTCGTTTACACACTCCTTGCCATGAACACACCGTTGAATGACCCACCGTAAGCCACGTGTCGTGAGCCCCTTGATTTCTGGTCACTGATCTCGCTGATGCTCATAGCAGGCTGAACTTCTTTTGGATGTCGAGTATTATAAGCAAACCAAAAGAGACAGCATTTAGGTGGCGTCGGAAGTTCAAGTTTTTTTTTCATGCGCTTGCTTCTACGAGCGTGGTGTCATACGTGGTCTGAGTTCATTGCTAGTGGTGCGTATATAGCACATAGATAGTCATGGGTTTATGTTAAGCCCCCTAATGGAGAAATGAGATGTAGGGCTAGCATTACTTAATGATTTACTTATATGAAACTTACTGATAGAGGTAACGGTACGCTGAAATGTTTCTGACTTGGGCCTCTTTGCGTTCTTTAGAAAAAGTATTGCTGGACAAAAAAGCTATGTGCTAATTAAGATGCAGCCAAGAGAGCCTGTTCATGAGTTTCTCAAAATATTTCTGGTCAACTAATTGGGCCCTATTACTTGTTATTATAAATTTTCGTTATTTGACTTTGCAAGAAGGCTCACTTAAGTACTCAAAAATGAGCTGGACCCGCAGACACTGGTTGACCAGTGGAATCCTTAACTCAGTCACGAAGAAAAAAATTTATGCGCACGCTACGGTAATACCCCTAAGAAATAAATTATTTTCACTTTCAGTTGTCTCCGCACTCAAACTATTAAATCTTGGGCAAAGCATAGTAAAGATCACAAAAAATGATTCAAGATGTCCTATTTTTAAGTAGATCATGACAGCAACAGCCTGTCGCAAGTGGTGGATAAAGGAAATTCATAAGTGGAGGCTTACTTTCGTTCAGCGTAATAAAAATATTTTCTAACCAGTTCCACACCATCACAACCGTAGAAATTGATGAGCAGGTCGTACGATTCACCTTGGTCTATTTACGCTTGTTTTGTGTTTGTCTCAGTCAAAGCGGCAGATTCGTGCGCATGCACCGGCTGGGCTAGCCACTAAATCTTCCGAAGCCCGCGTTCGTTGGCGTTTTGCTTCCTCTTTTTTTTTTTACCTAAAGGCCTGACCACACCTACCCGTCGCAGAGCGTCAGCGCGTGGCATTTTGACACGGCATCGTGCCATATCCTTGTAGAAAGAGAGGACGCGTAACTACGCGAACATGCGTGCCTTCTAGAGACGACGCGACGCTACGTCATAATGCCAGGCGCCGACGCGCTACGGCGGGTACGTGTGGTTAGGCCTTTATTTCGCGTGCAACTTCTGACGCAGGCACTTCGATATTGCTTAGCTGGTTGTTCTGGCAGACAAATAGACCATTTTGGCAGACGCCATCTGCGCGTGCGCATCGGAAACGCTTCAGTGGTGCCACCCCGAAACATTTTTGTTGGCTCATGACCTCTGAAACCTGTCTGTGCACAATTTCGGAGACAATTGGTGCAAACGAATGCTCAAGCTACCACGCTGTCACGTTGACCGGAAAGATACGAAATTTGTTTTTGGCTATCACCGCTAAGGGCCCTCTACGCGTCGTGAAAAAGGTCGATTCGCCCAAATTTGTGATGGTGAGCCTCACCGGCAAGCGTGCGCTGGTGTTCCAAATGCGAAACCTGCTCGGCGTCCGTGGCGGCAAAGAAAACCTGCAGGTACGGTGTCGTAGTGGTGACTATTTGATACAGAATCGAAGATTTGGCTCCCTTAGAAACAAGTCTCTGTTATTGTTATAAGTGCTACGATATCATCTCAATGATATGCAATGTACCCATTTCCCGCTTCCACCTACACTACCGGTGGGCGTTCCTGCTTCCATATACTTGTTCGGAGGCCAATTTCACTTACGCATTTCTGACAAAATCAGAATGAATCCTGTAAATTTCTCAGTGTTTGCGCAAAACAAAATACGCGGCGTGGTTCACTTGGCATGATTTGTCTTGGCGATCTCTATTTACTGTGTTGCGTACGCATAGACCCTTCTCCTGTGCTCTTATAACGACGGGAACGACGCGTATTTCTGACAGATTCTTTAGATTACGTGGTTTCAAGTCTGGTGTGGGCACAAAGCTTTACTGTGTCACGCGATCCACACGTCGGACTACTAGACCACTAGAATTTACTTCCGTTTCCAAATCGGATGGTCACCTCGACTTACTGAAAGAATTGGCTTGCTTCCGAGTTGATTGTCGGGCATTGGTGGCTGCTCGCCTGCAACCATATCTGATCATGCTGACAACATGGCCTCGAGGACATACCGAGGCGCCACCTACGTAATGAAATCACTCATAGGATACCGGGTTGTGTTGTCCGTTAGAACACCGCAATTCGTGCTCTTTTTCTCCGGACACTGCGCATGCTTCTTTTTGTTTTGAAGCTTAATGCCTAAAGAAGCGAAAAGACCTAATAATACATTCAAGCAAACTACGAAATGGCACCCCCAGTGCACTCTCGTATTTAGTTTGCATCGTAAAATCGTGGCTAAGGACCGCTGAAGCCATGGGGGACAATGCGCGAGCAGCCATGGGGGACGATGCAAGCAAGGTGAACGCACGCATCCTAGTTGTGACGTCAAAACGACCGCAGCGATGGCCTCTCTAGTGGAGGCCCTCGCGGCCAATATGATGCCGATCGGTTCGTACAACCAATGCCTTGGTACAATTGAGTTTTAGCCGCTGGTTACGGGTACCGGTGTGCTTGTCTTGCTATATCAACATGAGTATACTTACGTACAATACAGTTGTCGTATTTCTTGTAATCTATGCATTATTCATCACTGCTCTGTCGCCTTGCCTCTTACACATAATAGCCTGCGTGATCTAACGCAAAACAAACAGCACGATGACTTTGCTTACGTAATTCTCCACCGCTAAAACCTCGGCAGCTTAAGAACTCTTTCTGCCACGAGGAATCAAACAATAAACAAAATGTAAATCCTCTTTTTATTTTTAATACCGCTTGTTACGCAAAAAAATGTTTGTCATCTAATGGACTGCCCTTCGATGATTGGGCTGGTCAGAAATAGATCGCGAGACGTGACTTGCGTTTGATAAGGTAAGGCCGCCATGTACAAAACGTGCGCAGCAATATTTATCCTTCACATCAGTTATACCATGGTTTTTGGAGCGGCGTGCCTTCCGACGTTTGGTTGATTAATAGACGAACATTTTGAGCAAAAAGCACAGGTAAACTCCGCGAAGCCTGCCAATATTCTTACTATTCCTGTATTTGCAAACCGTGATCTTTCTTACAATTTTTTCATTGCAGGAAGCGGCACTAGCAGAAAAGCAAGGTCTAGACAGTTTTAGAGCGTCTCCGAAATGCGCAGTGATATTTCACAAGGTATACGCAGAAACACTGCAACTTCGTTTGGTTCTAGTGTTGTCGCTGTTCAGAGAAACACAAAAACTACGGGGAAGACTGCACGGTCCGGAAGTTTAGTTTTGAGCATTGCCTAGTAACTCATACCCCGTGCGAACCGATGCTCATTGTAATAAATGTCAGTATGGAGAGTATAGATGGTTCTGGCCGTTGATAATTCATAGAGAAATTCAGAGGGTGACAGGTTTTTTTTTTTGTCGGTGTAAAGCTAGCGATTGATTACCTTCAAGTGCCGCAGTGCCTGATATAAACTGTCAGGTCATAGACGATTTCACGACTCACAATGACCATGATGAAACATTAGTGAAACATATTCTAAGCGATGCTAACTTGCGAACGAATTTGGATAGTAACAGGTTTCTTTTTCTGTTTACGCAAAGGTAGCGACTGCTAAGGGGCTTTCTTCAACGTCAGCAGTGCCTGACGTGAACTGTAAATACCGTAGCAGTGGGATATAACTTGAGACACCTGCATTTATTTTGTAGCGTCCGGAGTTGTAATTTAGCATGCACATTCTGTAAAAAGTTTCTCGGGAGTTAGTTTTATCGACCTGTTCATAGGGTGGCAAAAAACCTTGGTGGACATTTTTGAGAGATTGGTTAGTATATATATATATATATATAAACTCCTTCCATTAAGATATTGTTTTGTGCCGAACCAGCAACGATTTCCTACTCCCATACCGGCATATTTTAATGCTCAGCCTACGTACTCATGCCTTTGTTTCTACCGCGAACGCTGGCATGGGTGCAATCGTAAGAACAACAAAATATGATCATTGAGTGTCTTATGACACAACAAGCAAAAGCGGTCAAGAAGTGACTAAACAATGCACAAAAGTGGCTAACAATAGAAAGTTTTCAACTTTTCTAACTCAGTTTTCTTCTATTAGGCTTGATGTAGAACTGATGAGGTTTGCGTCACATCAGCAACACTCTTTTTATAAATTTTTCTGTGATGAATAAAGTGGTTTCCTAAAACCGACAATGAAATAGTAAAAAAACACGTAGGAAATTGTAGAAATAAAATACAATAGTATGCACTACAATGCTGAAACGCACGCCATCCTATCAATATTCTACATTATATGGATTGGCGCAGCACTGCATGTATACGTACGTATAGCTACTGATCGCATGCGATTAAGTCCAGTGTCCACTGAAAATCTTTTAAAGGAGATGCTCACTATAGCCGCGTATGCTTTGAAGCACCTCAATCCAAATAATGTTTTTAGTGTGAGACGTTATTCTTCCGAACATGCCAGTTTCTTTCTCTGAAAGTTTGTCTTTGCGAAGACGCTGGTTTTTTTTGGCTGATTCATTTATATTTGCATACTTTAGGCGTTTCCGTAAAATGGGACCAGCTTTCTTATTATCACAACCACAGCAGCATTCAAGTGAGTTATATTCTATGTGCCAAGCATAACCGACGCACCAAGCATATCTAATCAGTGCATTGAAAATGATCAAAAGTTAGCCACTCAACACCATAATGACGTGACATCTATTTTACTTTCTACAGTTAAATCCACCCTAACGATTCTTTCTGATCACCGCAGCATCGCTATCCTTACGTTTATTACAAGTGCGCTTATTCTTCTTTCAATAAAGCCCGCATGTCAAGGTCGAAGCATCCGATTCACACCGTACCAATAACACCCTTCTAGTTTCCTGTAGGCCGTTCTACACCACTACGCTTTGCGCTTTACTACTTTTTTCTCGCTTTCCCAAGTAGCATAATCATATCTCAAGGCTATTCAATATTAAACCGCGGTCTCTAGTACCACAAATACTGCAAACACAAAAATTATATTGTATTGTCTTAGTTACAAGGTGTAATGTTCGCATAATACTAGCTCGCTCTTTCAGAAAGGCGCTGTATTAAAAGAGAGTAGGGCCATGCGTCGCCTAGTTGTAGTCGACTAAGTTCTTCAGGATAACATTTAGGTAAATATTGTCAAGTGCATCCTGCGAGAAAGACGAAGGCGACAGTGTATGCGCGCATCTGCACGGTTTTATGCAGAAAGCAACACCAAGAAAGACGAGAAACTTTCGGGCGCGTGGTAAATAAAAAAACCGACCCGCTGCTGCTTTCTCAGCTTCTTCAAATACGACCTCTGTATTCACGTCGCGACACTGGTGGAGGTGCTGGTGCCTGCAACCTGATGCAGAAAAGCATTGTTCGGGATCGTACACTCAGCCCGGAGCCTTAACATCTTGTTACGACTCCAGTACACCGATTCAGCCGGCGCCTACTAGGCCTAAGTCTGGAACTCTTGACTGCATCTCCTCTTGCCAACACGGTGGCCCCTTCAAAGTCTGCGAACTTCCATCCTGCCCAGACGACTTTTTCTTCCCATGTAACTTTTCAGCCTCCTCGTGTTCCCGAAGTCTTCCGTGGAGAAGCGTATGAGGATGTCGAGGACTGGCTCGACCAGTTCGGGCGGACCGCTGTGGTAAATCGCTGGAGCGCACAAGAGAAACATGGCCGTGCCTATGTCGCAATAGAAAATAGCGCTCGCACATGGTACGAGAACAGACGGCCTACTTTCCAAACCTGGGACAATTTCCGCCAAAAGCTTTTCGAGACATTCTTGAGTGCCGACCGACGGGATCTCGCATAACAGATGATTTAAGATCGCCTGCAAAAACCCGAACGAAAGCGTCGCCACGTTCGCTGAGGATATGGCCCGTCTATTTCACCCCGCTGACACCGACATGCACGAGGCAAGAAAAGTTCGTCGCCTGATGCGGGAAGTTGAGGAACCGCTTTTCGCCGGCCTTGTACAATATTCGCCAGCAACATTGGATGAATCTATCAAAGACGTGACTGTCATTGAGCGGGCGCTCCGGCAATGATGCCGCCACTTTGACCACCTGCCCGACCAAAGGCCAGTTGGTGCTGCCTCTCAAAACGCTGCCGTTTCCGGAAGCGCTTTATGGCAAATGATTAGGAAAATCCTGCGGGAAGAGCTGCGGGCCCTCGGCCTTCCATCTATCGAGCCTCCAGTTGCTTCTGTTGCGTAAATCGTGTGCCGTAAACCACGGCAAGCCTTTCCATCACCGACGTCATTCCCTGAACAACGTCCGTTGATCTATGCTGATGCCGTCCGCCGTCATCTGCCTGCCCCAGAAAAGCACACTTTCAGCCACGACCCGTTACTTTGCCTTGGTGGCAGCGCGAACCTGTGCGGCGACCTCCAGTACGTCGGACCAACTTGTGGCACACTGCCGACCATCGACCCTTTTGTTTCCACTGCAGCTAATCAGGCCACATCTCGCTCTATTGCCGTCATCGAGAAGCCCGGTTTGGAAACTTTTCTCGTCCCGCTTCATTTTATTTTGAAGACCATCGTCACCATGGTACTGATCATCTGCCGACAAACCAAGCTTCTTTACCACGTCGTCGCCGGCGGTCTCCCTCACCTGCACGAGATCACACTTCCGGAATTGCCAAAGTTACACTGACGCCGCCAGGAACTGCTCCCCAAGCCTGTGCCAGGGAAACTAACTGCCGCGACCTCTGGGGGCAAGGTTGCCAATCGCCGAGACACCAAAAATATCCCTTGCCTCTAAGCAAAGACGACATGCCGACAGTGATGACGACGATGACGACAACCACGAGTACTATTGCCGATGAATTTGTACGTGCCGACCTTAGCGTTATTATTGACGGACACTACGTAACAGCACTGGTTGACACTGGTGCTGACTTTCTATTATACGATAAGAGCTCGCCGACCGCCTTAAGAAGAGCCAGACGCCGTCGAGTGGGCCGAACATAAGGAGTGCTGGTGGACAGATAATAACGCCAACCGGTAAATGCACCGCTCGGCTCGTAATTGGTGATTCGAGCTTCGTCGCCTTTTTGGTCATTTCACCGGACTGTTGTAAAAAGCTGATTTTGCGTACGGATTTTCTGCGAGAGTACGGGGCTGTCATCAACATTCCAGAACGTATAGTCACCTTTTCCGCCTATCCTTACGTCCACGCCGCCACTGAAAAACAACTGCAACGTTTACGTGTAGCCGATGATGTGATGCTCCCGCCGAGATCTTGCTGCCTTGTGTCGGTGTTGTGTGAGCGGCCGTGCCGTAACGAGTTGATAGGGGAACGAATAGTCACGCTATTGCTTACGCAAGGTGTTTCCATAGCGAGAGGCATTTTGGCACTAACTGATGGGTGGACAGAAGTGCTCCTCACCAACTTAAGCAACGAGCGCCTTCACATCCAGAAGGGCGCCTTAATTGCCTACTACTACGATTTGGACCAAGCCAGAGATTGCTTCGCTTTGCAACTGGACGATGCGACCGACCCAGCCTCGGCACCTTTGTCTGTCGACATTTGCCCTACCCTGTTATTCTCGAATTAACAGCGCCTACTAGAGCTGATACACCAGTTCCAAAATTGTTTTTCGTGCACGTCGAAGGTCAAACAAACACCGCTGACCCGGCACCGAGTCATTGTTGAAGAAAATACGAGACCTATCTCTGGATGGATCTCTAAACCCATACCATGTGGCTCCGAAAGAACGCGAGGAGATCCAAAAAGAAGTTCTGAAGATGCTTAAGATGACGTAATACAGCCTTCCAAACGTCCTCGGGCATCCCCCGTGGTATTGGTTAAAAAGAACGACAGCATCTGTGTTCTTGTATAGATTACCGCAAGTTAAACCAAGTCACGAAGAAAGATGTCTATCCACTGCCACGCATAGATGACTCTCTTGATCGGCTGCGACGTGCAGGCTATTTCTCATCGATGGACCTGCGAAGTGGCTATTGGCAAACAGAGGTCGACAAGAGGACCGTGAAAAAGCTGCTTTCGTGACGCCCGATGGTCCTCATGAACTTAAAGTGCTTCCATACGGGTTATGCTCAGCGCCAGCCATTTTTTATCGTTTAATGGACACCGTGCTATCAGGAGTTAAGGGGCAGATATGCTTGGTCTATCTAGATGGCGCTATTGTCTTCTCAGCTGCATTCGAGGAACACCTAAGTCGTATATTCGCAGTTTTACAAGCGATACGTTTGGCTGGCCTGACTTTAAAACCAGAGAAGTGCCATTTTGGTTTAAGCGAACTGTGCTTCTTAGGCCACGTGGTAAGCCGCGAAGGTGTTCGGCCTGAACCGGGCAAAATCGACGCTGTCGCAGAGTTTCTTGCACCGCATGACAAAAGCAGAGAGACACTTCTTAGGCCTCTGCGTTATTACCGATGATTAATCGCCAACATTTCGTCTATTGCGGCGCCTTTGACGCGGCTCACACGAGAGGATGTCCCCTTTCTTTGAGTGAAAATAAACAAACTGCGTTCAACCAATTACGCCAATGCCTCAAAACACCTCTGGTTCTTGCGCACTTTGACCAGGAAGCGCCAAAAGCACTTCACACCGACGCAAGCAATGTAGGCCTGGGCGCCGTACTGATACAATGGCAAGATAACTCCTAGAAAGTGATAGTTTATGCTAGCAGAGCTCTCTCTCGCACGGAAATGAACTACTTGACTGCTGAGAAAGAGTCCCTCGCCGTGGTCTGGGTGGTTCTCGAATTTCGACCGTATCTGTACGGCCGCTCATTCAAGGTCGTCAGCGATCACCACTCGCTTTTCTGGCTCACTAACTTGAAAGACCCATCCGGTCGTTTAGCAGTGAGCCTTCGGCTTCAAGAGTTTCATATGACCATGATTTATAAATCAGGGAAGAAGCACACCGATGCAGACTGTCTCTCGTGGTCACCCGTCGAGCCTGCCGCTATTAATGACGAGTCTATGGACACCGCCTTCTTGGGGGTCATCAGCGTGGCCACTATTTCACAAGAGCAGCGCAGTGATGCTGACCTGCTTTCGCTCATCGACTTCTTAGAAGGACGACATGAAGACGTGCCGCGAGTTTTTGCCAGGGCACTGCCATCTTTTTGTTTAAGGAACGACGTCCTATACAAGAAAAGCTTTTTTCTCACCAGCAGCCCATACTTGCTCGTCGTCATGTATCACTGCGAAAAGAAATTCTGGAAGCCTGCCATGATGAAGTCACCTCCAGTCATCTCGGCTACACTCGAACATGTCCCGACTGCAAAACAGTTACTACTGACCGAACCTACCTGCTGCTGTAAAGCATGACGTCCAAACCTGTGCTGACTGCCAAAGACGCAGAGCACACCCCTGCAAGCTGGCAGGTTTATTACATTCCGTCCTAGTATCAGCGAATTCATTCACCCAAATCGGAATCAATTTCCTGGGTCCATTCCCAATTTCTACCACAGGGAACAGATAGATCATTGTTGCCACCAATTACTTGTCTCGCTATACGGAAATTAAAACCACGCCAAGGGCCACAGCAGCAGAAGTGGCTCAAAATTTCTTCATAGAAAACATTGTCCTTCGGCAAAGTGCTTCAAAAGTTCTCATCACGGATAGAGGAACTGCGTTCATGGCAGAACTTTTGGAGTTGGTTCTCAGGCTCAGCGGTACAGCTCACTGGAGAACACGGCGTACCATCCACAAACGAATGAACTAAAAGAGCGCCCTCGAAGAAATGCTCTGCATGTATGCCGACACGGAACACAAGAAATGGGATGAAATCTTGCCTTATGTGACCTTCGCCTATAATATTGCCCGGCAGAAAACTACCGGCATGACGCCGTTTAGTTTAATACATGGGTGCTAAATAACTACACGTTGGATGCTATGCTCCCACACGAGTGTAACAACACTCATGCTGACGCCGAAGAAGCCAGACAGCTAGCCCGCATGCGAATTTGTCACTAGCAACACAAAGATTCGAAACGGTACTTACTACATAAATTGGTAACCTACACACCAGGCGACAAGGTATGGGTCTGGATCACAACACGTCGACGCGGACTTTCAGAGAAGCTATTGCGACGATACTTCGGCCCATATCGAGTCACGCGACGATTGAACGACATCAACTACAAAGTTATTCCCGACGGCGATAGGACTTCAAGTGGCCGAAACCGCTCGCCCGAGATCATGCATGTCAACTGGATGAAACCCTACTTGTCCAGCTAACTTTCGCTTGTCTTGTGAGTGCTAGTGCATACATGCGTTTTTGTAAGCACAGCGCCTTGGCTGTGCGTCGGGACGATGTCGTTTTCGAAGGCAGGCAAATGTCTTGTGCGTCCTGCGAGAATGACGAAGGCGGCAGTGCATACGCACATCTGCAATCTGTTATGCAGAAAGCAACAACGAGAAAGACGAGAAACTCTCGGGTGCACGGTAAATAAGAAGACCGACCCGCAGCTGCTCTCTCAGCTTCTTCAAGTACGACCTCTGTCTTCAGGTCGTGATAGTATACTGAACGTTTGCATTCACTGACATGTGCCACAACATAACTATAGAACATTTGGAGTTGTGGAGACGATGCTCCCCGCTAAGTAGTAGTAGTAATAGACATTTATTTCAGGCAACTCTAAAGGCCGAACATTTCGACCGCCTGCGTAACAAGTCGATGCTGTTCTTCGGCTTAGGCGCTGATCCTGTCAAGCGAGGTGGTAATAGAAAGGGAAGGGGGAGGGTAAAATCAGGATGGCTGAGCAGTTGAGCAATGGAAAAGGCAGTGTGACTGGTCGGTATATGCGGAGGAGCAGTTGTCACAGATGGCGTCAGATCTATATGATAAAGAAAAAGGCTGCAGGGTGTGATCTGGCAATTCACTTGCATTTGACGTAAAATTCGTGCCTCTAGTAAGTAATGGATAAGGAGGAGGGTAGAGACGCATCTGAAGTCGGTGCTTGAGGTACACCTCCTTGATTGTATGGCGCAAAAATAAAGGCCTGTCGTTCACGGTATTCTTACCATCCTCCGAAAGTGTGGGCCGGGAAATAAATGGTGCCCAGTGCAATATATCGCGGGTGAGCTGATGAGCCCGCTTATTGCCGTTTATCTCTCAATGCCAAAGAACGCAGCGTAGTAAAACAGAAGAAGGTTGTAGTGTTGAGAACACTCTCGAACTCCTGCTCCAGGGAAGGGGGTAACGTGCGGTTCTGTATGCGAGAGTTGGCCTCGTAAGAGTCGGAGAAAATGGTGTACTCGGGGACAGAAGGAAGAGAGGATAGTCATTGTAACACATGAACAATGAAAAAGACCTCAAGCGATAGTACATTCGGCGAGTGCAAGTATGACCCACTGGTGTGACCCTCCTAAGGTATAATAAACACGCAGGAAAAAAATAAATACCGGTGTGGTTTATGTGAAGCAAAGCAGTAGGTATTGAGTACCGTGGTGTTTCAACTGAGCAGGTTACCCCCCGTTCTCTCTGGGCATTTTTAAGGAGTTTAGGGTGAATTCCACAACGAAAATGCTACCATTTTCAACTTAAGTACTAATAAAAAGCAGCCCAAAAAGATGATGATGAGTTGCCTAGAAAAAGAGGTTCACTGCTAATAGTGCAAAAACGTCTTCATTTGGAGTGAACTAGGACGCAAGATGTTTGTTCTGATTCATTGTTGCTTTATTTAAAATGCCTAGTTCAGGGGGTGTTGGTATTCTAGGAGCAGCCACAGGTTTTTTCGTAGTATTCTTTAGTTCCTGAAATGGAATATTAAACAAGAGTAAGAAACGTGTCTCTTCAAGAACGCAGAGGAAGTAGGCAAACATAAAAAACACGGCTTTCGAGCAACTTAGTCATTTACATTAGCTGGAGTGTAAGCTCATTTCATCATCGATTAATGAAGATTAACAGTGTCAACAAAATTATTTGCAATTTGAAAAAGTTCACTGTAATGAACATTTGACACTATGTTTGGTCACCTAAAGAATACTTTTCCCATGTTTCAGAATTTTTGAGAGAATCAGAACAGTGATAACTGCAGCAGTACTTCGCAACATAAGAAGTTCCAGCCCATGACTGATAGATATGCTAATATAAATTGACATCCAACAAACATCCAGCAATCAATGACTTCCACTATATAAAGTAAGTTCGTACGTTTGTTCCTTTCTTCAAGCAAGTAGACACCACAACTCTTGCGAAGCGCAACAACATGATACTGCGATTACATTGTAGGTAAAAAAAGGACTTTGCTGCTATACTTACACTTTCTCTCACAGAGGAGAAGGTTGGAATGGTGAAAAGGAGAGCCGAGGTCATATACATAGTTGAGGCCGTAAACGCCTAGACCACATCCGTAGCCATAGTGTAGGCCATAGCCGAGAGCTCGACAACGTATCCGTAGACCGGAGCAGGGGCTGCCACTAGTGGAGCAGCATGGTATGCAGGAAAAGGGGGCATGACGTGAGTAACAGCACTGCAACGGCTGGAGTGGCAGCCACAACTGGGGCAGCGGCCAGAGTGGCAACCGTTGGAGTAGCCTGGTAGGTGTCGACGTGCGTCACGGTTGGAGCAGCAGCGTGAACGGTAGCAACCTTGGTAATGGTAGGCGTAGCAGCTACGACAGGGCCGGCATGATACGTTGTGTCTACTTTGGTAACAGCATGCGTAGCGTGGACCGTGGCTACCTTGGGAACGGCTGGAGCAGCCTCGACTGTCGTCACCTTAGTGACCGCTGGAGCCGCGTGGTAAGTGTCCACTTTGGTGACAATGGAATGGCAGGAACGGCTCGAACTATAGCAACGCTGGTAAAAGCAGGGGCAGCGTGGTAGGTGTCCACTTCAGTGACGCTTGCCGCTTGGGCGGCGGCAACAGTGGCAACCGCTGGAGCTGCGTGGTACTTCACAGCTAGAGCGGCTGCGACTACTGGAGTGAAGACTGGGGTGGTCTGGTAAGAGAGAGCGGCTGGAGCAGCTAGGTATCCGAACCCAAGACCGTCTGGGACGACTGGAGGACCCTGAGCCCCAGCAACGAGGACCAAGATGAGGCTGGTACGGAGCTGGATAGAGGATAGTAGCATAGTATTGAACCATCAAAGGTCTCTTCAACGTGAAACAATGGCAGCTTGTTTAGGCACGCTGTGTGTGTAAACATGTCTGAAAATGTAATTAACATTTTAGAAGCTGCCCTTGACACAAGGTTGGTTCAATAAAAGAAAATATTTCATGTTCTATAGAACTTACCAAATGTATATATAAATATAAATATATATATAATATATATATATATTATATATATATAATAATATATATATATATATATATATATATATATATATATATATATATATATATATATATATATAT